>OX596214.1:10443328-10891728 GCA_951394215.1 Glyphodes perspectalis | reverse complement strand
CCTTAAAATTTGCTACCCTTGTATCACTAGGCTAATCCGTCCTTGCTCATCGGTCACAGGGGAACAATGACCGCCGGCTTGTGACTGTGACGGTACATTAAGCAGAGCGAAGGACGGACCTTCGTCGCGATTACAGTTGCTAACGTCGACTTGGCCACGCGATACTATCTTCAGTAGTCCGACTCGTTCTTTATCTGGCGACGTCGTTGAATGCTTTCATGTGTCTAGTCTTTATCCCTTGCAATAAAATAGATGTCAAAACTACTTTTGATGCTGAATTTCGTTGAAGCTTGTTTATGTGCTTTATAACAGATAGGTAATGAGCAGGGCAGATATCTAAATTATGACTGAAACGTACCAAATATAGATAGATATAGTTGAAAACGTAAGTGTGGATGTGGATATGGCTTTACTTTAAATGTTGTAATTTGTCTGTTACGGAAATGTTTTTAACAATTTATTGAGGTAAGCATTTAGATACGTGTGTGCTCGTTTATGGTGCATACTTAATAAAAATAACCGCACGGAACTTTTGCCAAAGGAATAATAAGTGTTCTTATTATCCCAAATTTGACCTATAATCTACATAACAAAGTAATTTTCCTTACAATTTGGTTTGTGTTTACTACCATTTAACTTTATTTATCTACGTACAAACAATGTAATATAATACTATGGTTTTCTTGTGGTTTTGTAAACAATACACAATAGGTAATAGACATATAAGATAGATAACCGCAACAATTAAGTAGCTGTAAAATAAAATTAAATCTTGTACCTATGATTTAATTGTACCTACATATATACCTATTAGCTATAAACTTATACTCGAGGCCCAAACTAGTGGTTTAAACCACGGACTAGTATAAAAAGAAGGACTCCGCGCTGTCATACTACAGCGTAAAGCCATCCTTATGCAAGTTTGAGTGAGACTTACGAATACCAGATAACGGACATTAGGATCGCTTATCAACGTAATAAGTTGCGTGTCAAGTTAGAGCTCCGCAGGTGCCTAAACGTCTATACTTGCAAACCTGGGCGGGCTATTTGCTTCCTAACCAAACTTATGTATGATACAGAATTGTTTGTATCAGAAAAGTGTGACAGAGGCAGTGAACATGTTGATATAACCACTTAAGGACATTTGCAATAAGAGAGGTATCAATAGTTTGTCGTAGTCGCCAAAGTTTATGAAGGCACTTATAAAGTCGGCACTCACAATTGGCTTCATAAGTCCTTTTTTAAGAATTCCAAGGTTATAATTTAGCATATGTGTGTCGCTTACCAGAGAGGGAAGACTCGCCGCTGGTGACGGAGTAGAGCGAGGCGGATGCGGGCACGGAGCGCGCGCCCACCGAGTAGCTGGACACGGAGCCGGGCACGCCCCACGACTTGCTGCTGCCACTCGACACCTGCAAGTAATATCACTCTTTTATTTACAACTGGACATCTGGAAGTATTTCATTTGCTATAATTTTTTTCCATTTTTTCCAGTGAACCGCGGACCACCGCGGTTAAGA
Source organism: Glyphodes perspectalis (assembly GCA_951394215.1). Taxonomy (NCBI): domain Eukaryota; kingdom Metazoa; phylum Arthropoda; class Insecta; order Lepidoptera; family Crambidae; genus Glyphodes; species Glyphodes perspectalis. The sequence continues at coordinate 10,890,208 of OX596214.1, read as the reverse complement.
GGCGCGTGTCCTTACCATAGAGCTACCAAGCTCTATGGTAAGAACACGCGCCTCTTAACCGAGGAGTACGAGTTCAAACCCAGGACTTACATCTGGATTTTTTTAAATCCATGTACGTATTCATACCACTAGCTCAACGGTGAGGTAAAACATCGTGATGAAACTTGCAAATTTAAACAACTTTGGATTTGTAACCATGATCCAAAATTGTCCTGTTCCCCTATTAGGGTTACGAAGGTCACATCGGCAGTCGCTTCAATGTAATTACCAGACTCGCTAAATCCTGGATCATGGTCTAACTCTAAGCGGACCCCGTCTAAGCATGGGACATAACGCTAGGAAGATGATGATAATTTTTTTCCATTTTGGTCTAGGACTTAACAAGAAAGTTACCAGTAAATAGATGAACAAACATGCAAAGGCAGCTTGAAGGTAAGCTGTCACAGTAGCCCAGGGTCAGACTGGGCTGGAAGCGCCCGGGTACATCTCCACAAGCCCGGAGCCCGAGACATTTTCTATTTAATTTGCTGCCGCACATTCCAGGTCCGTGGGGGTCTGGGCGACCATATCGCCATTCATATGGCGACGTTCAACGCTGCCGTAACCTTACGGACATTTGCAGCAGTAAAGGTGTCACAAATGTGTTATCGACCTTGTAAGTGCCAATAGATTTTATACCTGTACATTCATTTCCACGACAATCATTAGTATTCAAAGAATTCATAATAGTAGCGCTTGCATTACCCAGAAATTTCCACAGCAAAACTGAACTTTCCGAGATATTTCTTTATAAATGGATGCAACAGTACATCAAATTATAAGTTTGTTCTTGCCCGGAAATAATCCTTTTTTTTTCTTTCTTTAATTTGTCTTCTATTTGTGAAATAGAAGACAAAGAATGTTCTTTGTTTGGTCAGTAGCAATAGTAACTTAACCTTACCTAGTATTTTTACACTGACTGCGTTAATTTAGTTATTAAGCATGTGTCTACGGAATAAATACATGTCTATTCATATGGAAAGTTCGAGATTGACAACTTAAATAAGTGTCGCAAAGTAATATCATGAGATGTTGTAAATATATATTACCACACAGAAATATAAAATATGCTCTGGAATCTTATTGCACGCAATAACAACGCTCAAGTATCCAACTATCGCTTAAATTACCTACATATAAAACTAAGGAACAGACGCGGAAAATGGTTTATAGCCCAATAAAGATTGAGCAAAGCAACAAAACAACGTTAAGTAATCCGAATTATCCTCAACAGTAGCTTGATGAGTCGCATGTCGCGTGTGGGCCGAGTGGCTCCGTGACATGAAAGGTCGCTGCGGAAATGTAATCAAGTGTTGATTTACATGGATAAGAGTCGCCAAGGTCGCGCGGAGATAGAAGAACCTATGTTATGTTGTACCTACCTATGTGCTTACCTTAGTTCTTACTGTAACTGACAAAGACTTTCGATACTGCAGTCCTGCTTATGTTATTGTTTTTGATAATCATAAACATTTAATTGGTTAAAGGCTAGTGGTACTGTAAGTAAAGGTGAAGTATATTTTGATTCTAAGTGTTTTAACTAACGGGGCATACCTAATATTTTATCAATACCCAGATTTCTGTAGGGTAAAAGGTATTTAAAAAAAAATAAGTATACGTTCCATACTTGTAACTTCTACCGCTGCCTAAGGCGAAGGCGGTGAGAATCCTTCATCAGCTGGGAGAGTAATTTTTGTATGCTTATGCTAGCAGAACCCTTAGAAGGATTAAAATGTATTACTTATCGGCGACTCGAACTGAAGATAACTAACCTGCCAACTCTTGCTGGTGACGAGCCGCGGCGCCTGCCGCAGCCGCAAGATCTTGGCGCGGCAGATGACGCAGCGCAGCGGCAGCAGCCGCTGGCTTACCGCCATCTGGATGGTCTTCACGAAGCACCGCCGGCACACCACGCGGTGGCCGCACGGCGACGTCTGCATCGTCGCTTTTGCGTTCACGCATATTACACACTGGAGACAACAGATTTTAAATAAAATAGCGATAACCAGGTCCGTTAATTGAAATCCTTACTATTTAGTCTGCAAAATGGTTCTTAGGGAAAAACGTTAACTGGAAAATGGAAAGTCGGAAAAATCTAGAAATTTTAAATTTGGACAGGAAATCGTCTAACGGCAACCGGAACACGAAAATCGACAAAAACGATAGTACTGGCTTAGTAAACATCTTTTTTTATGAATTAATATACACAGAAATGCTTAACCTTGTCGCGGTTCAAGGCAGCGTTTGCATAGTTATCTCGTGACGAAAGCCAATTGACCCTATTTCGATAGATCTGCAGGCACTGGTGGCTAATTACAAAATTCTCTACGGCCCGCTTTTCCCAATGCGAAGCGAAATTTGTCGTCTGCGATCGGAAGCTTCACCTTGAATGTTATTTTGTATTTAATTATGCCGTCTGCAAGACAGACTTCCGTAGGTAACAGCTTATGCTACTGAGATTTGGCTCTGACGTCACAAATTATTTTGTCCAATTTTACAAGTATGTGCGGGCATTGTAAGTATGCCGGAAATCTACTTTTAATAGACAAGGTAGGTATTTAATTGTGATATGAGCAAAGAAGTCACATAGATTTCATAGGGCTGTTAAAGCTATTTTTGTAGTTATTAAGAGTAATGATGAATATAACCAGTAAACTACGTGGTAGTGAGGCATAATTTTTAGCTTATCATATGTTCAAAGTAGTAAACATTGCATAACAAATCAGTATAAATTAAAATAATAATTTTTATTGGAATATATACCATTATACACTAAAAATATATACATTAAAAGCAAATTATTGTGATTGCACATTCTCTTTCTCCCGCCGCTCCCTGGTTGCTAATTTGTCAGCACTGTTTTCGGGTTCCAAACTAAAACCATATGTTTATATTATGACTAACAAGTGTGGTACAACACTTGTTAGTCATAATTAATTTTAATAAATGTACATGTTTATATTAACAGGTTAGTATTAACTAAACATGTGTTAATATAAACATGTAATTTCTATAATAATAATAATGAGCAGTCATAGTTATATCCGGATACAGTTAATACCTCACTATCAAGTACCTACATTTCCTATTTTTAGAAATTAATGCGCCTGGTTTCTTTCTCTTTATAACAAGATGGTTAATAGGTTATCTTCCAAAGCTAGCCATCTGAATTTTTGATTTATTTATTTGGATATGAACGACTACCCTTCGGATATAATCTCCATTCATCATGTTTACATATATTTCTAATACCAACACTTTGTAAACAAATGCACATAAAATACACAATATACATTATTCTTAACCGTAGATACATGTATGACGTAGGTAAGTTGGCACATAATAAAAATATTCCGTCCGCTGCTTGCCTGACCACGGGCCTTATAAAGTAATAATTTAAGGTTAAACCGGTAGCGGACGCACAAGAGCCCCATATTTAACGTAAACCGCCGTTGTGTACGTAAAGATTGTCTCTAGTGCTACAATATGCATTAACTTACCTCCTCCTCCGGCGAAGAGGCTAGTTCGGGCTCGTTCTCCTCTAGTTTATTGAGCAATTTGTCCTGTAACAAGAGGGGTGGGTTAAAACTGTTCTTAAATTATAAAAACTAACTAATATCTTAAAGAGGGATGGCAGATTTTGATTTATTATTTTACAAGTTATTATAAATGATGCTGCATTCAATATAGGTATTTATTTACCTTACTTACAGAATTAAACTAGTTAATAAGGTTTAATTTATAGGTTATAATTTATATTAATAAGGTTTAATTATTTCGCATCAATGGTGATGTTATTTTCAAAACTCACAGACAATTTGCGGTAATAAAGAGGTACACTACCACTAGTCAAGTCAATATAGCCTTAACTTTGCCATTTTGAGTTGAAAGGATGGGACCAACGGGAAAGTACACTACCAAGTTAATTTTAAATGTCGTTTAGTAACATCATACATAAACGATGAGATTAATCATTTTTGTTTCCGGACTATTTGTGAAAGAAAGGAGATTTCAGATTAAGAAGTGTTTTTTTTTGACAGCCGTAATACATTAAAAATGCCTTTAGGTTTATTCGTGGAGATTTATCAATTAACGCGAAGGGATTTTTACTGCATCTACTTAAGTAGCGTTTCTATGTATACAACCAAGCAACAGCAAGTAAATACAGGTCGAAAGGCAACAGAAAGAAATAATTTTGTATGATTCCCTCATTAACCCTGGGGTGGTGATTAACAGAAACATTACGGCAAAGAATTCAGCTTCGGTCTCTTTTGTAATGGAGACAAATGGTGCACGTTTAGCGTCAAAAGGCAATGCCGTCTTTATTTAGCCATTGTTAAAATAGTAATCTAAATAAATACGTCCTTTTTGTACAAGTTGTGGCGCATTTGCGGCTATATAGATTTTTTGCGATACTGAAAGTTACAGGTACAAAATCTTATTTTACATGACAGATGGGTAATAATTTCTAACTAAAATATGCTATATTTCATTAAATGTATTATTTCTGTATTTCGAAACATCCGCGTTTGGAAAAAATATATCGGAAGGCATATTGAATAGTCAGCCCCAGGTGATTTTGCATTTGTTATCTGGGACCAGTATGCGTAGTTTATTGCAGAGATTTTCAACTTGGTTGCATGCATTGGTTAAGATTGTCTTTTTGTGTCATTCGAACCCTGCTCAATGCAAGAGTTATTGTGGTCTGTGCCCACAGACCTTGAAAAGGACCATTGAATTATGTATAGGATGAACTTGTAACTCGGTGACAGTTTTACAGAGGACGTTGATAGAGACTTCTTTGAAAACAAGAGGAATATTTTTTTGCACATGCGTTTCTAATATGGAATTATACTAGTGGCCGCCCAGTGGTCGAAATTCAACCATGTCGTTTTTTTTTAATATATTTCTAATATTAAATAAAAAAATAAATAATGTCCACAAGTACAATTTCGTTTCGTAAACTCGACTCCTATTTCAGTGCTAGGTATTATAACTCCACGCCGGAAAAGCCGCAAGCAAAGACTAGCTAAACATTTTAAATAAGTATTACAACATGGGACACTCCAATGAAGGTCACGGACTTAGTGACTAGAGTTTTTTGCTCTTCCAAGAATCAATATTGACAATTGTGATTTATGATGTCAGTATGCACTTGCGGTTAATTTGCTATTCCGGCAATGACCTTTGACGCTGTTCTCTACTCATTGATTACACGCGCGTTAATGCCGTACTGCATGGCAAAGGTCTTCATTGAAATCAAGATACAATAATAGACAAGTGCCTTATGTAATGATCACGATCAGGCTGAGAGAGGTCAGGAATGAATACACTTATAGGGTGATTTTCAATAGTAATTGGCTTAGTTTCAATTCCATTTACTCTATAAATTTGAAACAACTTAAGTGTACTCGTAACGTAAGTTATACAGAAATTTACCAAAAGATTTTATTTTCATACAATAGTTGAATGCTCTATAATGATTTTGTATAGTACCTTTGCCATTTCGGATATTGATTATTTTGGGATATTTTTGAATGTCATAAAAATAGATAAGTACACTGCATCAAACGTCCAGTTCATTTTCCAACAAGTGTGTTACGTTTTTTGTTGGTGGACCAACTTAAAAAGATATTTCCATATTCCACACCATCCAAAACTCGAGCGTTCCAAGGAAACTGTTCTCGAGGTAAGTTCTCGACGAAATAAGAAGGTTTTAACGATACGCTTAATTTACATAACTTCCACAGACGTTTCCATTTTTTCTTTAATTCAAAACCTGTTTATTATCAACTCCGAAAGCATTTTTATTCAATTTGACGTGACGTATGTGTCGGAATATGTTCTTGTGCTATATTTATATCAGTCTTTACCTTATTTGTTTATTGTACACACAAGTAATACATTTATAAGATCAACCATTTAAATGAGTCGACTCGTGTCTGGCAATCATCAATCATTTTGTAAATTTCCGGGTTAAGATATTTATTGCATTCTGTATGTAAGAAAAATCTAAAATCTAAAATGCTAGCTCCAGTTTATTTCCTCTCGGTTTATTCCTCTACCTCCTTGAACTATCGAGGTTTAATTACGTTAAGAAATTTATTATTCACCGGCGTATCGTCCCGTAATGGCTTAAGGCGGCTTAACCTGGTCGTGACATACGAGCCGAGCTAACGAGTTCTAGGCTCCGTTAGACCCATTCGGGTGTAATTAACGTGAGATTTGGGAAGTAAGACTATCTATTAACGCTGTTATTCACTATTACTTTAGTGATATTAAAGAAAATAAATAAGGTTAGGTAGGATTTGGGAGAGGAAGGGGAAGGGTTTATATCATACAAGCATTTTTCCGGGATCCACCTGCTTCTGAATCCATCAATAAATGAGTTCAGCCGGTCTGTTACATTAATTTCTTAAGTTCTCAGGGATAAAGGGTAGCCCAATTTCATCATAACCAGTAGTAAGGTGGTTTTTGCTTGGAAACGTAACAGACAAATTTACTTACTTTCTCATTTAAAACATTGGTAAGGAAGTAAGGATTTGCCTCTCAGAGCTTGTGCCAGAAAAAATGGATTTTGGATGTCCGGCATTAGATTTAAAGGTGATACTTGGGTGGTCTGCCACATCTCAACGTTGCGTGCGTGCTTGGTGCTGTTCCTCAGACATGTTTTGTGAGGTTCATAGCATTGACTACCGCTGTACAAGGTAGGCCGTCTAGCTCAGAGGAGTCGCTGCATGGTTTCAGTATTGGGAAAACATACTTTTTTTTTGTACTTTAAGTCTTTAAGTCGGTTCGAGTCCGATAAACTACTTTTTGTCTCCCCGCAGCAGTCGAGTGAAGGTTCGTAGGATGTCCCTATGCACAAAAGTGGATATAGATTTTATTTTATTTTCAATGAGGGTTTTCCAAAATACAAAAACCGCCAGATGGCACGAGGGAGTCTCGTGATCTTATCACTGTCACTATTGGCTCCTTATTGACAGCATGTCAGTTTAGTCTGACAACTAACCAACGAGGAGGGTGACAAGACCGTAAGTCACAGTTACGCCATCTTTTGCATGTTTTAAATTAAAAAAACCCTTATTGACATACCTACATACATTTTAATGAATATATTTTCAAATTTACCTGTTAGTCGGATAGAATATAATTAATTACAGTTGCACTTATCACAATAATTCACTGCGTTTAATATGCCTTTGACTAATAACTCAGCATGTATGTAATAATTTATGAACTGTGTAAATACACATCAACAATGGTTATTTATGCATGTATAGGTTTAATTATGTTTACTGCATTATGGTGTGGGAGACGCATGTTACGAGGGATGCAAACGTTGCTCTTAATTATACTGTTCTGTTCCTTTTAGCATTTCCTTAGTAATTATTCTTCTATATGTACTGAATATTGAGATGCGGTAATAATATTAAAAAAAAATACGGTTTATCTGAATAAGAGTACTAAAAACACAAAATATAATCACTTAGGAATTAATTTATGTATATTGAATTGAACAATATATCTAATGCTATGCTATAAATACTAAAATAGTTTTTTTTCAATTCTTGATATCTGTCTGATATCATTTCTAGTTTAAATAGATAGCAACCCTACTGGTTGGTGAGTACATTAACTAAATACTATTCGGACAAAAGCGGTTCTCACATACCAACTACATGGTAACATTTAATTTTAAAATACAATAGCCGTGCGTAATTACATCAGGTGCATTTTGTATTAATAAAAATGTTTTTTTTTTGACAAAATAAAATAAATATTTTCGTATAAGTATTACTTATTTTTAAATCAAATCTGGAATTTTCATTATTAGTCATAAATAAATACGCCTTATTATTATTTCTGGCGGCAGTGTTATATATAAAAATATTATAATACACTCGTAATCGCTTAGAACTTGCCGAACTAAGTTCCGTAACACTGTGGATAATTCTCAGTTATTTGTCGCGAGAAACCAATTGGCCAAGTAAAAATTGTTTAGTGTTGGTATTGGTTATTGTCTTGCAACTGTTGCATAACAGCCCTCGCTGACATTGCTTTATTTTAGCAAATTAGTTAGTCAACAAACTGGCCGCGAAGTGCTAACAGCTTCAAGTTCATACAGAACTGAGGAAGCAACAAACAGTGTCATGTTAACGTGTGAGAACAATTAGAGTGTTGTCGCTGTGCTAAACGTTTAAATAACGGAATGTGTGTAGATGTCAATTTACTGTAATTACGAATAAGTAGTCTTTTTTTGGAAACGGGTATTTATATCGGTTAGGGGTGTTTGTGGTACCGATTTTAATTTCATGGATGGATTATTTGCTTGATTTGAAGATAAACATATCTGGCAGTGTTTTGAAATTAATTACTTTACCGCTGAATAAGTACTTATTAATACTCTCGATCGTTCGTCAATTTAATTTAATTATCTAATGATTTGTGTGTAAAAAATATTCTAAATACTGGGGTGAATATGTAGTCCAAACATATGTAGATATTCTCGTTCCTATTCTGTGTATAAATTAAGAATTTGGCATTTCAAAAGAAATTCAGCGCGAAAGGGATCGTGATGATTTTTTTTCTTTTATAAACGTATTTCTTTACATAGATAAAATTTAATTTTAAGCTAAATTAAGAACTAGTTTGATCTAACGTACCTACATCAGCAGAATCTTATACCTGACCTAGGTCATCAAATTATACATATATCAATATTTAAGTATTAACCGGGCTGCTAAATACTAGTTATATAAAGAATTATTCATTAGACAGTAGAGTACTTGGTAATAGGTTGATTAATCTGGTACCTGGCTTAATGACATCGCAGACAGCAGAAGGAGGTTACTGCCAAGGCTTCAGAAAATTGCGACGGCTAGTGATGTCAAAGAACAACGGGGCTTTTGGTACCGATGAAACGCGGAAAAATTGGTATTACAGATAACCTTAATAATTCATCAATTGCAATAATTTATGAATAATTTATAAAGTAGTGGTAAGTAGTAATAAAAATCCAATTTACGCGCATTTTTTTTTTGGCTGGGAAGTCGATATCTATAGGTATAGGATACGAAGTACAACTTGTCACACGCTTTCACAATTTCCCATCTAACCCAGCTCTATTGTATTATAGGCTTGAAGTGATTAAGTCGTTTACTGATTTTTGGACCCCGTCTACTTACCTAAAAATTTAAAATGGAAATACACAAATAAAGTGTTGATAATGAAAGCTGCGTACAAAAACTATTTCCGTCCCAAGTACCAGGATAATGAACCAACAAAATAGCAATTGTATGACGAAATTGGTACGACAAACACCACTGGCCGTCCACAGAGGCATTTAATACGTGAGGGTTTCCGTGTGTGTTGCAGTAGTAATATGCCGCGAGCGTAAGTTACGCGGGTGAATAAAAACCGGCGGGGAGTTTTAACGAGTTCCAAAGCATTGTGAGAGCGCCATTGTGGCGGATCGTCGGGGAAATGCGTCCGCAAGTGTTGAGATGACGGTTTTGTGACGTAATAACCGGGATTTTGTGACCGTGCGGCTGACAGTTTACAATGCTCGTGACGTCGGCGTAGTGGCGTAGTGGGCCGCCGTCAAAATGCTGCTGGATGGCGCGTCATGTCAGCTGTACGTGTTCCTTATGGGTACGCAGATTAAGTAAATTTTAAGCACTGAACTTTTTAACGATAGATTGAACATTTATCAATTGTTTTATGTTAATTTACGCAACATGAATAATGGTTATATTGATAAATCAAGAATATGGCAGGATAGCATTTAATTGTTTTATTCATTTTTGAAATACTTGGAATGTTTGAAGGTTTAAGTATAATGAATTTAAGTTAAATAAAAGTTACTTATTTTATTAGAAATGTTTACACATTAAATCGTTAAATGTATTTCTAATTTCTACATGAATTATCCCTAAAATTTTACACACTCCTTTACACACACCGCTCATCACATGAGAAAGAAATTACTTAGTATTTTAAATTAAGTATAGTATACTATTTTCTCAATTAGAACAGGTTTAGTGTTCAAATAAGTGTTAACAAATTACCCGAGCCAAATAATGACGAAGGGCATTTGTATAGCATAATTTACATATAGCACAGAAAAAAAGTTCCATTGATACCATAAAACATTTTCCAACATTAGATAAACCGCACTGTTCCCAGAAAAAAATAGTAGCTTTTTTACATAACAGATTGGACATTGGACAGCCGGGACCGCAAGCTAGTGATTTGTGTGTGATTTTAAAAATATTTGCTCAACGTGTTTGTACTGCTAACAACGTTGCATCGACTAGTGGCGAGTATTGATATTTTTAAACATAAAATATCACCCTAATCGTACTACATATACATCTGTATTGACGATTTACTGAAAGTTTGAAAATCATTGTATGTATTTTTGAATTTTTTAATGACTGCGCGATACATTTTTGAAAGAGAAATTTGAGTTGGTCTTATGTTCTCCCTAAAAAACCTGTAAACAATATATTTATATGGCTACGGGTGCTCAAAGCAAAGTATTGACTACGCCTGCTTCTAGGTTAATCCAGTACTGATAAGATCCAGATTAAGATTTTGAAGAGATTCTCACAAAGTGTCAGTGCTTTTTCACAGTTTTCCATCTAACCCAGCCCGACTTTATTTTTGGCTGAATGTGGTTGAAGAGGCATGCTGCCCCTTAGACTCTGCCTACCCCTTCGGGGATTATGGGCGTGATGTTATGTATGTATGTATGTATTCTCACAAATATACATATACATACACATAGAGGTATCCTCGATCGTATTCCGAAGATAGGAAATATTGTAATCATTTACATTTCACAGGTAGTAGTTTTGAGGACGGTCAGCCACAGAAAAAACTGAAATGTTTTTTTCTTGTGAAAAGTTTTACATACTTAGGTATATGCCTAACCTGTTATAATGCTTGGGGTCATGTCAATGGCCCTGCCAAGTCAATAGGTATTTCGAATACATACTCGAGTGTTCAAGTCCTTCCATTCGAGTGAGTCCGACTCAGCGCATCGCTTGCCGGCCCCGCAAACAAAACAAAACAACTGCCTATTTGTTTATAACTTGCAAATTGTTTGTATTTGCCGAGTGGCTATCGATCAGAATATAACGTACATTGAGTATTTGCTACGATGTTGAAGGTGCAGTGAAGTGTGCTTGTTATGCGGAAGGTCAGGATTAGATGTTGGTATTGAGAACGAATTTTCCCCGTATTTATTTAGTTTTTTTAATACCTACAAATAATCCTACTACCTACCTAATATTATAAACGCGAAAGTTTGTGAGGATGTATGGATGTTTGTTACTCTTTCACGGAATGGATTTTAATGCAACTTTATATTAATATAGCTTATACACCCGTATAACATGTTTTATCAATGTACCACGCGGGCAGAAGCTAGTGTTTAATAGCATTAGTGCACTAATATTGTTTGTACCTTTGAAATGTAATTATAGACATAAGTACTTCAAAACTGTATGCGGATATTGTACAGAAATCAGCTTATTAAAATTTGGAAAATTAATGCAAATTTTTGTACGCGGATATGGTGTAGAAATTGGCTTATCAAAATCAAGAAAATAAAAAAAAAAAAAAAAATAAGAAGATATTAAATAGTCCTATGTCGGTCTGGGACTAAAAAAGTATGTGCCAACTGTGTTTCTTGCCTAGCATGTCGTAAAATGTGACTAATGGTATATGGGGTTTCGGGTATGTGATTGTGTAGGCGACAAGCTAACTACTTGTCACTAATTTTTCACAATTTTCCATCTAACCTAATCCCGTTTTATTTTTTGGCAGCATGTGGTTAAAAGGGCCTGCTGTCCCTTTGACTCTGCCTACCCCTTCGGGGATTATGGGAATGTTATGTATGTAGAAAATGAATACTTGTTTGTACACTTTTTATGTTTTGACATTCTAGCGTTGTTGTATTTAAAAATAAAATCAATGGTTATTTTAATGTGTGTATTTTTTATGTATTGTGATGCGTGTTCAATATCCAAGAAGTAGTGTTGCCCAAAGCAAGACTCTTGCAGCGGTCTTGCACGTCGTCATCTTGCGGATTTAGTCTTGTTCTTGCTTAAATGTTGCTTGTTGCTTGGTCTTAACACAGGACCAAGCGACAAGCAACATTTGATCAAGCACAAGATTGAGTCTGCAAGATAACGGCATGCAAGACCGCCGCAAGAGTCTTGCTTTGGGCAACACTACCAAGAAGGCTGTCCGTAAAATGATGTCCTTTTCTTACAGATTATTCATAAAAATAATATAATCGGAGACAGGTTCTAATCTGCCGCGTTTACTTATTTTATTTATATTAACCCTTTTTAGGGTTGTCCTACCGGATGTCATTAGAGCTGTGCTATTTATTGCAGGGGTGGTGGAAGTATACTACATGTCAAACCCTGTCGGGCAATGCGACTACTGTTGTGCGAGAGACGGAGAGACCGACATTCGATACCACCTATACACGAGGTATGCTTACTTTACGTAACTAACTAACTAAATTTCACACCACATCCCAGGCAGAAAGAACCGAACGCCATATAGCACGATCCTTACACACCTCACTCGTTTTATGTATTTAAACAAAATGTTAATCACATTCTCAATTTGACCCGCTTGGTCTAAACTCAAGACCATGCGGATCAAATATGGTTACAGACTTTGGCTACGAAATTGAAGGCTACATGTTTGAAACCCTAGGGGCAGATGTACGTATGATCAACTCGGTCACATGTAGTCAAGACATGGATCTTTATAAAGATATTTAAGTATGTTTATCCGTTATTTAGTATCATTAGCAAATTCATGATTATGTAAGTATTCAGATACGGCTTACCTATTTGATTTTTAGATAATTAGTTCAAGGAAAGCATAGCTTTGGTGGGGACCTAAAGTTTATTCTCCCTGTGTAATGTAGGTAAAACCCCCGTTTTTCACTTGGTTAGGGACCAAATAAATCAAACATTAGCTACCTTAATTTCAATGTACAAGCAGGTAATTAAGTTCACCAAGGCGGTATCGTTACGATCGTGTTAAGTAAAATGTGTAGGAACAAAGGTTCTGGTCAAAGTTGAAAGTTCACACGCGGTCATATCTGACTCTGCAGTGCTCCGCTTTGGCGGTAACATGCAAAACGTGTGAACTAGCGTGAACGATCGATTCGGACTACGATTAAATAAAAAAAAGCGGTTAAGAGTATCGGCCTATGTATATGTCACCGTAAAATTAAAAAACCGTTAGATTATAATCTATCTCGCGAGATTGTAAACTGTCGAGAGATTGTGAACATGATCTAACAGTTTAATTAGGTAGATTAAATTCTACCGAAAAATAATGCGTTAAATTGTAAGCAGTGTGATACGGTTAACAATCTCTCGACAGTACCTCGCGAGATAGATTAATCTAACGGTATATAAAATTTAACGGTGACATATACAATGTGAGGTTCTAACACAAAGTTTGATACAAAGTTGCATCATAATCTTCTAACCCCGATGCCGCGTCATTCGGGTCAGTCTTCAACGAGCAATATTACACGGTTCAATTTATCAAACTGAACGAAGGAATTACAAATTTCGTAAAAGATGCTGCTAAGCATCTGTTTAGTTTAAAGCGCATAAATATTGAACTCTCTCTTTTTATATTTAGAAGTTTTTTTTTTTTTTATCGCGCCAAACTTGAGTAGTTATGCTCACTATAACGTCGCTGGGGTGGTGATGTTATGTGGCGGGTCGTTACATTCCCTAAAATATGGTTGAGTGAAGCGATGGCTGACACATACGTCATGCTTGGGAACAGGTGCCACCTTGGGGGACTGGTCTGGTTAATTTATGCTTGAATTTAATAAACATATTTATTTTATATTTTGTTATCTGACAAGCCAACTTCATGACATGGTTCAAAGGAAAATATATATGTGGTCTATACACCTTTGTAAGATGTTATTGAAAAGAGAAAATACCGAGTTCCTTGTGGTGGATCCAAATTATTAGTTGAGTTTCTTGTTGAAATTACGATTTTGACTTTGACTTTGATTATAGCATAACTCTATCTAAGTACCTATATGTTTTATATTGTTAGAAATTGTATTAAAATCATATTCAATCAAATTGGTACCTAATAATAACAAAATGGAATGACGGTTCAAGAAATTTTATAATGAATTTTTATTATCGAGGTTAAAATTACAGACAGATTATAACTTTTCAGGGATATCCGGAACCGGATCAGTAGTACAATGAATTACAAATTCCAAATTTATTATGGGTAAATGTCGCGATAAGTTGGCATTTGAAGGTTCCTCCGACAACGTATCGCTGAAATCTGTTCTAGTACTGGAGTACGTTCGAAACATCGCGTGTAGGCGCGCCATTCGCGTAATTTTGACGAGGGGGGGCAATGTGACAGGGAGGGGCTGAATGCTCACTCGTTCAGTCTATTGACTTAAACCGCAGGTTTGATTCACTGTTTTATTGTTCGTAACGCGCCCGTTGATCAAGCGACAAATCGATGAATTCTCGAATTCGGGTTGTGTAGGTACTCCACCAATCGTGGATGTACTTTTTATCGACCGTCAAAAAGAAATGTTTCCATAGATTTTGTAATACAGTAATATGACGTCACGGCTTGCCATTTAGATGGACTAACTACTAAAAGATTACAAATCCAAAAAAATATATATTTGTCAATCTAACTACTTAATTGAAGACTATCGAACCTAAAAGAAGTTGTTATTCTTAAATGCTATAATGGAATTGTTAGTGTCTACAACCGAGTTTGTGTGACAAGAAATCGGGTCGAACGATAAGGGGTCAATAGAAGCTATGATTACCTTAAATATTGTTTTATGGTTTTGTTGTTATTACGGGTGTTTCTGATTGAGACTTTGGCTACAAGGCCACGACGCTGATTATATGTGATTAAAGGATTATTTGAAATGTTCAGCTGTTAATATCACCCTAAATAGGATGTATGAGACCTATATTTTACTACGGAAAAAAAAGGTTGGATATTTCGATACAACATTATGTTTAAAAATGCCTTGACTTAAATTTTTAATAAGTATTGGCTGGATGAACCTCAAATTGGCCATATAAAAGTCGAAGAACAAGTAGTTATTTATAGTCGAAGTTACATATTAAAAAATCAAACGATTTTAAGATAAACTTATTTTGGCAATCGCATACGTTCCATAAAAATAATAGCCTGACGTTGCTTGTAGAAACTTGGTAGTTGTATGCAAGTACCTATACGGCGGAAAGATTAATTTTTTTCGTGCTTTCCAGATCGAACCCGAACCGATCCCAGCTGATCCGGCCGGGCAGCCCGGAAGATTTGCAGCAATCCTTCTTCGACTTCAACAATCCCACTATCATATATCTGCACGGATTCTCCGACTCGGGCAATGGAATGAGCGCAAAACTATTAAGGAATGGTAAGAAGGGGAAAGTTTAAATTGCATAAGTGTGTTCGAGGTATATACTTAACTTATATATATATATATATATATATATATATATATATATATATATATATATATATATATATATATATATATATATATATATTTAAGTTATAAGTCATTAGAATTCCTGCACTACCGCTATCTTCTTTGTTCAAGTTAATGATATGATAAACAATAATGTTGCCAGTTGCATTTTAATTGACCTCTGTTAGGAACCTAAGTTACAATGATGACAAAGCTATGGTTAATCAATATGAAAAATAAAATGTATAGCTTCCATTTCAACAAAATCTCCAACGTTAGCCACAGTGATTTGATAAAAGCCGATCGAATTTTCATAGAGGTAATAGTGGTAATTTACGCTATTTCATTCTGGGCAATTGTACAATATATAAACAAAAGGAAACATATATTTTCAACAGTTGAAAATTGGCTTACGTCCTGATGTTTATAGGTCGATTTAATCGATAAAATAATAAAAAAAAATAAACAAGGCATCAAGCCTTTAAGATTAAAGTACAGGTAACATTACAAATTTCGTATTATCCCGGGTTTGGGAGTAGATACCAGAGACCGGTGGGTTACCCGGAAGTCAAATGTAATATACATTTTGCATCCGGGCAACCCACCATTCAGATCCATCGTTGGGCATCCCTAAGGAAACGATGTTTTGAATAATACCAAATTGCCCAAAGTTTTGAAAGATGCCAAAGCTGACGCAAATCATGATGGCCGTAATTTAATTACTGTTGATAAATTATGAAAAGTAGTAAAATAATTGATTTCATTGAAACCGGGCTAGCCGGGTTCAAATTAGTTTACTTTCAAGTTGAGTTATTTTCAAGTTGAGTGGAAAATGAATTACATACTCGTAGCTTCAAGGTTTTGAAGTTTTACTAGGTAATGTAGTGACATAGTAAGACATAATGAGGGCAGGGGAGTGAGACAGTAACATTGGTCTTGTACCACGAATTGGGTGGAATTTGTGGGCGGGTCACCTCCGCCCACTGGTCGAAGGAAGACCTACTTTTAAGTTATAGTTAAGCAATGGTTTGTTACATTAATGTGGTAAAATTATCTGACGCCGAAATGTAATCATCAATAGCATTATTGATTGAATAGCTTGATATATAATTATTCTTAAATTTAAGTTACATTAATTTTTCATATGATATACTTAGAGTGCACTCTAAGTACTTTATTCTACGTTTCCGTTGCCTGTAATCAATTTATTTAATTAAAATCAACAATTATTATGTAAAATATGTTATTTTAGGAAAGTGTTCAGTACTTAAATGCTAATAAATAATCCATTAAGGATTCTTTATTTTTGACTAGCTGTGCCAGCGGTGTCACCCGCGTTTATGGTTAATTTTATAAAGACTATTTCCGTCATACATGATTTCTATGTAACTTTAACCATTAAGGCTGCACACGCGACGGAAGCTTAAAAAATGGAGTAACTTCTCCCGTTTTCCCAACATTTCCCTTCACTACTCTGCTCCTATTGATTGTAGCGTGATGAAAAGTATACTATAACCTGCCCAGGAGTATGAAGAATAATTGTACCAAGTTTCGTTAAAATCCGTCGAGTAGTTTTTGTTTCTATAAGGAACATACAGACAGACAGACAGACAGACAGATAGACAAAAATTTTACTGATTGCATTTTTGGCATCAGTATCGATCACTAATCACCCTCTGATAGTTATTTTGAAAATATATTTCATGTACAGAATTGACCTCTCTACAGATTTATTACAAGTATCTATAAGATAAGCGAATATAAAAAAATCGTGTCATGGTTAAAATTTATGAAGATATCCTTAGAATATAATGCGACTAACCTATGAAAGCTGCTAAGAGCCTACATACCCACTAAAAGCACAGATACCTTTTCATATTGCTGAGAGTAGGTTATTCCACGAATGCAATCGAAATGTAATCTGTTTCTAATTTGCAGTCCATTTCGCAGTCGGCGACTTCAACTTCATAGTAGTTGATTGGGCGAGATTAGTCGCATTCCCCTGGTGAGTTGTTTAATTGGATTTGTTTTCTTTTTAGCATAGTACATACGTGTACTCCTTGTTTGTTTGCGTTGGAAAATGTAATAACCATACAATGTTCAATCAGTAACCTGGTGAATGGATGAATTGGTTAAAAAGCACAGCTATTTGTCTTGGGGTGTGAATCATACTTGCTCCCATTGCATCGGAATCACTGCATCCACTGTACTACGTTAACGACTATTATTAACATATGAAAGGCAATGACTGGGTAGTTATTGCATTGGCATTTATCACGACCATCACGCCAGAAAACTCTATCAGGCGTGTTGCTTGTGATAAATGTCACTTCAACAGCAATTTGGTTGAAATTATATCAAACTGCGATGTGTGTAGATTTTTGGTATGGCAAATAAAAGCTTTTTAACCAATCATAATCATAATAATGTGCGATACGATTTAAAAAAAAAATTAGTTTTTAAATAGCAGATCGTTTATTTGATCATTCTGTTGGTGTTTATCTGACTAGTTAAAAGCTTATTACTCTATGTCAAAAGTTATCAAGTCAACAAGTCTTGTATAGAAATGCTACAGGAACAAACCTAATCTCAGTTGTGTACTTCGGCGTACTCAAACATTATTAGTCTGCACTCCTTCGTCATCCCCAGTGAATAATGTGTGCAAATGCGAATACTTTCCTTGGGGGAAGCGTTTAAGCTTTTATTTATTTCGCGTGGCCGTTCGCCAAGTACGTACATTTCTGATTTATGCGCCATTTCCTTTCCGTTATGTAAGTTACGTGTTACATACCTATTTCGTACTTATGTGACATGTGGGAGCGTTATCTTCGGATATGCGGGCGAGGCTCCCAATCATTTTACTTATCGAGTTACATTACAAGTACATATTTTATGTTGTGTTTTATTTATGGTTTTTTAACATTGTCTAGCATTTGCGTTACAATGGCTATACAGAGTTTTTCAATTATTTGCATTTTAATCTTAATTACAAACGTCCATAAAAAATAAGTGTAGAGGTTAATGGTTTGTAATATTTTTTTATAATGTTAGAACAGAAGTATAATTTTACGAGGTCTTGAATGTAATCGCATTGACATCTCGAAACATAAGACAGCATGAATATACATATTTTTTTAATGCAAGTAATTATAATCAAGTGGTATTAAACTTTATTAGACTCTTGTTTTCTTATCAGACAATACGTATAACTTGTAAACCTAGGTATTTTTCTAGGATTAAAAGTAGCAGATAACATCTTGGGACAGTTTAGCATACCTTAATTATTTATAATAGGGTAAGGCTTGATCTAGATAATTTATAAAATGATTTTGTGTAATTAGAATTGATCTAGATGTGAATGCTACTCTTATGTTCTTCGACCCATTGCGTTTCAGAGGTCATAATATTTGTATCAAAAACAATAAAATTACACTGTGCCTGAGTACGTAAAGAAATATAATTAATAGTAATATATAATTAATGTATTTATACAGATCACTTAGCAAAATTATAAATTATAATATGTTATAAAAATGCGTTAAATTTTAAGAAGTACCTATGTATCGGTTAACAATCTTTCGACAGTTCACAATCTCGCGAGATATAATGTCATCTAACAGTATTTACAATTTTACGGTGACAAAGCAATACAAAACATAAAATGTAATGTGAATGTTCAGGTATATAGTAGCCGTCCAGAACACACGGTTCATGGGCCTCCAGCTCGCTAACTTCGTGGAGTTCCTGCATCGATCAGGTGCGCCTGCACCCTCGCTGCAGGTCATCGGCTTCTCGCTGGGCGCTGAGGCTGCAGGGTTCGCGGGAAAGGAGCTGAACAGGAGAGGAAGGGCTGTACGGATAGGGAGGATTACAGGTAAACATGCCTTGGTTCTTTTTACGCTAGATTTGTAGGCATGCTTCATGGGTAAAAAAGTAGATTGTATGTATAATGAACACCAATTTTTTTGCTTTATCTGATGCTGTATGTTTGTAATTTTTTTGCTTAACAAAAGGAGAAATACGTATACTTACAATATTTTTTACTAATCTAACTAACGAAATAAATCGTTTTTTTAGTCATCTAGCCTCAGGCTTAATAATCCCATACTGTAGTACAGTATGGGATTCCATTTAAAAGAGTTTTATTTTATAGCCCCCAGTTACATAGCAGAAATTCACTAGCATTTCTTAGGAAACGCTGTATAAGGAAAAATAGCAAGTCACGCGGAAAAATTTAGGCCCTTTTCGTGTGATTTAGACTTTTTCCTCAAAGCCTTTTACTTATAAAAGCACCTGGGCTCTACATTCGTATGTATATATTTGTGTATGTACCAACATATAAATAACGTGTTCACTGTACGCCTTTACAATCAGGAGACAGTGTCTCAGGCTTCACGACCTGGATTTTTGACTGAAATTATCCAAAAGAAAGCTCCAAACCATCGACGAGGTGAAGAATACCTTCATGTTCAGTTAATATTCGCCATTATATTATATCAGAGCAATTCGGGTGATTGCTCTGGAATATCTGTATAACATTATACTCTGCTAGCATTACTGAACTACCGAAAGACAAAATGCCTTCACCCCATCTGAACAAAGATGACAATCCCAACGTAACTTATAGTTACTCGCCTTTCGTAGTACAAAGCCAACGATGTTCATTGTGCAAACATGGTTTTCACCAGACAATGATGGGATGAATTTCATTTGAAATTCCTTGCAAATTCGCCTAGCGTCGGATGCCTATAGAGGGCATAGTATATGAGCTTCTCGTCTTTATTTCCATTTTTATTTTGCCTAATTAGTTCAAATAGCATTGTTATTGCCAGTGCAACGACTGACCATGTTTGAGATAAAACTAAAGTATAATTTAAAAGAATATTTGAAGAGATTTCAGTACGTTCTTTATTTAAATCTCCTAGCAGTTGAGAGCAAAATGCAAAACGTAAAATTAACATTTTAAATCTTATTTCCGCCTTCAGTTTTCATTTCATACACAAGGAAAAATAAAAAAGACAAATAATGCAGATTGTATGAGCACACGCCCGACTAAAACGATTTTTTCTTTAAATTGAGTCGTATCAAAAGAGACGTTGCGATGCGTTTAATTTAAAAGCAGACAAAATTATGTTGGTGTTTCAAAGAATTATGAATACCGATTTAATAGACAATTGATACAATTTATCAGTAACGGATTTAATGGCAAAAGAAGTCACTCGATTTGGACGATAAGCTATGATAATAGTTTTTATTTGGCGTATATATTCAAACAACACAACATTGAGACCACAGTTTAAACAAGGTATTTAAAATATTCTAAGTACGTCTCTAGTTTAGCAGTGAGGAAAAACACAGTCAGGAAATCGTACATACATACATATATAACATCACGCCCATAATCCCCAAAAGGGTAGGCAGATTCAAAGAGGTAACTGACCCCTTTAACCACATTCAGCCAAAAATAAAACTGGGCTGGGTTAGATAAAACATTGTGTGGTTAGCTTGTTGCCTACACAATCACATACCCAAAACCCGATATACCATTAGTCGCCTTTTATGAAATGCTAAGCAAGAACCACAGTTGGCACATAATTTTTAAGTCATCAGGAAATCGTCACATTCAAAATAACTATGCTTTATAAACATGCTCCATTTGTCTAGATCCGAATGCCGCCGCTAGATGGCAGTGCGTTTGATGTAACCAGACTCACTATGATCATAAAAGAAGCGAATCCCCGTTAAGAATCTATACTAATATTTATCAAAAGGAAAGATTTGATTGTTTGTTTGATTGCATTGAATAGGCTCCGAAACTTGACCGATTTGAAAAAAAAACCTCACCAATGGAAAGCTACTTTATCAGCGAGTAACATAGGCTATATTTGATCCTCGTATTCCCATAGGAACGGGAACTAGGCGGGTGAAACCGCTGGGCACTGCTAGTGTGACATAAAGTTAGTAAGATTATAAACTCTACATATTGTCACCAGGCTTAGACCCGGCGTACCCACTTTACAGCGTGACCAATCAGAACGACCACCTCGCGCGAGGAGATGCCATTTTTGTGGACGTGGTCCACACGAATCCTGGAGTCTTCGGCTTTCCCCAGGCTATCGGCGACGTAGACTTCTACGCTAACCACGGCCAGTGGATCCAGCCGGGCTGCTGGGTAAATCAGCTGATCAAGAACAGGGAACTGAGGTTTCTTTGTGAGTATTTCTTTAGTTGCTTTTGAACTTTTATTTATAATATTTGACCAGTAGTGATAAGTTCATCAGCTTAAGGCCTGACACGCCTAGGTTATGTAACTACAAAAGTTGTTCTTATATTAACAATAACACCATCTTTCTGCGACTTTGATCTCTATGAGATTTAAAATATTTTTAACTTTTGCTTAGAATTGATTAACTTTCCTGTATACTATCTCACATGTTTACCCCATCTTTGAGAAGTTATTTGATACCGCTTAAAGTATAGGTATCTGTATCTGTTATTGAGTTTTGAGAAATACTGGGTTACCGATAACTAATCCGCTATTGACATTTTGCCTTAACGATGGATCTTTGGCTGCTAGCCAAGGAGGTTTCGAACACTGAATTTTCTCAGACGTTATTTGACCGAAATACTGTAACAAGATTAGCTTCGTTTTGGGAGCATTACGGTTAGATTGCTCTGCTGCTTTTGACGTTTCGTTGGATATATATCCACTAGAGCAGAATGTAATTGTAATTCTGAAACGGTTTAACAGAGGATCTACTGAATCATACGTACTACTGTCTCTTTGACCGTTGAAATAGCGGTTATCTTTGACCAGAGAGTGGAAGTTACCTTTGATACGTAGGGCGTAATTAGTTAAACCTTCTGCCTACCCCTTCGGGGATTATGGGCGTGATGTTAAGTATGTATGTATGTACCTTCATGACTTTAGTATAAAATAGATGATGAATCATAGATATGTACTTTCAACGGTATTGTCGCGCTAACAAATTTCTAATGCCCTCTGTGTATGTCATCAAAATAATGACCTATGTTGAGATAATAAATTTGCGGCTTAAATCGCAATTTTGCGGCTACCTACTTACAATGAATTTATAGTACTTCTCAGATCTCATATTGCGACAATGTTAAGATCGTACGTAATATTTGTGGCAGTCGACGTACCCGTGAATAAATTCGGCTTGTGTACGTGCGGTAAGGATCAGGCGCGGATCCCTTGTCGCGAGTTATCCCCGCCCGCGCCGAGCTGACGTAGGGGATTTCCGTTTTTATATATATATGTGTATCAATAATGTCCAATATCCACCATGACATGTGCACAGTTCAACACCTTTTGTTTATTATTCAGGGACTTGAGCTGTAGCAAACCGTACGTATTTGGAAAAAGTAACGGATGTATGACTTGACTCGAAGTGTAGAAACGTTACTTATAAGTTAATTTCGACCCGCTTTTGTCCTGATTTTCTTTGAAGGACCATCAACGCAATGAATAGTAACATAACAGGTAAACAATTATCACTTATCTTCACTAATTTCTTGTTTACCTATAGTATTTGTACCTACTAGGATAACAACCATGATCCGATCCACCTAGATATTAAACCATGTCAAAAGTTCCTTTTGTACCCAAACAATTTGTGATAGCATATGTATATCTAAAGTTTTTGTTTCCATTCGCCCACATAAAAACCTTTTAACATAGAAATTTCAGCTTCAAAAAGTAGCGAATGTTGAGGCAAACCTCATTACGTCAAGGGAGCTATTACCCAGCGATAGTTTCCACAGATTAAATAAATTACGCGGCATTGCAACCCAACAGCCGCATAATATTTCGGCGGGAGGACGATCGATGTTCTGACGTCACTGGGATGCTGGGGAGGGCGCCGGGAGGGGAGGGCACAAAGACTACGATGAACCCTGGTTATTTTGCGCTTCAAATTTATCTATTATTAGTGGATCCTTTCTAACAAAGGCTAATTTTAGCGTTGTAGTCGTGGATATACGATATCATCATTTTTCATGGAATACAGACGCTTTAATTTCGCCCTATTCAGTGCTAGTCTGGGTAAGTGTTATTTGGCATCTAAATCACAAAGAAATGGTCGCGCATTCGTTACCTTTACACTAAAAGTTACAACTTGGTAATGCTGGTCAAAGTTCCTTTATGATTCTGGATAATAACTACATAGCCTTCACAGTAGACTTTTTCTGAAGCTTAATCGATACAAATAAGAATACGGGAGTAAAATAAATTGTTCTATGGTAGGTACGGTTTCATTATTTTCCTGAGACGAATTTCTCCGCTGGAAAAATCTATTCCTTTTATTTTACTTTCCGCGTTTGAACCCTGGTGGCATTTAAAGGTGGGTAAAAAGATTTATTTATCGTCATCCCTTTGGAAGGCATTGACATTAAAGCCCACACAATTTTGTAAAATAATAGGCAGGTGGATATTTTCGGTTCTACCTTTTGTGACTTCGTTTTATTATTTCCATTTTGATGTTAATTTGGGAATTTTCCACTCTCTATTTCTGCGGAATGCTATTGTGTGGGTTCATGTATGGTCGGAAATGGACTGTGTACATATGTTATACGTACATATTAAAAGTTATTCATGATTGCGCGGCGTCTTCATAAGCCTTAAGCTCATTTTGTTAATACGTGGACTGCGATCACCTTTCAGTCGCTGGTGTTAATCCGTCAGCTAAGAAACCGGACCATAATTGGTGACTTATCTCAAATTACACTGACATCGTTTAAAAACGCCCTGTGTGACTTCCTACGTAACAATATTATTGAGCCATAAAGTAAAAACGTTAAAAATTTTTGAGTTGGCGAAAAAAATATATTTTCACGCAACATTTTGGGTATGTGCTAAAATCCTTCGGGGATTACAGCCGTGATGTTAAGTATATGTAATATATTATGATAGTCCACATCACGTCGGAGGAGATGTCATCTCCATATGGAAACTCCTTCACCATGTACTTAGATTATTCAAGAGTTCAGATATAAGGTCAGATAATTGATGAGCCTGCAACCTTCGTTGTTGCAGATGGTTGCAGCCACAACCGCGCATGGCGCCTGTATGCCGAGTCTGTGCTCAACCCCACCGGGTTCGCTGCCACCAGGTGCAAGGATTGGAGATCAGCTATAACGAATTGTAGATGGACTACTGACGGCTACTTGGGAATAAGAGCGCGCCCACCGTAAGTAATGTTTTGCACAGTATGTTTTTGAGCCAATAGTCGTAATTTGTTGTTGCAGTATAGCTGAGATAATTTCCAAACGTATTAATTGCTTATTAATAAAAGTTGGGTACATTTCGATGATATTATAAGCCAAAGTCTTCGGGCTAAAGTTGACATTCTTTGGGATCCCATGGACAGTTTAAATTCTTGCTTAAAGATTACAAATATAGCGGGAACAAAATGAACATTCATAATATACCTATTTATTACTACATTTCTGTCAGATAATGAAAACAGCGAATATAGGTACGCGAAATCTTATTTTAATGGTAATATGACAGTCTTATATATAAAAATAAATTGTTGTTCGTTAGTCTCGCTAAAACTGGAGAACGGTTGGACCAATTGGGCTAATTTTGATTTTAAAATATTTGTAATCTTCCAGGGTAGGTTTGTACGGTAAGAAAATATGGAAACATTGCAAGGAAAATGATCTGGCCGTTACGAAGTGCGCCGGGACAGCAAGTTTAAAATAAAAATAGAAAGAAAGAAAATTATATTTGGTACATAATAAAATAATATTATCTTATCCATATATCCTTATGTAGATATATTATTCATTCGAAAGTTTATCCACCATCTAACTAGCTTACATCGGTTGCTTCGATTTAACATACAAATTAATCTAGACTCCTTTATTATGCATGTAAACAAGATATCTTTACGATTGTTTACCCACAAAGCTTCGGGGATAAATACGAATTTGCGATTCAGCGTAGCCCATCGACGAATTGGCCCGGAGCAGTCACAATGAAAAACCGACCAGGAATCTGAGAGCTGTATTGGCTATCTGTATCTGTCTGTAACGATTGATCGGGCTTTATGATCGTGGAGCCCACGACAGGTCTCACAACATTGGCCGCGTCAATATTTGCGGCGGTTTTACGAGAATCACACAGCGCACGTCCCTTCTATGAATTTGGCTGTAGATAGATATATTGCTGAAGTATTATTGTCAGGGTAAACGATAAATAGGAATGACCAAGTACTGCGTCAATCATTCCTGTAATAATCTTGCACAATGTTTAGAGGTTATATCATTAAAAAAATGTACTGGAAAGCACGGACTAGTAAAAAAGAAGGACTCCGCGCCACTAACTAGACATTGAAGCTCCTCAGGTGCCCCACCTTGACACGCAACTTACGTCACACATTGACATAATAAGTGCCACAAATGACAGATCCGATATCTGGTATCCATAGGTATCTCACTCACACATGCATAAACGTGGCTTCACACTTTAGTATGACAGCGTCGAGTCCTTCTTTTTTTATTAGTCCGTGCTGGAAAGATATATAAAATGTATGTCAGACATTCAACGAAACAGAATATGTGGGTTAGTACAGCTAATGTACCATGAAAATGTTTTTATTTTACGATTTGCAAAAATTCACAAAATAAGTGAACTATTCGTGTAGTCGTCTGTTACATGATAGACGATTTAGTGTTTTTGTTTGCGAATTCTTTCAAAGCTTTATTAAGAATGTCATAATTTACAGACGACGACGACGAGTTGAAGGATCAGACTTATTTTAGAGTAATAAATATAGTTAAAACATTGTCTAGCCATTCTTATTCCAGACTATTGTAATCAATTATTATTTTAATTATATAATCATTCTATTGGTATCGGTAGTGGTGATCAATTTTAGTACTTACATATTTTGACCCAGATCAGAGTTTTCACGGTGCCGCAACCGGAACATCCCGAAAATCGGAATGTTTGGCAATAGTAAACTGGAGCAGATTTAGGGTGCAATAACGGAACGGGCGGCCGACGCGACGTGGATGTACGTTTTATGTCGCACTTTAGAGGACTCGCTTATTTATCACGAGCTTTAGGGTTAAAGCAGTAAAGCTCCATTTTAGACCTCTTCATGGCTCAGAAGGTGAATGCAAATGTCCCAACTACGTGCAACTTACAAGTTCTAGGTACTTTGTTTACACCGTTTACATTCTCATATATCCAAAATATATTTAAAGTAAGACTTAGACTAAGAGATCATATAATAAGATGAAATAAAAAATGTCACCATATATTTATATCGTATGTTTTATATAGGAAATACAACGTGAAGCTGAAAAATTAGTGATGCATTTTATGAAAGAAGGCTAGTTTATCCCAGACGCACTTATAGAGTTATATATAGAGTTGCGCCTTGAAATAAATTAGCATTCAGTTAAAATTATATGAAAAATAAACATTGAGAATCTGTTGTAAACCTGTGCAGAGTTTAATATTAATTTATGGCTAAATAAATTATTTTTCAAACTGTGCTTAATGATTTATAGGACCTAAATAAACATTCACTGTTGATTTGTTTCAGAATGGCTGGGAAAATGTATCTGGAGACAAATGAACGACCGCCATTCGCCAGAAATGGACCGTAGTTGATTACGGATGGGATGAGGATAGAGTCACGATAGGGAGGTGTAAATTTAATGAAATGGTACTGGTCAGACACAGGTAGAATTGAAAAGCAACAGATTAGTTGAGTGCGGTCTTTAAAATTGGTCAATTTAATGATTGAATATACCACACACTTATGTATAATGGTACGTTATAGAACCATCTCCGGGCATAGAACTACATAGGGTAATTACTACGTCAGATGTTTACGACCGTGATGAATTCTTATATACACCTAGGTATATTTTATTTTGCGGATCTTGGCACCATCGTATGCATAAAAATATACTTACCACCTGAACATGGTAATGTAAGGAAGTAAGTAATTCATTCGCAATAATTATGACGCTTTGCGAAACTTTAAGAATTTCTGATAAACACATTACCTATATATATAGGTATTGTTTTTCTGTAAATTTTCTTGAAAACCTAAAATAGGTATTTTAGCTTTAAATTTCATTTATTGTTAGTGTTTAATCGGATATTTTAGATAATAGGCCAATTTGCATCAATTTGGAAAAGACGAAATAATACGTGTTGTAAATAATTATAGTTAAACTATGTCACTTAAAGTGCCAATATTATGTGATATGTTGTTACCAAAATAAAAAATATGTTTGCAAGAAACATTTTTATTTTACTTTACATTTTTTTTTGTTTACACTAACAGCAACAGTCATCACCATCCGATTTTACAAATAATATCATAGTGCAAACGAAATTTTAGAAAACACGATGGAATACTATGTAAGTACCTAATGTGACTATTCAGAAACTAAAAGATGTCGTTTGACCTCTAAACCGTTTTTGTTATTGACCACATTTTTGTGTAATAACGCAATCTATGAGAAAACATCGGTGCACTATTTTGCTGAAAAGCTAGAGTTGTCAAAAATTAATACTCTTCATTTCAATTGCGCAATCAATTTCTTTGCACGGAAGATGCAAATATAAATCGTGAAAAACACTTTTGCCTCGCGGCCTCAAGGCAAATTCAAATCTTCGCAGTAATTGCATTAGTAAATAAAACTTATTTCCAATTCACTTCACCAACAAAATCATGACGTCACTCGTATCATGTGCGAAACTAATAGTTAAGACGATAAATGAACGTTGCAACTCTCGATGTGTTCGTAGTGCTTCGGATGGAACCAATATTTCTTAACAGCAAACTTGCTCATCTCGTTGTTTAGGTAGGCAGCGTGCCAGGACTGGCCCATGTCCACGTTGTACGCAATGCGGGCGAGGGCTATGTCCATCAGGTCACGCTCTAAACAGTTCATGGCGGGGAAGTCGAATTTCCTGCAGATGCCATGGCGGTTCAGTAGCATATCGATGGCCAGGAACCTGAATTGGGGAGAGTGAGAGATTGGATCTTTTAGGTAGTGATTTCTGGTTTGTGTTGCATTTTAAACAAACTAACGGTAGTTGGTGCTAGATAAACCACAATCAACATTTTAAATACATTCCCGAATTTCAATACATAAGGAGCAGAGGATTTTATGTAACGTCGATGGGTTTTAATGTAACATTTTGAGTTTAAATGAGAAAAACAATCAGTAAATGATCTAAAAATATATTGCACACAAAACGAAACAGCATTACAAAACATCCAAATAGAATTTCGATTTCAACACACGAGATTTACAGCCACGAGCTCTAAATTACAAGTTGGCATACGCGCAGTCGTCGAAACGGTGGGTGGAATGGGGCGTGAAGAACTGAAACTGGCAGGCGTCCAGGCGTCCTGAGGAGCTGCAGTACTTGCAGTACCAATCCTCAGTCATCCTCAGCTTGTCGCAGAGCACATTCAAGGCTAAGTTGACGTATGTCGTCTCGCCGACGTTCATCTTCGGGAGGCCCAAGTTCCTCGATATGCCGGCTCCACCGAGCTCCACAACGTTCGCGATGTATCTGCAGGCAGAAGATCACGATATATTTCTTCTTCATTAATTTATCATGTCTCGTTGATGACTTCGTCGGCGTTATTATAACTTGAAAAACTTCATTCACAAAATATTACACACACATTTTAGTAATTCGGAGCATAAGCAAAATTAATATAGAAAAATCAAGCAGGACACTTTCACAAAATATGTTGATGTTGTTCAAATTGCAATTGTCAGAAGTGACTTCGGAATGATTGTCTAAAAACTCGAAACACCATGTAAGTAAAGCTAATGTTAAAAAAGTAAAAGGTCCATCACCTGGCTGGCGAGATAATTTGACTGGCGTCTGTTTCCACGAAACCCGAAACTCTGGGTACATCTTTGCAAAGAAGTGCCCAAGCCACTTTGGTCACAAGCCCAGCTAGGGCATGAGCTTCGCTGAGATCCGCGGCCCGGCTGCACACTCCATCAGTCCTCGCCACCGAAAATGGGGTAACTCGCACCGCTTCGGTCATCAATTCTGCATTATGCTGAAGGACAAACGTTAAGGGGATTGAAGGATTTCCGTTGGTAATAATCCAAACAGATTCGGATTTAGTTATTTGACGCTTAATTGTCTGTGTGGGGCTTCTCAGTATTATGTCGGGATTGGAAACTGTTACCTTGGCGAAGTCGAAGTATTCCACCGCTTTTGAAAATAGTGGTACTAGAGATTCGCCTTCTGTGCCTCCCACGCAGGGCACTCTGGTGTACCGGGGCTCGAGACATAGAGCGCGCGCAGCTAGGGTACTCGCGCGCATCTCTGGTACTGCCAGCGATCCTAATACTTTTCGAGGGTCATACCAGCCGGTTTCTTTTAGGGTCTGCAGAAAATTTAAATAAATTCTACATATGTATGACAGCGACATCGCCAGTATCCTCAATTAAAATAAAACACCCTCAACCAAATTGCTTGAATAGGACAAAAAAAAAAACAATGTTAAAAGGTTGTAAGTTACGAAAAGCCATTACGTTAATTGCTTCAGAAAATCTAGTTACGATATCGGAAAGGTCCGTCCCAAATATTACGTGAACCACGAACGTTGGGCCGAGAGCCGATATTACATAAAGTCACAAAAATTCTGCTTTTTTGGATAGAATGGCTAGGTAGATGAATTGCAACTTTCGGACTAAAGGTCTCGCCAAAGGCAATTACTAATAGATTTTCGAAGCAAAAGCACAAGTTACCAATATTATTACTATCTTCTCTGTGACTGTAATTCGACACAACCAATGTTTTTTATATCATCTCAACCCGCATTATGTTTAAATATGGATGTTTTAAATAGAAGACGCTAAAACAGGATTAATCATAGATAGCAATTGTACAATTTGTTATTCGTGTTAAGGGCCACGTCGTATTTGCACAGCCCATTACGCCGGGCCGGGTTGACCGAGCGAATTACCGGGACAGATAAACAGACCCCAAATTGCGCGTCGATATTGGTATCCAATCACGCGTCACGGCTGTTACTATGATTGACCCAATTCTGCTCACATAAAAGAGTACAATGATAACAAATCCCAATCATAGCGAGATGTTTGTACCACAACTTAATTATATTTCCCGACAGATTTTTTGGTGATGCAAAAGTTAGCGTTACGTAAAATGTATATAGATTTATTTAGGGATGATTTTAATTTCTTAATAAAATTTTTAGCCTTATGCACTAAAATTAACTCGAGTGTATTGTGCTTTTGTTTGGATGTTAATTATTTTACTCTCGTTGTATATAATAATCATGAAATTGATCTATGTACAAATTTTACGAATTGTTCCGAGGCCGATTTTATGCAATCCACCGAAAAGAACACGGTTGACAGTTCGCTTCAGTTTAAAGATATTCTTACTCAAATATAACTAGTTAGATAGACATAATATGATAACTTTATTGTAAGACATATGTATGTACCCCTACTTTTAACCATCGTCTTATAACACAGATCACATGACACGCCTGATCCGAAACGTTCTTCGGACAAATTGTCGAGTTGGCACAAACGACCGCGCCGACGGAATAACGTAATTTTCGGCGAGATTGCAAACTCGCTCCCATGAGGAGGATGTACAATATTTATCGCACTACGCTGGGTTTATTCTAACTGAGTAACTGTCCCACGTTTCCGTTCTGAATTGCGGCAACGGATGAAACGAGAAAGGCCCTTTTTCAACTTGCTAGCTAATATTGTTCGTATAGCGATAGCAACCTAAAATAAATTTATATAATTTCACCTTTTTATTTATCAGCTTCTAGAAGTAGTTGAAATCCTACTAATATTATAAACGCGAAAGTTTGTGAGGATGTGTGGATGTTTGTTACTCTTTCACGCAAAAAGTACTGAATGGATTTTAATGAAACTTTACAATAATATAAGCTATGTTATTACAGAAATAGCAACAGTCATCACACATATACACAAACAGCAACAGTAATCACACATACACCCGAATAACATATAGTCGTCTATGTTTTATGGATGTACCACGGAAGCAAAGCCGCGGGCAATAGCTATTATCAACATAATTGTGGATGTTAATATTCATAATGGAAAGTAGACACACTAATTCGGATTAATTATAACACAACACCCATTATGATGAAATTACCCGGTAATATCCGAACCTATAAACATTGATTGCTTGATATAATGAGATAATAAAATGTTTATGTATGAATAGAGCGTTCTCAGTGATACTTAGAGACTGTTTAGCAGTAAAATGCATTATAACGGAATACAATCAACAGTTCTTTCCATTTTCGGGATTCTGAATTTTCGGAAGTTCTTTTCACACTACTAAATATTTGCCTCAATAACGCGTCGAAGTGGTGATGTTAAATCGAGTTATCATTACGTTTATTTGCAACGCCATATAAAGGTATTTTTAAGTACGTGACCAATGAAAGCGAGTCAGATCAACATCTAGGTTCATCGTATATTCGCCGAAGGATTAAATAATATCAGCGGATAGTCGCTACCTCGTCAACGACGGGACCTGAGATCCTATTTTATAAAGTCGTTCACTAGATCACTTTGGTGGCGTATGTTGGGAAGGTAAAGGTCATTTACCTCTGCAACCAAAGGGACCATGCAGTCGATAGGCGTCGCACACACGATGATGAACGCCTTCGGGCACTCCGTGGCGATGGCGTCGGTGTACTTCTTCACTATGGGCGCCTGGTAGCAGAAGCGTTTGTCAAACGACATGTCCACGGTTATGTAGCCACTTTCGAGCATCAGGACTATGTCGCTATTCTGTAGGGGGAAGGAGGTATGAGGTTGTGGGAAGTGATGAGGAACAAATGCAGAGTTGTTTTCCTAAATTTCCAGTTTGGTAGGATAAGCGATACTATTTTCAATACACTTAGAGTCCTAGCCCATGTAATTTATAAAGTGCTCGTTTTGACCCAATAATGAAGTCTTAAAACAGGCTTAAAATAAGAACAAAAAAATCACTGTAACATTTAAGAAAATGAGAGTAGATCAATAATGGATAGAACTGAAAACTATTAGCGGTATTGTAAGAATCGAGTAGTTATATCATATCTGACTGTTAAAAAACAACATCTTATTACAAATGTAACATTGATCCAAAAGAGCAAAGTCACGCTGTTCAGAGCGAGTTGTGGTCGTAACTAGGAACAAAGCTTGTGCAAACTTATATGAGCCGAGCGGGCCGGCCGCACGTAGCGATGTCTGAACGAAATTTATCGTCTCGCGCCAGACAGATTGGCGCCCGTCGCCGAGCGACGCTGGCAAGTCTCACCGCTGACAAGATAGCGTTTAACTATGCACTTTTTTCTCGATTACACACCGATAAATTATACATAATTTTAAAAAAATTTAGTAATATTATAAGTGCGAAAGTTATTTTGTCGGTTACGTGATCATGCCTATACTACTGATTACGATGAAATGTGGCACGCCTAACGCTAGAACTCTAGAAAGGTGGAGGAGAATTCCATAGAACACACGATGAAGTTTCAGTAATAAACGATAGCAAAAGCTAGTTTACTTAGTTAGTCGCGGCAACAAGAGCTACAAGATAATATTAGTTGAGCAATGCTCGTTTACTTGCCGGGAGAGCAGGTTTGCGAGTAAATTTTGTTTCGGCCGCCCAGAGCGAGTATCGGGCCCTGGTAATAGCCATTTACACACTTCTTCATAGTCCAATGACAAAACTATCGGACACTCGCACCTTGCTGCTCGCCATTTTATCGCTCGTCACTTAGCTTAATAACTAAATTTTTTCATGAGGTCTATTATTTAATGTTATTAAAGTCATAGTTAGACCTCAAAGCAAAAGTTACGAGCGTTATCTAATTTCTAGCTCCACTTTGTCGTTTGTCGTCAGCGGTGGGACAAGTGCTTTACGTGCTACGAACAATTTGTATGACGGTTTTTAGTAATGGTCCTTTACCTTTGTAATCGTAAAAGGGTAAATTTATTAAATAGCAGTCATTTTGTCACCATCCGGAAAAATTATTGAAAAAAAATTTTGTGGTAAATTTTTTGCCGCATATTTATTGCTTCGAAAGGTTCAGGGAGCACAATTTTGTTCTTTGTCCCAAAATGGCTTTTACCATTCGTCTTTTTGGACAAAGTCGCATAAATTGAAGAATAAGTATAAATCAGATTCCCTCTGCCCACCCCGCTAGGGAAGTGGCGTGAAGATTAGTTAGTTAGATTCCCTCTTTACAATTACCGTCGGTTTGACTATCTGCCAATGAAAAACTTTTCTACAATTGAATTTTGCATATTATATGTGCAACTATTGACCCATATAGGATATTGACCAATTACTATAATAGCTACTGCTATTGTGCTGCTGGCATATAAAATAGCATTGGATATAAAGTTTGCAAAAAACATAATCATCAGTATTGAAAATCTACACCGAAACAGCCACGGCCGGATGCGATAGTTCACTTCAAATAACATGTGTGGATAATGAAAGTTGTGAGTGTTGACACATTTTTGCGGCGAGCGCGCTATCGATTGACACTGCGGCGACCAGCGGCCGCCCTGCATACCCGATCAAAGAAATTGAATAAAAAATGAACACTCATTGATTCCACCTATTATTCAACATTCGTATCACCGTGCTGTTGTTTTGAATGATTCAGTGTTGTCTTGTTTTAGTTTTAGGGCTATTTATAATATTTGTTAGGTGGATGGTCTGTTGCTTGGTTATGACAATATGATTTTAATTTTGCTGTACCATCTTAGTCTCAATGTAGGTTTAAAATCTTAAGTGCTACTTAAGTTTCTCTTTCGAGAGTTAAAAGTTAGTTAAATGTGTCTTATTTAACTGAAATAGCTGATTTGGAAAAGCTAAATTTTTAGTATAACTAATCATTATTTTATAGACGGAAAATAAAATTAAGCAGCCTGTAATTAATAACTAGCCTATAATTTATGTCCTGTCTAAGGGAAATTATTTATTTAAATAATTTGTACCCACGGTAGAGAAATTAAAAAAAAAAACAAAATGTAACATAAATAAAATTCGAGAATAAAATCATTTGAAAAATCCTTTACACCTTAATTAATTACATTCCTACTACGCGAGACTCCTAAACAAATTAAATACTCCTTGTTTTGTTTAGCCAGCCTATGAAGTCAGCTACTTGGCAACGCGAAGCACTAATTATTGCTAATGCGCTTGTGCCATCAAAGCGACCCGCGGTGCACTCCACGCGGAGAGGCCTTTGAGCGACCCGGCGAGTTCGACACTCCTCCAAGAGTGCAGTTGAAATGCTCTGCAAACTGAGATATGCAAATTTCGCCGAATTCCGACGGAGGAACAACTTTGTCTAATATACATGAGTGGAAGTGAAGTTGTACTATGGTAGAATATGGGCGTATTCTACAGTAATAAAGCTTTACTAAAGTGTATGTGCATACAATTCTTTATACGCTTTGTAGACATGTTTTCCGGAACTACATTATAGAAAGAATGTCAAGCACATTTTTGCCAGAAAAAATTATGAAAGAAAGAAAAAAAAATTCAGTACATGTGAATAGTTACATTTTAAACAAAACAAAGGTATTGTCACATACATGCTGAAATTGTCATCACTCAGCTTATGTCGTGACATCAGGAATGCCATAACGCTGATATTCTGTGGCACCAGTATAAGAGAGACGCGGCTTACTTATTGATTAAAACTTATTTAATAAAAAAAGAAAAACATATCAAATAAATTGACATTGTGAATGAAACAGATATGCCAGGTACATGCAATTGAGAGTTTTTGCAAGATAACGATTAAAATACCTTAAGAAGATTGTGCAAGGACTGGACTGGTTAGGTTGTTTGTAGAAAAAATATAATAGCGACACAGACTGCTGCTTAGTTTTAAACATAAATAAAGTAAGGCAGTTCCGATTAGGGGGTTATGAAGTAAAACGTTTGATTGATCTATAAAAACTTTAAATTGAAAATATTTGTTAAATCTAAAACATTTATTTACGTCAGACATCTACGTCTGGAGGGACGAGGGAGGGTAAGCATCCATTGTCAACAACCGAGAATGCCCTCCCTTGTAGCACGGTACGAGTCCACTCTTGAAAATTTCTATAGGTATTTTTTAAATAGTGCAAGTTGTGCAGGAGTCTGAACCACTGTGTTGAATTACTTTGTAAATTGATTTCGACTGGCATATAATCTCAGAATGCGCTTCAAACTACTATCCATATTTTATATTATGTAAATTAAAATATCTCAGTAAATACACTTAAAGTTTGAACAGTGATACGCCATCCTTAGCCCCTAGGGAGCTAATCGTTATATTATATCCTAATTCGTTTTGGGGTCCGAATGGACCATGATTTTATCGTTATTAGGATAGTAGAGGGAGTAAAATATTCTACAGATCTACAAAAAACAAATGTACAACTACTTTTACAACCCCTAAAAGTTCAAGTAAGCAAGTGGCATTAAGATTCTAGCGGCCATCACTTCAGAGGGTAGTTGCCGGAATAGAAATCAGCTGATCACATAGCAGTGTTTGACCCTCGCACGTTTATCTATCGATTCGTTTTCGCTGCTGTGTAAAAAAGATGTAAACCAAGCACCTATATTGTGTGATGCGTGGATAAATTCTTCAGACTCACTGACACACTAATTCCCTTGTTTAAAACTGAACTTATAAACTAATGCTATGAATATTAGGTGAATGGATAGATACACTTAAATACGTTTATAAACATGCATGACTAGAGTACAAATGTCCATGTTCATGACACGAAACATTTGCCCCTAGCGGGATTCGAATCCGCGGCTCTTGGTTTTCTGGCCACGGTCTCTGACCACTCGACCAACGGGCCTGCCAATAGATGGATTATGTGACCTACTAATATTATGGATTTCTTACAAATTTTTACTGTATGTTATATAATAGAAACACGATCTCCTACATAACGTAATATGTTTTGTTGAGGTATTTAGATAATATTATTTGGTTTAGAAAAAAAATAGAAAAAAGAAAAAAGGTTCGGTATTAAAAAAAGAACCGTTAAATTTTGCTATGGCGGTTTGTCTGTTTCTGAGGGTCATAGTTTATTAGGGACATTTAATATCAAACTACAAAACAAATTATTGCGAAAAAAAACATGAGAAAATGCCTAGTTATAAAATAAGAGACTGGATTCATTAATTCGCTTAAATGAGCATCTGACGGAACACTAATTGGGACACGAATACGATTGTACGATTTTGGTCTAATTACGAATTAGGTGTGTTATAGCTGAGCCAGCTGCTACTAAAGGTCACACAGTCTGATACCTACATGTATAGATCCATATCTATATAAGACAAGTTGAGGTATTCGTACACGTGTTCGCTGATGTAGCTACAATGCATATCTTGGCTCAGTCCCCGCTTGCACAAACATGCATAAATCTCCGAGCGATACCTACACTCGCTTCTACGTAGGACAACAGATGTAACTGATATTTATGTCCTTATGCCCTTATGCATAAAGGTTAAAATCCCTCCGCTAGACATGTTGCCGACCTTACTAGGTACATAATTAGTGCATTCAGTTGCAGCAGCGACGCCTCGTTGCTCTAAATGCGCTTTTAATACCCTAATTAATGTTAACGTCTCTTACAAATTGCATAGGTAATTAGTGATTTCCTTGGAACAGTTCTGGAGCCATCAAGAGAAAATTAAAACTAGTCTAAATGACTTGAACTTTTATTTTTCGCTCTGGACTGATTAATCTCTGATGTCATCCGATTTCTATTAAATTGTAAGCAAAAGGATAAAACGTTTAAGAGTTATGTGGTTCGATTATTGTGTAGATAGTAAATGCCTCAGTAGTTAATCCCTATTCCTCCAGAGCTGCATTGAGCGTGATTAAGAAAACCGTATGTTCTTATTTATAAATACTTCCATTCGTACGGCTTAGTTACGTCTCACACCTCTGATGGAATTACAGCTTATTGATGGTCAAAATTAATTATATAGAGTCTATAGAGTACAGGTTATTAAAACCGCTTTTTAGAAAATACTTGTAATAAAATATTACCTTTTTATACAAAATGAATAGTCAGTTTAAACTCAGTAGAATAGTTTTTGTATAAAAATTTGATTTAAGTTCTATTTGTTTCTATTTGAGTATTTTTTTTTAGATTCGATAATTTCAAAAGTTGTTTAACCAAAGTTGTTCAGTATACCTAGTAAGTTTCACGACATAATTGTATAAGACCCATAATTTACAAAATCAAATTTGGGCATTCATGAAAAATTCATCTGTATATTCCTGTCATAGTTGATGCAGTCACACACCTGCAAGCACCTCTCCAGCTCGAAGCAGGCGCAGCTGAACGCCTGCACGAGGCAGTTGGTGTCGATGTGCTTCAGGTCCTCTACCACCTTGCACAGGTCGCGGCTGCACTCCGAGCCGCACGTGTCCTTCGCTTCGTACAAACGGAGCCTGTAAGAGCCGGTTGAGGAAAGCAAATAAGATGTAAACGATGACCGAGTTGGTTGTAGAGGAAGCTTTGACTCGTTGTATCAACCGCGAATACTTCCTTCTCTTCAGAAAAATTATCATTCTGAAGACGTGGCAATTTTGGTAAGATATTCATAAAATGAAATAAGATTACATTCCAATTTTTCATTAAAAACTCCGATCGGGTATTCGGTGTTTCTAGATAATGGAATCATGGATATTATTTGTTTAAACCTCGTCTTAAAACAAGAATTGTGGTCAAAGTCTTTGTAAGAAAAAATAAAACACTAATGAAGTAGATGCAGCCAAAAAATCATATTTAATAAGAAACACCTAATGGAAAAAGGCCCTTAGCAAAGATAAATTGCACGATCCAAGAAAAGAGAGCCCCAGATCCGATTGCCAGTATTCTAATTTGGTCTTATGGATATTTTATTGGATCCATTCCCTGGCGCGAGTACCCTACCTTTATTAGTATCATTAATCACATTCAGCTGGGAATTGTCCTCCTCAGTATTGTGTTCCTGAGACTTTTAAAGATAAATGTGCTTTGTCAATACGTTGGTAATTTGTAAATAATTTGCTTGTGGAAGACATGGATTTGCCATGTCGTACGGATGGATGGATGATGGAGGAATAATGTTTGATTTCGCATTACCTTTCTCTCTTGCATATTATGGTGAAAAATATTTGACGATCATTCTTATTCGTATCGATAGAATAATAAGAACTAAATTTATTTTCCGTCAGTACGTTAATATCCATGAGGTGACAGTCTAATCATAGCTTTATTCTATTTCTATAATAGTACTGAAAATCATAATTCATCGTTTAAATCATCGAGTTAAATGTCCTTACATTTTACAGAGAAAACAAAACTAAAAGAGACAAGAATGCAGCTGCAAAAGCAGTTTCGCATATATCACAACGAAGACTATTATTTTGCCGAGAATAAGTAGAGGCCCGCGAGGCATACTCAGTTTTCTGGCAATAAAAATCTAGTGATAAACAGCACGGCTGGTAGTCACGGGCCGCTCGTAAAATCTTGCCTTCTTTTATTACATTCCTCTGAAAGATCCATATAATGGCATGTCTAAGGTGCCACTAAAATTTTGATGTGTACCTTTCTAAGGACAAGATTCCACTAGAGATGAGCTAGGTAGACTTGCGGAGCGAGGATGGGTAGCGAAGCTGTTAAACTCTCATGTTTGATAAGAAGTGTTATCATGTAAATTATTGGCTTCACGGCTTCGAAAACGCGTTTGATACATGTCCCTCACTAGTTTTGGACGCAGAAGGTCCCGTTTTACAAAGTTTAATTCTATTAGAGCTGTACTGTGGTAGGATACGTAATGAAACTGGCGGACGCAGCATTGAAAGGAATCGATGTCATACAAGGTCATCTCACCTTCGCTTGTTTCGTTTGAACAAGCTTCGCCAAATGTTCTTCTACAAGATGTGTTCAGAAGGAGGGAAGAAAAAATCGTGTACTTATTGGTCGATTTTCTTTAGCACCTCGTAGCGAGCGACACGGACAGCCTTTGAATCCACGTGGAAACGCAGCCTAATGCCTTAGACGCCGGCCTTACGCGGTGTGAATGAACGCAGACGAAATGGGCTCCTTACGTGCTAAGCAGCAATATAATACGTCCCATTCCATTTTCCAGGTTTCGGTTGAGATTTTAATAATGGTCCGCGTGAATGGCGTGGCAACTTGTATGACGACGTGTTGACATAATGACTTTACTTCCAAATTAAACGTGATTTGTTTTATGAAGTCGTGTATTGAAATGAGTGGTTTCAATGAACAAAGTTGTTGCTAATATATAAACACTTACAGAAAACCATAAAAGCCTTCATGGCAGTAACGGCGGTAAGTATGGTTGCTACTGGATGTAAAAATTACAATAAAAAAAAAAGAAAATCTTAATGGAACTCCTTACCTCTATTGCGTGAAAATATAGTAAGTAACATTTCTGCGTTATGCTTTTTATGTATGTAGATGAGTATATAATAATAATTACTACGTTAGAACTAATCTATTTGCGCTTATTATCATAAATCTTAAATTTCAAGTCAACTTGCTTGTCCATCACCATCCCCTTGTCCAATGAGAACTAAATGTTGACCAAATTAATTCCTACAGATTTATTACCAACAAATGCTGCAAAGGTTGAAGTTTCCGTGTTTCCGTGTGACATTTCTGTATTGGCATTTAATACGTGAATGCGGCGTGTTGTACCCTCGTAAGTCACGGCCCATGATTCCCGGTCCCCTCGGGAGTTGTCGGCGAAAAACAATTTTCGCTGGGCGTTCAATACGCAATTACTTTCGTTGTGCCATTTTATTTTTGGCTCCGTATTAAACCAGTGACAGTTATTAGTATACGTAAAATATGAATCACAAAGTTGACGTTAATGGACAGAGTCAGTTTATTTAAAAACATACAGTTTTTAACAGTAGAGTAAATCGTAAACTCTATTAAATGAGTCTTTATTTTTGAGAACTGTGTGTTCTGTTAAATGCGGATATTTTGTGTTTTCTTGCTTCAGTGTGATGTTATCATTTGCAATAACATCATGATAACAATACAAAGCATTTCAAACTCGTGCTTCAATTTACTCTAAGATAATTAGATAATAACAGAAAACCGAATGAGTTTACCTCGTCATGTTCGGAAAAATTAAGTAAGTTTCACTTTGCGAATACTACAGCTGTGAATAC
Source organism: Glyphodes perspectalis (assembly GCA_951394215.1). Classification (NCBI taxonomy): domain Eukaryota; kingdom Metazoa; phylum Arthropoda; class Insecta; order Lepidoptera; family Crambidae; genus Glyphodes; species Glyphodes perspectalis. Next base: position 10,849,363 of record OX596214.1, on the reverse strand, counting down.
TAACAAAAAATATTGGCGAGTTGTTATTCACAGAAGCAGACTTGGGGTCTAATCCTCTGTCCGTATAGGTAAATTATCGCGGGCCTTATCAGTGCCTTAAACCTAAAATTCATGGGGAAACTATGAGTGACATCTAGTTTATGTTAATCCTACCATTGTTTATTACCTTGTTAGCTCACCCTTGCGTGCGAATAAAGATACAAGCCTCACAACTCCAGACATGAGGTAAGAATAGTAGAATTTAGATAGCTAGGCACCTGCTATTTAAACCATGACGTCGGCAAGTACCGAGACGTCCCTGAGGAGCGGACAGACGGGTTCATGAGGCGTGAGGGCCGAGTGACGTCACAGTACCATGACACGTAACGCAAAATCTGCAATACTTCGTGGAATTAATTGGAGTGGCCGGCCGAGCTACAAAATAGGGAAATATATTTTTGTGACGTGGTTTGGCTAGCTTATGTAAAAGGGAGAGCGAAAAAAGATCTAATAATGCCAAACTATACAATTAATAAATGAATACATATAATTTATTTATACGTCATATAAAGTATTAGTAGTAGGTAGTTTCTTAAAAATGGATTTGGACCCCCATTTTTTCGAAGACGACAGCATAAGCTTTAAGCGAATTTAGAATTTTAAGAGTATATTACTTTACTCAATAGTTAAGAATTTGCTTACTTTTAACCTGAATAAAATCAAACCTAGCCACTAGTATAGCGACAAACTCGTGTGTCGACATTAGAGTGACGAAACATTCCCTTGGGCTAGCGGAATGGGCGATTTCATGAGCCGTATCTCGAATCGGATCGCTAGCCACAGCCGTACAACATTGCCAGGCCATTTTGAACCCTTTCCCAACAAGCGTAGGACCAATTATCGCAACAAACTCTCGCTACTGACCGTACATGAAGTACATGAGCGGACGCTTAGCGAGACCCGAGGGAGTGAAATGTTTACCAATTTCTGCACAGAGTTCCGATAAATCAATGACTGAGATCCACGTTGGCAGGTTGCATTTCCGATTCCGATGGCGTAAATATGCTGGTTGGGTAAACAAAATTTAGGGCACGGCCCGACAACAAGATGTGATCAGGTTGCGTTAGAGGTCTTTAAGTACAACATGAAAGAAAACACCAGGGGCCAGAATTGTAAAATAGCATTTTGACCGTCTTTTTCTGCAAATAGTAAAAGACTTTATTCTGGGCGAAATACGGAAAGATTTTGTCCAAAAGTGACCTATATCGTACTCCGGGGGTCTATTCTAAAGTCTATTTATTTAGAGTAGTCCCCTCGAGATCCATTAGCAAAACTTATTATGATTTAAGAGAAGAGAAGAAATTAAGAGATATGAAGCGGAGGTTGAGTTCTGTTTTTGGTTGGCAGTCTTTTTTGTTTATAAAAAAATTAAATTAGACTATTGAATGAAAAGAGTTTTTTATCAAATTAATAACTTTTTGATAACATACAAAAAAGTCAATAGAACTAAAATTAATCTATTTACTAATCTATACTTATAATAAATCTGTAGAGAGGTCAATTCTGTACATGAAATATATTTTCAAAATAACTATCAGGGGGTGATTAGTGATCGATACTGATGCCAAAAATGCAATCAGTAAAATTTTTGTCTGTCTGTCTGTCTGTATGTTCCTTATAGAAACAAAAACTACTCGACGGATTTTAAAGAAAATTGGTACACTTATTCTTTATACTCCTGGGCAGGTTATAGTATACTTCTCATCACGCTACAGTCAATAGGAGCAGAGTAGTGAAGGGAAATGTTGGGAAAACGGGAGAAGTTACTCCATTTTTTAAGCTTCCGTCGCGTGTGCAGCCTTAATGGTTAAAGTTACATAGAAATCATGTATGACGGAAATAGTCTTTATAATATTAACCATAAACGCGGGTGACACCGCTGGCACAGCTAGTCCATAATAAAATAGTAGGGGTCTACTCAGATCGTGAAATACCCGCAAGGGATTTGCTGGACGAAATAGCTTAGGGATCTCTGGTCTAAAGCTTCAGTGGCTCTGATATGACAAATGACGCGGACATATTTATAGCACGAAGGGAGAAGGGCAGGCTGGAGTGATGGCGACTGATGTGGAAAGGAGTTAAAGATCAATCTTTTAACGCTTAGTTAACTTACTAAAAGATATATACTTTTGCTTGCTAATATATTACTGAAAGGATATTCAGCTTCATAAAACAGGCTGGGTGACTGTTAACTATTAAGCAGTGTTTGCCACTTTATCAAACCAATATTATCTACGTTTCGATTCCTTAAACTAACTAACTAAATTTCACGCCTTTCTTAGCGTGGTAGCTTCTTCAATGAATATTGAACGGTTCCGAACCGGCTCGACGGTTTTTATGACTCCTAATTCTGTTAACACACGACTAATCTTTAAATTTACATTATATTCCTTTATTATTACATATAAACCTTCATCAAACCATGAAGCTGATCTTTCGATTGACGTGATAATCTTTTGATTAATTTTAACAAGTAGGTAAATGCGTGTTTCCCACCTAGTTTGTAAATCATCGTTTGAAGAGTACCTAAAATGCAAGTAATCGTTGTACAAAAGCTCAACACAAGCGAGGATGTTGTATCAAATTTCAGTGTGAGTCATGTATTGCATTTGCTCATATGACTCCGTTACAGTCAAAATGAGTCACATGTGAATGTAAGTAGATTTGAATATTGTTTGCTTATAAGCTAAATTAAGAACTTTACCCTTTAATTAACGACTGATTCTTGGTAATTTGATTGGAAAATATTTAATTAAATCTTTAACATGGAGGTATTTTTATACGGAGTACAACCCTGTCCATTATATCTACATGGAAGAGAATCCTCCGACCTTCTCTGTAGTTAATAAAGAATGAAGTAACTGAGCGAGCTTCCTAATAAGCCCTTATGTTTTAATCTCACGCACAACGTTAGGCTGACCACCCACTGAAAAGGATTAAAAAGGTGGATTTTCGTATTATCTTGATATAATGAGGTGGAACATGAAAGGCTGGATGGGACTGCCGTCAGTCCAATTTCAATCTAAAAAGGTGTAGGCCGAGTTAGAGATGGGTAAAGCTTACCGATGTCAGGCACATGAAATTTGAAAGCGTTTGAAGGACAAACATATTTTCCCAAAAGGTTGCTTTTTTATCCTTACCAATATTAACAATACAAAGGTAACTATCTGCCTGTCCGTTACGTCTCTAACTCCGTCTTTCCATGCATGATTACCTAACTATTTGCGATGAGATTTAGCTTGCCTACAGTTTTCATATTTTTTATGCGAAAAATATAAAGATCCACAGGACTTTAACATCAGCCGTTTATTATAAGTATCACGAAAACAATCCTGATAAAAAATTTAGTATAGCGAACTTTTCTGTTAATAATAATCCTAAACGGATTGTTCTACTTAGTATCGCTCCACTTAAATGACCTTCCAGCTTAGAGATGGGCGTGAACCTACCAGGGCGCGGGCTCAGCAGGGCGTCTATAATTAATAATGAAATTAACTGGCACAACTAATAAATCATATTATGGTATGGTATAGGTATCAATGTTTTCTAAGTAAAAGTACCTAGATTAGAAAGTACGTAGGTCATAGCGCCCAAATATCGGTCTTCTATTAATACCTACGTGTTTATGTGGTGATTTCATGTTAAAAGTTAACATGACACAAAAGATACTATCTTATTGTTAATATTATTACATGATACGAGTATTGCTGCCCCTTTGACTCTGCCTACTACTATTATGGGCGTGATGTTATGTATGTATGCATGTACAGAAAATAAAGTTATTTAAACTAAAGAGTCCTTAATTATCGTACCTGTCCTTAGTTACTTCAGTATAATGGTACCTACAGTCATGATAGTGTTCTTGAATTATACTGTTAACGAGATACCGTCTATATATCTATCCTCCATTAAACTGACTAGTAAATAGACCAGCAAATACCTTGGCACACCAGTTCCACAGATGAAGAGTGAGAAGAAAGAGAAAGGAAGATTATAAGACGAGACTTACATAACATCCCCCGTCTAGCATGGGTCAAGACGCACAAGATTATTAATTGGACCATGTGACCGAGATTTAGACTGTCAGAATTGACATTCTTCACTACACTAGTCCTTTTTAGACTGAAGTGTTATTATCATTTCAATTAATATATTGATCAATAGTAACAAAAATTGGAATGACCGATGACCGTCAAAGAGGTTCTTGAAAAAAAAATGGTCCGAGCGGTGATCTAATAATAATAGGGGAGACTTGTTATAGGGCTACTAGGAGAAGATAAGGCATAATACGACTTACTTCTTTATACAAGGGCATTGCTTGAGCAACAGCGCCACGTACTGCCCTATGGCGGTGTCGGCGCCAAGTATCGATACCTGGACGCCGGGGCGAGGGGCCGGCATCGGAGGCACCTTCTTCTTGGGTGCCGGCAGAGCCTTAGGTTCCGGTATCTCCTCCTCTTTGCACACCTTGGGCTTGCACTCCACCCGACGAAATGGTGCTGGCGTGTGACAGAAGTGTATTAACAACTTATCTCAAGCTACTTTTATGTCTGGGTTTGAGCCCTTTGTGTCCAACGCATTAAGTTTATATTAAGCAAAGGTCTAAAGTCGCCTTAAGCCATCCTAGCTTATTTAATACTTTTTCTTTATGTCCGGAGTAGTTCAGGCGGTACAAAGGACCTTTAAAATACATTATTGCAAACATGTAGATAAAACATGCGTGTAATTTGTCCCATTGGGATTTTGGACGATGACAGAAATACTGTGTAATTAAAGATAAGTTTTAACACGAACTCGATGTATCAACCAAAAGCTTCTTAGCCTGTTATGTTAGTAGTTTTCAATAACGGATTTAGTTTATACACAATATCCTACATGTATCTATTGGGATAGGCTGTAAGAGTTACCATCAAGACCGCTACGCGAGCGAGGCGGGAACTAGAGAGAAACAATGGGTACAGACGTATATTTTCGTTTATTCTTTATTCTCTCACCACCTATGTTTGTAACTGGCTCCCCGCTACCCGCTATGTTCGCGTAACATCTAACAGGGATTTAACAGTGTGATAGAATGAAGTGACAAAGGAAGACTCCATTGGTCCAACTTCCAGTATCATTACTTCATGCTTTCTAATCTAACAAGATAAGAGGAAAACTTCGCGAGATAAGATTAAAAAGAATCGAATAAAAGTTTACAATGTTATTAGGAAACTTCGTGAATAAAGGACTAACTTCCGAAGTTGGTGCCGCCTTCGACCAGCCTCATTTTGATTTTGTGCAGTATTCCTTCCTTCTTTTTCTTCCTCCTCACGCAGCCCTGTGGGCAATCCGGATCTACGTCTGGTGGTATGTCTACCACGGCTCGCCTGCACTCGTCGTCAGACTTGGCATACCAACGAACAGGCACGGCTTGGCTTAGACAGTTCAAAGTTTTTGATGGTTTGCAGAGACTGCACCAAAAACATCTCGTCTTTGAAAGCATCTTCTTCAGTTCTAGTTTTATATATTTTTTGTAGTTTTTTAGTATATTTTTTAAATTATAATTAAATAATGGTGAATCTTGTTGCTGTTGTGTTGAAAAATTTTGACATTTTTGTTTCTAATGCTTTTTTCAGTGCATATTGAAAGATGTTGAATTATTCGCATTTTATGCCAGAATCTTTCTCTTTTATCTAAAGAGGAATTATTGCTATACACCTATATCCGACTTATTCAACGTAATCCGACAATGGTTCATGATGTGCTTTTTCATCAAACATTACCATCAACAAATGGGTCGCGTTACGCATGTTGCATTCAGATCTATTAATGCAGAACCAGATCAGAAAATAACTAGCCCTTAAAAAGGAGAGCTTAATTGAAATACAAAGTAATATTGGCACCTTATTATCGTAGTAACAGTTTAAAAACGGCAAATGGGACGGCTATTAAAGCGTTCCGGCCGCCCCGGAAATAGGGCAATAACAGATGAGCGCTGTCTATAAATACGGCAGTGTCAAGGCGATACGTTGCCGCCGCTTTCGCTCTCAACGGCCTATTCTCCGATCGTGTAGATAAGCCTTATATAGTAAGAGCGCTGTTGATTTGCCTATTTTGTTAGGTGTAAATTTAATGACATGAGGTGTTCTCCGATCGTGTAGATAAACCTTATTTAGCAAGAGCTATCTGGTAAGATTTGTCTATTACGTTTGACACTTGTTTTGAATTAGATGAGCTCGGCTCTTCATAAAAACGACTTATCCCATTCCTTTTTTGAAAACATTGTGGTGCCAGGTTAAAGTGCAGCATGCCCCATTTAACCACATTCAGCCAAAAATAAAGCCGGGCTGGGTTAGATGGATAATTGTGAAAAAGCAGTGACAAGCGGCTAACCAGGCGCCTACACGATCACACACCCAAAACCCGATTTACCATAAGCAAATTAAATTAAACAAATAATGTCTATATGTATTCAAATTTAATTTTAGTATTGACATTATTTGCTTTCACAAATCAAGTGTTCTCTCTTGTTTTTATAAAAGACAATACGAATTCTTCCTATGAAATGCTACTTCATTATAACAAATTTACAAGTTCAATGTAGTAAATGTTACTATCTATTAATTTTGCAAACGTTAATGAAAACAGTGCTCATACTGTTATGATAACAGATCGGAAGGAGGCTATTAAAAGATGAGACTGGTTTATAAATACAACAGTGTCAAGGCGATACGATGCCGCTTTCGCTCTCATCGGGCTGTTCACCGATCGTGTACATGCACCCTAACCTTCATCGATTGATTAGTTAAATTAACGGGATTCTCTATAAAATAGACGATTCAATTTATAATGAGCACTTTTAACTCTTTTTGTTGAAGTTCCGTTGAATTGAAAGCAGTTCAGATCGCTTCGTTGTCTGTGCTTACGTCGTTGTTTGTGGTGTCTTAATACAATCCGGATTGGTTAGAGATGCTGTATGTCAGCCCCCTGCTATTTTGAAAAGGAAAAGTGTTAGCAAAGCTAAAATGCGAAAACATCCTTATGTAAATCGTATAAAAAAGATATAGTAAAATATTGTTTTGCAATATGAGTATGTAAAATATCCGTTTCTAGAACGATTGGAATTCAAGATGCCATCGTACATGGCATAGTAAGAGTCCCCACTCATCGCTGTATTGCACTTCCGTCCGTCAAACGACACAAAGGTCGGTCTGCTTCCGCCCCAATAAGCCTCCTCGAGCGCTCTCGTTAATTGAGTTAGCTCGAACAAAGCCTGAATATTTATAGCGCACCGACTTGCTGCTAGCTTTTTCAATTTATACGAGGAATCCAATGAGTGTTCGATGCGAAGCGAACAGGCTCGCAAAGCAGATGTTTTTTTTTTCGTTAATGGCAACCGAACTTTTTACTAGGTTTAGTTCAGCCAGTGTCGAGTATATTTATTGATTGATTGATGATTTAGAGTGTTAATAAAAATAAGGGAGCTGAGTTTTTCACAATTGTTTCGTGGAATCCTTGAATTTAGGGAACAACTTAACCACGTAAATTATTACTATATCCATAGTGTAAATTCAAGAGGCGGTCAAAAAAAGTAAAATCCATGTATATCATCACACTGATTAAAAAAAAAACTTGTTGCATATTAAAGTTATTTAAGTGATATTCCTTATCTAATCTTACTAATATCTTACTAATATTAAAAAGGCGAAAGTTTGTAAGTTTGGATGTTTGGATGTTTGGATATTTGTTGCTCTTTCACGGCAAGACGGCTGAACCGATTTGGCTGGAACTTGAAATGGTGATGGCTTATACCTTGGATTTGGACATAGGCTACATTTAATGTCAAAAAATTCAAAGTTCCCATGACAATTACATTTTCGAACTTCACGCGGGCGAAGCCGCGGGCAACAGCTTGATTTAATATTAATACTGAAATGGTCATCAATTCAACCTTATTAAAATTAAACAAGGTATCCTGATGTCAATAATAACCAACCATTTTGTGGTAAATGTCGCTTAAAAAAGATCGGTCATGTATTTTCTATGCTGGGTTTATAAGCACTAACTTTTTTGAAATAAGGCAGTTTATGGGCTTCTGCCAACCCAATCATCTTATTAGAATTTTATCAGTTTTCATAAAAAAAGGAAAACAAAGGTACTTCGTTTAGGTGGGACGAGTAAAAGACAAAGTGTTATTTCACGCTGATAATTTCAGATCAGTCGAGATAGGCGCGCGATTTCAAAAACCAATTAAAAGGCGCCGGGTCTGGGAAGGTTATTTTCGTCGTAAAAAACCGGGCGTGAGCGGAACGGTGTCCGAGAAGAGGGTTCCGTTACGTGATATCTATTCAATGGCTTGTCAATATCAAGATTTAGGTTTTGTACTTTTGACTTTTGTATTTTCTTTTGATTTATTTAGGGCAACAATGATTTTATCTTGTGGTCTTTTTTTATCGAGCATTTATTTCATCTAACTAATATAATATCCTTAAATCCAAATCCACATCCAAATATAATAGGGTACACACATGTAAATTTATATGTACATGCGTATACCTATTTTTCACATTAAATGACTATACTATGTACCTACGTATACTATAGGTTTTTTGCATTAACATATTTGGTGAAAGTAAAATATAGGTAGATAAAATACAGCACGTATCGGATGTAGTAGATATAACATGATTAAGCAAATACTAACAGATTGAGTGATATATAGACTGTGATACGACGTTAATTAAATCAGACATCTACCAACTTTGGTCTCATTTCACACCATCCCGTTCGCGGTTATAGTAGATAAGTGACATTATATTTCGTTTTTACTAATGCTACATGGAACTCTAGAACGATGGTACAAGAGTGGAGGGTAGCGATTCGAGCTGACCTCCTGCAAAGGGCACGGTTTTCATTTATAGCGAGTAACGAGAGAGGCAATTACGGAGTTTAGCCGAGTCGGCGTCACACCAACCTCCTGTGCCACAGTCAACCGTGTATCAGTGAGATAACTGCAATTGACTATAATCATAATCACAACACCAACACAATGCAACTTATATAAAACGTAAGGGTTATAGTTCATCAAAAAATAGTTTGCGCGAATTATGTAATTTTCTTTAAAAAAATTGAAGTAATACTAATTCGTTACACTACGTAGACTACCCGCGAGCTTAAATTCGCTATAAGTAACAATATATAGATAAAACTTATACTACTAAACTAAGTAATACCAGACCAACAATAGGGATGTTGACTGGCAAGTCAATTGAGATACTTTTTAAGAGCTGTCAAAACGAAATCACTTCATAGATTTTGTATGGGCTTGTCAAAGTGTGCCGTCACTAGTTTGCATAGTCAACTGACTTAATATTAAGCAGTTTTTGTAAAATTTAAAATCTTAGACTCAATATAATTCAAATCAATAAGGCTTAACAGTATTCTACGATACTTTCTTTTTCAGAATTGATATTTCAAAATTAAATATAAATGGTGTCAACATCCCAATTACGTTAGTCTAGTATACTAATAGTACAACTTAAAAGTGCATTTTTATTAAATCCGTGTAAATTTAATATTTAAGCGCGAATGGTGTAAATGTGTATTTCTGCATTGCTCACCTGTAGGTACTTTGTATGCAACATAACAAAATACCTAATACAGTTTTCCTTTTTTATAGGTGTTTAAGGATGCATTGTCATTTAAAGTTAATTATTACATTTAAAACATATTTTTTTGTATAAATGTTGGTTTGTGTTTGTATAAATTATTATCTTATCTCAAAAATAATCAAAACAAAAATTACAAGATTCTGTGTAAATGTGCAAAAAAATATATTTGACACAGGTATCTTGTTTACTGTTATCTTTACTACACTTTGCGATGCCCAATGACGGACTCCGGGTCACTGGGGCGAAATGGGGTACCGTACATCTATTATTTGTATAGGACAGCCCAGCACAGCAAAATATGGTGAGCAGGTGCCTATCTTTCAAAAATTTTATCTCGGGTACGACATTTTGGATGCCATTTCCCCTAGTAAAGATTAACTTACGTAGAATATTCCTTAATTTTAAATGTTTACCTGACTCCGACACTTTTTAAACGAGTGTGGGTGTCCAGCTATGACCATTAAAATATAAATTGTCATTTGAAATTAAACCATATTACCCAGGTACTAAAGCCGTAGGTACATGTTAATACAAGTGCTGGTATGGCCACAGGAAAATAATAAAACTATTAATTATTTTTAATATCTACAGAATCTGGAGAATTAACGAGTATAATAGCTTTTTGTGGGTGAATTTCGCACTAGCGAAAAGTATTTGAATAAAATCGATTTCATTAGAAGGCAATGTTAACCTTGGCAGCGACTAAGTGGACTTCGCGTCCATGCCATGTGCATATTTTTAACAAGCATACCGTGACTGTTTGTATGACAAAGGTCAGCCTGGAAGGACCATGACATAGTAAAATTAAGGATATGTCAGTTTAGTTGCAGAGAATTGGCATTTCCTCGCTTTGGCACAGGCCAATGACAGCATTGTCAATGTTTTTTTATCGGTTATGTTATTTTCATATCCCTGAAGATTTTCCCCAAAAATAAAACAATTCGTAACAGCTCTTGGAGTGAGGTAATATAATGGCCATTGGTAAATAGAGTTATAGTTATTTTACAATAGGGTCTAAGATTAGAATAAAAAAGATTACTTATGTCTCTAGCAGTTATTTTAGTTCAATTTATTCCTGGAATGAATTTACTCCTGCGGTAGCTGGAATGAATTTACCATGCTAACACAAACCTCAACTGATTTGGTCCGACGCTTAAGTACCCTAGAGCTTTCACATCGCGCTCTGGACTACTATTCCGATTTGTACTGCGACCGCAACGTGCCTAGGTCGCTGGCGTCCCACACGCGATTTCCTGCCACGGACATCATGACGGATCACCACTACACCTAGATCATTACTGTTACTATTAGTAATAGTACTATACCTACATAAAAAGGATAGCAAATGTTAGTAGATAGTTACATGAAATTGGGAATGCTAAGCCTAGCTCTTTGTTACTAGGTGCTCAGATGTGTGTAATATTTTAAGGTGCAGGTTATGTACAGTATGGGGTTTGTGGTTTAAGCAGCGCGTTAGTGGAATGTTTCAGATTTTGCGTCGAACGTACTCGTAAAGGGCGTGAGTTTGATCTTGTTTCTTGTTTTATCGATAATTTTTGGTGTTTATGGTAACTTAGTCGACTCTGATATCCATTATACAAGTACCGAATCTGTTAAATTGAATTCAGAGTAATTATGTGTATTTAAATGCAGTAAAATGTAGTTCATCAATCGTTTGCATTTTATAATAAATAAATAAATATCAAAGTACATCACATACATTGATCTGACTCCGAGGTAAATAGCTTAAGCACTTGTGTTACGGATATCAGAATCAACAGTGGTATTACAAATATATAATTAAATATATTCAATAATAACACCCAGACACAGAATCAAACACAAGTATTCATCATACGAATGTTTGTCCTGGATGGGGATCGAACCCGTAACTCTTGGGGCAGGGTCACTACCGAATGAGCCATCGAGTCAGTGAAAATCTTTTATATCTACAAACAAGAGAATTATTCGTAAAAGCCACATAAAAAGTTTCACCTAACAATCCAATGCTGATATATGTGAGTTCAAATACATTCAACAAATATTTAAGGTCGTTTAAAAATAGCTGTTACGAAGTTCCACGTGCTACGCGGCTACAACGCTACGGATTGTAGTCTCGCGTTCGTAGCCATAGCTACTGCAGCTTACCCTCTGCGTGTATTAAAGTACCTAGTGTATTGTATCTGATACACTCGTATGTCGTGGTCAGATCGTAGCATTTAGCCACTTTTTGACATTACCGACCCTTTTATAATGGTGGCATCGAATGGTCGTTATCATATAGACTTAGTCGTACCCAAGTAAAAGTCAAAGTACATACAACATCAAAATGGGTCATAGTGTTTTGACAAAAATAGACCACCTAATTAAGAATATGACAAGTGCTCTATAACTTGGACAATAGTGCCTAACGACATTATTGATCATAATGATACGTAAGTCCATTTATTTTAATTTTTATTGTATATATAATTTATAAGTACCTTAATACGTCAATATACCAGAACCTTATTAATCCTTTCTTATGATTTACATAAGACGACACTGTATTAAATTGTGAAACAGCTTAAACAACGTTAATGTTAATTAAAGTACATGCCAATTTAATTCCCCTCTTTTTTGAAGCCGTTCAAAAATATGTACACCTACGCTCTCCTGAGTTTAAAAAGGTTTATTAATTTACCCCCTAGTGAACGGTGAGCACCATTTCTGCGTAGGCAAGCTGGCTGGGTGTGCCCGGGCTTCACGCGATTTTCTATAGCGAGCACCTATAAGCGTGGGCCCACCCATGACTCACCAGTTCGCGGGAACACACGTGATTCATGTCCACCTGTCAAAGGTCATAAGGAGATCTAAGTGCCTTCTAGTTAAAAATTTAGTGCTATAAATTTAATGGTGTTTTAGTATGGTTAGTGCAGACTACAGTGTCTATAGTAAATATGATTTTAGGTTCCCCGTGGGAGATTCCAAATTTTCCCAGAAAAATACCTGCAGTGTTTTCTATTAGAGCAATATTTGAAAAAAAAACCCCAATATAATAAAAATAAAAATACATTACTTAACACACAAGGACTAGTATTTTGCCATTCTGCTAAACTATGAAGTACGTCTGTTTCATGAAAACTTGTTACGAGTTTGCATGAAAATGATCGCTTTCGCAAGAATTCGTCAAATTGCACTAATATGACATAGTTTTTACGCGACATTTCAGGAAAACGAACGGGAGCCTACTGCACGTGAATCTCACCATATATTTATAAGAGTAGGTAATTATATGGAATTCAATTAAGCAAACAATTCAAGCTAGCTAAAGCGAGTTGACACTTGAAACTGTAATGTATGGAATGCGTCCACACTCCGCAGCCCAAACAGCCTTGACCTAAGGTCTGGCAGCCTCAAGCTCTTCGGAGCAGGTGGGGCAACAACTAATGTATTCCGCCGACTTCGCCCTCGGTTTGGAACACACGAGTTCGTTTTGCGGGCGTGGCTGTTTTTGATATTGCGTTTCTTTAGTCTTAACAAGTTATTTCTCGATAGGTTTTACCATTTTATTCTCAAAGACAGCTATCAACACACTTCGCTTATGATAAAAACGAAATAAAAATAAAATAGGTGCAACATTTAGGATTTGACCATTTGTATCGTACCAGAATAAAAAAATATAAAAATATTTTCACAGTATTTCTATGTATTACTATCTGGTTTTTTGAGTATATATTCAGTAATTAAGCTTAGTAAAGACCAAGAACTCTGTTCAAATGTTTGACTACTGTGGATAGTTATTTAATCATGGTAGCTGTTGCGTGAAAAGAAACGGAGATAATCCGATAATGCTAAGTGATAAATGCCTTCCTTTTTAATTAAATCCAAAACAGCGGAATAAAACGTCAGGATACTAAATAGAGTATCTTGAGTACGGCTGATGTCTGCTGTAGCAAAAAAATGTTAAGTAGGTACCGAAACTTACAATGAGGGTTTTTTGAATTAAACATCCAAAAGATGGCGTAACTATGACTTGCGGTCTTGTTACCCTCCTCATTGGTTAGTTGTCAGAACAAACTGACATGCTGTCAAAAAGGAGCCAATAGCGACTGTGATAAGACCACGAGACTCCCTCCTGCCATCTGACGGTTTTTGTATTTTTGAAAACCCTCATTAAACAAGCAGACACAATGACAGTATACGTTATTTTTCCTATCACCAGGTGACAGATGAACAAAGGCTTATTACAAGAATCCCCTATAAAATGTACATTGTAACTGGGTTCGTAATACGGCGCGGTGTGTCGCCACCAGATTCAAGATAGCAACGTTTCGACCGCAAGTCACTTGGCTCTGCCTGTGTCGGCGTCAAGCTTATTGTTGCCCTTCAACAGCGACGTAGTTGTCTATTGTAACCAAAAACTTTTATTGTTGTAAATAAATATTTTACCCTTTTATTCTCTTGGCTTACATAAATAATAAGGTTATACTTGTACACAATTAATTAGCGAAAGTTTTGATTCGCTGACACTTAAAGTGGTAAGAAGAATTTCTCTATCTTTTTTATCGTTTGATTTGGGTAGCACTTTTAAATTAAATAGCAGGTGCTATAATATTTAAAATCACAGAATTACTTAAACATAATAGAGGGAGTACCCATGAAGATCTCTGGAAGAAGCTGAACGATTTTGCCATATGTCTACCGTAAAAAGTTTAAATTGTAATCTTTCTATGGGCGGTATACCTTTATTTCTTGCTTATGGTTTTTAAAAACTGTATATGATCCACCTCTTTTGTTATCTATAAAATGTTCATCTCATTATTATAAAATTGCAGGTGGATCCGAAACTATTAAATATAAGTGAAGCTACTTAAGACTTGTACTCACGATCTTGGTGTTGAGGTGCATCAGCTCCCGCTCGGTGACGCGGCGGCGCGCGGTCTCCATCTGCTGCTGCCGGTACTGGTTGTACTTGTACAGCAAGTACATGCCGGGCAGGGCCAGCACCACGAACGGCCGCATCAACGACGACGTCGACCCGCTGCGCTGAGGCATCTTCGCATCAACATCATATAGCGCGGTCCGACAACACGCGACTTCACGTTACGACATCGCGATCACGGCACATGATTCGACTTAACACTTTACTTTGGAAGATTTCGTTTTTTTTATTATTTTGCTTCAGCACTTACGTCTAACGTCTAGGCTACGGGGTTTCTAAGTTTAATAATTGGATTATTGCTTTCTTAATAGACCTAATTATGTATTTACAGCGGCGTTTCAGCTCTTCACCATTTTTCCGACCTGGAACAACAACAAAATGGTTTATAGTTCAGCTAAATTTAGCTACAAAATACGTTCGGTCCGTAGATTAATTTCAAAGCATATTTTTAGCCACTTTTTTTTTTATAGATTTTTATATTCAATAAAGTGCACTGGAGACGATGCACGATTTTATACAGAAGATTTATTTTCGGGTAACTAATATGGGCAATTTTAGCAGCAAAAAGTTAAGATGGTCTGCTATTTCCATCTTACTATTCAGAGAGTTCTAATTGTGCTAGGAAGCCTTGACACTGCTACTCAGCAAACAATTAAACTCCCATTGTACCCCTCGCGGAACTTGAGCTAAAAAGGTTGCTGTTACCCAATAATACTACTGGTTGCACAAATTTGGACGACAATTTCGCCACTCCCGCCCGCCGTGCCTCCAATTATTGCAAGAAATTAACCGTTAACAAAGCTTGCGATACGAAGTACCTATCGTTTCTAGGGTTGTACTTAAACAATTGCTCGAAAACCATTTTTTAAATTACTTCGAAATCATTCTCAATACTCAATACTCTTTGAAGAGGACGAGAGCCTGACGGAGATCCATAATTATGAATCCTGCCAGATGCCTTGTCTTCTATCAAAAAAAGTTTGAAAACCATATTTTTATTACACGTATGCTTACGCATTTGAATGATAGCACATCGGTTCAATCAAACTCCACTTTGCCTCTACACTACAATCCACACTCATGATGCAAATGTTACCCAGGATAAGGAACAGATTGTTGTGACATATAATATAATTTAAAATAATTTAATTGCTACAATAGTTTTAGATCTGTATATGGGGTTATTTTAACTTAGCCTGTTTCCTTAGGTATAGACAGCGTTTCGTTAGCTGGCCATTTACCAATCCCTGTATATTGTATATAGAAGCACTAAAGGAAAATCGTTATTACAAGACACCCCTACCGTCGAAGCAATTTCGCCCAGCCCAAAATAGAGCTAATAAGTGTAGAACGGCTCTGTGATGATTGATGGCTTCCTACGGGAGCGTGTGGACACGGCTTAATAGGTTAGTTTCCTCGCTCCTTATAGATCGGAATGTAATGGCGGCGTTTTATCGCAGCTCGAATGGACTTTTTGTTTGATAACTTCGGTTTATTGGCGATTATTCCTTAATATCTTGCGTCGAGGTTGTTTACAGGTTATTTTTTTGCAAAGATATAAAACTAGATACAATTCTTCTTGGGCACAACAAGCATTTTCCATTTATTACTTTATAATATTTGTCGAAAGTCCGTGCTAAGCTAACTATTTTGCTCTTAGTGTCCAAGTACCGTCTTGGTTTTGTAACAAGTATTAAACACACAGGATAAAACATGTCCGATAAGTTTACTTAATCTATACCATAATAAAAATAATACATTGTTTCGTTTTTCTAAACTAAAGCGGTTTATTGAAAAACAATGATTATGCCACATTTTCGCTGATATAGGTTTACATACTTGTGTCATAGATATTAATCTTTTGTTCCCAATCAAATAGAGATGTTGACGCATGTTAACAGTTATGTTTTATATATTAAAGACAGTATTTAAAACCTATAATAACATTTTAAGAATATATTTATTCGTCATAAATTAAAGAAAATTTACTTAAATTATGTAATTTAATACCCATTAGCACGTGATTGCGAACGCCATCAAAGCGCAATGACGTCACTGACCGGTAAACAAGCTGACTTATTCGTAAGAACTCACTCAAGATCAGTATAACTTTGACAGAGCGCGAGAATTTTTATTGTTCTGTGGCGTAATTATAGTCACGTAACAGATTGGAGCGTTTTGGCGTATTTTTTGATGAAATTATTATTTTCGTGTTTAGATAAGGTAAAATCAATACCAAAAATTGGTCAACATCCCTATTACTATTAAAGATGAAATAACCAAACAAACATCCGTGCTAGTCAAGTCTATAAATAGAATGCTCCCCTGTCATTGGGGTGGTCGCAAAAACTCATGGATGTCGATCAAACGAGACGTCGTAAGTCGATAGCATCGGGTCAACGCGTATGCTGGCACAGGCTGCCACCGGGGGTCCAGGGCTACCACTGCACCCACCAAGCAACCTGATACTGCAATTTACTTACTAAAACCACCAAAAATTTATCTGTACTAAACACAAACACTGCTGGATTGATTTCAAATATTTTTTTTCCTTTATACATACATACATGCATAACATCACGCCCATAATCCCCGAAGGGGTAGGCAGAGTCAAAAGAGCAGCAATAAATCTGGGATTAGATCGACAATTGTGAAAAAGCAGTGACAAATGGCTAGCTTGTTGCCTACACAATCACAAACCCAAAACTCCATATATCATAAGTCGCCTTTTACGACATGGTAAGCAAGAAACTCAGTTAGATCATTATTTTTAAGTCCCACACCAACATGGGACAATGGGCTGGGCTAGATGGAAAATTGTGAATTACCTTCACCTTCATAACTAAGTAAAGTATCATATTTATCCCAAAAGTTCAATAAATAAATGACCACCCTTGCGAAGCCGGGGCGAGGCGCTAGTTAATTTTAACCACTAAATACAGTATTTGATTACTTTGTCTTGGTATGGCATTAGTCAAGTTGCTCGGCGTCGTATATTAGGGTTACGGAGTTTGGAGATGACTATCGCTTTAATTAAATTTAGTATTATATACCAAGATCGATTGCCGACTGCTATAGATATATGATGATAATGCTTAAGGTAGAAAGGTATCATAATTTGCGTTTTCAATGTCAGCTTAGTTCTTGTTAGATTTCGTTTGTCGATTGATGTTCTCTTTGAATATTATCTATTGATCAATAGTATTTTGATCTAAAATATTGGCAACCCTAACGTCGTCGTACTAAACATACAACGTTAGCGCCAGTAGCGCTCTCAGTTTATTGTTGCCTTTAATACCTTCAGGGTTCCGTTCAGGGCCCATCTCGGCACGGAACTAATATTGTCTCTATGGTGGTGACCCCGATTAGTCCATATTAGTTCTGTTCAATAGATGGCAATCGTTCACTGATCTTTATCATCACATTCACCAATGGACTACCTCCAGTGAATGGGAACAGACGGCAGAGCAATAGGAGCATTTGGACTACGTTATATATGTTTGAATCTAATGGTCTGTTAAATAATATATACTATTAAGTTTTGGCTCTCAGACTAAGAAAATACATATTTGTATATGTGTACATATGTAAATTTGTAATACACATGAGTATTTTCAAATGTACGTATTATTTGTTAGTAGTAGGTCAACTATTTTGGTCTCAGTGTCCAACCACCGTCTTGGTTTTAAAAAAACAGTTACAAGTATTAAACATATCGTTATATACGTTATATAGGGCGAGGCAGCAAGATTGCCGATTCAAGTAAAAAGCGCCCCTTGTGCCTCTCCTACCTACACAGCCAAAGGGTAGACGCCGATGCGTTGCCGACCTTTCCGAAACTTACATAAGCGACCTTTGAGAAGCTCTATAACGTCGCGAAGGGTTTCAGATGGCGTATGTGCCGGTAAGGTCTTTGTTTGTCAACTGACCTCAATACGCGAACGTTGGTAGCTCTGCGCGCCCCAAATGCCGTATACCGTATACTGCTTGCGTTGGAGAAAACATCTTGGGGAAATCTGAATTGATGTGATTCAGGTCATTGATAGCAATTTCTAAATAGACAGTGGTGAAGTTGGACTTCGAGTAGGAACGGAACATAACGCTAGAATGAGCTTAACAAGCATAAATCTCCGCGCTACAAACAGAGGTTTAATTAATTTCAACTGACGTATGTGCTTTCTTTACATAGATCGCAATATAGCGTAGAAGACACAAATAAAAATAATCAAAAGAAAGGCATCACGAATTTGCCTCCATCAAAACAATTTACTCTCTCATTCATTCCTCGTTCCTGATTCAACCGCTATAATCAGAGATCTCATCTGTGCCCTTTTTTAGATTCGTCGGCTGACATTTGCAGACATATATATATATATACGAAGAACAAGGCCACATTGAACAGGAGTTACATATAAAGTTATGTCATTTGGCGCACATTCAAATCCGGACTCAAAGAGAGCTTTTACATGATTAGCCTTTGAGGTGGCGTTTTGTGCGCAGCGCCGCAGCTGCGAGCCTGCAGCCGCGGACTCTCTCATTAGAACGAAATGCATGAAAATTACAAGTCAAACCCGACTGTATTTTCTTTGAAGTATACGTTAGCCATTTCAAAGAGCCGCTTGTTATCTTACGGGGTGTGGGAGGAATAAAATGTCTTATTTTATCCGTTGGTTCTCCAACAGCACTATTCGTAATTAAGTAAAATATAAACCAAAGTAATAACACACTTTCAGATAAAAGGATTTTAAATATAATTCCGTTACTTGTGAATGTTTGTCCCGTGTTGGTCTGGACTTAAAAAGAATGTGCCAACTGTGTTACTTGCCTAGCATGTTGTAAGAGGCGACTAATGGTATATTGGGTTTTGGGTATGTGATTGTGTAGGCGGCGAGCTAGCCACTTGTCACTACTATTTCACATTTTTCATCTAACTCAGCCCATTGTCCCGTGTTGGTCTGGGACTTAAAAATAATGTGCCAACTATGTTTCTTGCCTAGCATGTCTTAAAAGGCGACTAATGGCATATCAGGTTTTGAGTATTTGATTGTGTAGGCAACAAACTTGCCACTTGTCACTACTTTTTCACGATTTTCCATCTAACCCAGCCCAGTTTTATTTTTCGGCTGAATGTGATTAAAGGGTCCAGCTGTACCTTTGAATCTGCCTACCCCTTCAGGGATTATGGACGTGATGTTGTGTTTTGTTTACTTGTGAATAATAATGAAATGCAAACGTATTAGTTGTGGTGGCAAATCTAGATGAACTTAGACGGTGATCGTTCCAAAATTAAAAATAACACAGATATTATCATTTATTCAGCGATAGACTATATTTGCACGTATGCCTAATCCAACTGCTACTCTATGACTCTTAAACCTGTTAAATGGTCTACATTGGAAGATAAAACACAACAAAGTTAGTTCCATTTAGAACTCAATGTATTCGATCGGCTAAACTTGTGTAAAAAAAAGTAATGTTTGCAAATAAAAAAAAAGTACATTTTTTATTTTTTATTTTATTACAAAAACATTAGAGGTTTTGCACACATATAATCAAAGGTTTGTCGAGGTAAAACAAGCTGCATTTCCATAGATTTCAATCAATTTAAAATAATATATATAGTTTATGTGCGTTTTCTACTCGACCATGCCGACTCTGCCTAGTCAATAGATTCAGCGAGTTTTGAAACAGTAAGGAACCATTGGAAATATGTAGATCATGGCTAAATATTTAATTTCAATATCATCTGAGTGTTGAGTCCTTATGATGTTTTCTTACATTCATGCCACTGAGTAATATAAACTCGTAACCCGCATTTTCAAAACCCAATCTGTTCTCAGATTTGGCCCAAATGCCTCGCATTGATATGAGACGCGTATCCCTAAACACTGATCGGCCAGCTACCGTTCTTAAGGTAACAACGTGGGGATTAAAAAATGAGCCTTCAGCCCCTCAGCGGCTATCGCTGCCGGAATCAGTACACGGGGCCGATAACACGGCTAAGGTATGCCAATAACCGCCGCCGCCCCTACATAACCTACATTCAATGAATAGCTAAGTAATGTTATGGATTATTTCACATGCACGAACCTAAATGTCGATGCAGCGTATTCAATGGTCATGTCCACTACAATGCGAAGGACAATATTGAATAATTTAGACATAGGTAGGTCTTTACCATAAGGGCACACGGGGCCCGTGTCCAGGGTCTCCATTCTCAGGGCCTGTAGGACCGACAATTTGTCTTTATTTTCTTAAAAAAATACTTTGAGGATTTAACAGAAGATTTTGCTTAACAGAAATACATAGTCGAAAATTGTTATTTGGTATAACTAGCCTTCTTTACTTTCCAAGAGGGCCGCAAATTATTTTGTACCCAAGGGCCCCAGAACTGCTTAAGACAGCCCTGTAAGATAGCAAAAAACAATGTAGCTGTTTCATATTTTCTCATTTTTACGAAATCGTGTCAGAAATAAGCACCAAAAGTGGGAACACAAACGTTACGTTCCTCAAATAGAGTATTCACTTTTACATTAAAGATGATTCCTACATGTCTGTTTTATACACATTTGCAAACTATGTAGGAATTTTGTTCCTTCAAACGATCCAAAATCTTTGCCTCTGGCAGTGCAGCCGTCAGCTGGGCGTCCTCCTGCGCCTTCACGCGTGGATAATGGATATGGATGGATGCGGACATATTTGTATGTTATAAATATATATTATCATACATACCATCACGTGTTAAAAGAGCAAGTTCCATCCATACACCACTTTTGGCCAAAATTAAAATAAAGCGGAACACTGTGAACAAGTAGTGTTACATAGCTAACTCGACACCATCACAAACCCAGTAAAAATACACCATTATTCGCTTTAACGACATTCTAGGCAAGGAATACAGATCGCACACACGACAGCACTTCAGGCTAAACACTGCGGAGTCTTATTCCGTTGTGAGAAGGGTTGTTTCGCAACAAAAATGTATAGCTTGATGTGCTGCCGTCTGTACTTTATTTTCAAGTATCAGACAAATATAGGACACACTCTCTCTTATACACCGTTGCATTTTAATCCATCTTCTCCAAAGGCCTTTGTTTCATTCTTCTGAGACTTTGTTGTCTCTTAAGCTTAGATAGTCTTGCAAAAGGGTTGACCCTCTTGAACTAAAAATTGTTCGGTCACTTGGTAACACTAGCTACAATGTAGGTACTGATCATTAATTTACCAGCTTTTGATACGGCTTCAACGTATACGACGTAGATCTCTGAATTAAGTAAGTGAAAAATATATATTATCCTGTATATTATGTCATGGAAACCCATATTATTCAGAAGGTATAATCCTTTTATTGTGACGTTTTTTGAAATAATAACATACATACATAACATCACGCCCGTAATCCTCGCAGGCAGATTTAAGGAGGCAGCAGGCACCATTAACTACATTTAAAAATAAAACTGGGCTACGTTACGTAAATATAAACGGATAAAAACACTTTTTTATACTTCGGGACTTCTCAAACACTAATCCGTTATAGTGTGCCCAAAGTTTTGTTCAGCTATTTTCGTTTATTATAAGCATGAGTTCAATGACCTTAAGTTAATTATGAGGAATACAACTAAATACTGCATGGTATTATTATAGATGAATGAATGGAGATGCAAAGCGCCCTTTGAAGGGAGTCAATGGCTAATGGTATACCTCATGTGAGGTGTTATATGACACCGTCGCTATTGTTTTCAAGCCCAATATAATCTGAAGGTTCCCACGTACAGTCTTGGCTTAGGGCTGTCAACTATGTATTTATTTTTATGTAAGTATTTTTCAACGTCCATTTTCGTACGCAGATATTTTGTTATGGTGACCGGTTCGATGGCTCATTTGGTAGTGACCCTGCCCCGTGCGCCATGAGTTGTGGGTTCGATTCCCACCCAGGACATACATTGGTATAATGAATACTTGTATTTGTTCTGTGTCTGGGTGTTAATATTGAGGGTGTTAATATTAAATATTTAAGTATATATTTGTAATACCACTGTTGATTCTGATATCCGTAATACAAGTGCTTAAGCTACTCACCTCGGAGTCAGATCAATGTATGTGATGTAGTGTGATATTTAATTAAATTTATTTATTTGTATTTCCCTTTAAGAAAAATACTTGCAGTAGTCAGAAAATACGCTTACATTATAGCCTTTGGTATTTCACTGAACCGTTTGTTACGACATTAAGTGCGATGGTCATGATAAACAAGTAATAAAACGCGAAATATCACTATGC
Source organism: Glyphodes perspectalis (assembly GCA_951394215.1). NCBI lineage: Eukaryota > Metazoa > Arthropoda > Insecta > Lepidoptera > Crambidae > Glyphodes > Glyphodes perspectalis. Next base: position 10,826,470 of record OX596214.1, on the reverse strand, counting down.
TAGGGTAATAAACATAGGGTTTGGTTGGTAAAAAAAACTCATTTCAGTGACTTCGGTGGATTTTAAAAACTACGTATTACTTACGTAGCGGACGGGAAATATGTATGCATGGATTTAATTAGATATGTTGTTCTGCTGTTGTTCTGTATAGACTTTAATTATTTAGTAACATAATAGAAAATTTCCTTTATTTATTTTCACGTACATAAATAATCCTAATTTAGATAATTAAGATTATGTATGTTGCTGATAAAATTAAAGAACTGAGAACACTGCTGAGAACACCGAACAAATCATAATGAGGCTTTTAATTTATAATTTTTTAATGTTTGATTTGTTACTTTGTAGGAATAGGTCTGTTCCTTTTTTAACTCCTATTTTCCATTTATTATTTCAAAACATTATTATCATTATTTCAATTGATTATTACAAAATGTTTTTACCAACCCTGCCCCAGCTTCCAGGTAAAGCGACAGCTCTTTGTCTAGTCGAAAAGAATGTCCTGTGTTCTCCGAGGCAGGACTTATACATTATGCTTTGTCCCGCTAATGCTACTGGACATGTCCTCTAGAGTTACACAGACCGGCACTGTATGAAAGCGTGGATATTCATTTAGTATGTGATATCATGGAGTATATAGCCATTGGAGTGGTAATGTGTTTAAATTAGTTTGAGAATAATTTAGCTGAAACTACGCTGTGGTAGATGTTTTACTGATTCTTTTTAACCTTGATTAAACTTAAGTTTTGTTGCAACAATAAGTCACCCTTAGACTATTCTTTTATCTTAAAATAAGTCTCATCGAAAAGAGAAAATATTAATAAAAAAAAAATTTTAGAAAAAATACTACTTGATTCAAATATGCCTATATATTTATTATATGCACTCTTGTATACTTAAATGAGCTGTTATTCTGTATAGCATTTAAATTTTCACTACTTTGTATAAAGTTTACCCTCTACTTTTTAAAAACGCTTGCTCTACCACAAGAGAATCGATGCAATCTCCCGCATAAAATATACATAAATCTTTTACCTTTTTTGCCCGGGCCGTGGGTACATCTGAAGTTTTGTCGTGAAGCCGAAGGCCCGGCGTGACGGCGCATAACGTATGAACTTATGAAGCCAGACAGCGGTGCACTCGAAAGCTCTACAAAGCGCTCTACATATTACAAATAGGTACGTACGAGTAAAGACGATCTTTGTGGGGTATGTGGGTGAGTGAAATTGTTTCATTACAAAGTCGAGTATGGATGTTAAATGTGAGTACTATAATTAATTGTTATTGTATAAATATGACGATATACATAATTTCTCCCACGTTTGTCTGGGACTTAAAAATAATGTGCCAACTGTGGTTCCTGCCTAGCATGTCGTAAAATACGACTAATGGTATATCGGGTTTTGAGTATGTGATTGTGTAGGCGATAAGCTAGCCACTTGTCACTAGTTTTTCACAATTTTCCATCTAACCCAGCCCAGTTTTATTTTTGACTGAATGTGGTTAAAGGGGCCTGTTGCTCCTTTGACTCTGCCTACCCCTTCGGGGAATAAGGGCGTGATGTTATATATGTACATAAATTATAACCGTACACTTAGTATAACTGTTCCGCATGATCGTCCCATTCTGGTCTGGGATTCGAAAAGAACAGGAACAACTGTGTTCCTCGCCTAGCATTTCGTAAAGGTGACTAAACTCATTTAATTTTAAGCTCAATGTGCTTACTTTTCTTCAGGGATTGCAGGCGTGATAGCATATAATATTTATGACATGACTGTCAACCTAGTAGGGATGTTGTAACTGTTAATACTGCACAAAAAAAAATACGTACATATGTTTATAAGCTTTATTTGGTAGTGGCCCTACCCCATGCGCCAAGAGTTGTGGGTTCGATCCCCACCTAGGACAAACATTCGTGTGAGGAATACTTGTGTTTGTTCGGTGTCTGTGTGTTAATATCTAATATTTAGTATATATTTGTAACACCACTGTTGATTCTGATATCCGTATCACAAGTGCTTATGCTACTTATCTCGGAATCAGATCAATGTATGTGATGTAGTCGGTATTTATTTATTTACAAAGCGACTCACTCAGTTAGTAGCAGACCTATAAATGGCGTTAGTATTGGCCGTGCTCAGGCCACAAACGCTCTCGCGGTCGGTTTAATCAAAGCCCAAACTTTGTTGGGACTTCGTAACTCCACAGTTGTTCTTGTTGGGTCTCTGTGTATTGTAATATTTTTGCTACTGCCCGGACCGAGTTAAGATAGTTTGGATTTAAGGGACCACTCTGCGCTTCGTGCAGATTGCCTTTGAGATATGTCTTTAAAATAAATTAAGTGGTTGTATTATTAATGGGCACTTTGCATTTAATACATAAGTAATCCAATCGTATAATAACAGACACAGTTAGAATGATTAAGCACATGTATGACTAATGAATAATCATAGTATTATTTCATATCGAATCGTCGCATGTGGATTTCAACTCGACATAATGTCTAATCATCATTCCTAGTATTGCATAGCGTTGTCATCCGCTGGGTCTGCTTAGACCACGATCCCGGATTCAGTGAGGATTTAGCAGGCTAATATCTTAATTAATTCCTTTTAATCCCATTTCAGCAATAAATAGAAGTTATGAAGTTTGATATAATGTCAGATTAAAATGTTTATCGTAACCATCGCTACATTTTCTATTTAATACATTCCATTTCTGATTGGTATACGTTTTCACGACCCGATTATCTACTTTCAAGTATTCAGCGTAAAACATTATTCTATACCTAATTGAACTGATTTGTACTCTTTATACGCGCAAATCATTGTATAGTTAATGGCTCCCTGGCAGCAAACACACCTCAATGGAATCCCGAATAATGTACCGTTCGGGGCGGGAGCGGAAACTGGATAGAAATGCGCGGAAACCGAGTAGAAACGCACAAAGAGTAATTAGGTGTGCGTCAGTCAGACGCCGGGAAAGCCGGAATGGCTACAACACTGGGTAGGGTTTTGTTTTAGTTAAAAATAGTATCCCACCAGGTGTATTTGGAGTACGAGTTCGTACGTAAGCATCAAAAAAGTACTAATACAAAATATCAAAAAAGCTTTTAGGGGTTACAATATTATATGTGATGTCCGGATTGACCCCATTATATTATTAAAGTCATCAAAAAATGATGACTGCCGTAAAAAAAACAAAATTAATGGTCAATTGTGGCTAGCACAAAACAGGTTTAAACCATTACGAAAATCAAACGATACTTGCTGCAATTTCGCAAATAAATGACCAAAATGAAAATATTTTGAGGAGCGTACTCAACTCAACTACGTAATCAGAAAGACATATATTATTTCAACTACCTTTAAAATAATCCTTTGACTGTGCCTACCCTTTCGGGGATTACGGACGTTATGATATGTATGTAGGTAAAAAAGTCTACATTTTAACTGTGACACAAAAACCTATTTAGTAATTGAACATGAAAAATACAAAACCTTTATTTACCATTGTGCCGTTAATAGTTCAGAGGTGAATAAACGCGTTTAAATCGAATTACAAATACGTGAAACGTTTGGCGTTCGGTGCGGAAACGACGGAAACTGAATAGAAACAGGCGCAGGGCCAATTAAGCGTGTGTCAGTCGCCGAGTGCACGCCGGGGTAGTTAGTCAACAAAGTTATGCGTAACCTGATTACAACGGGACAATGTCGTGAGGAGCACGACACAAAGTCCATAAAGGCCATTGGAGTAGGTACCTAATATTATAATTTAAAAATGGATAACGTATGAAAAGTGCAGGCTTTATTCATGAAGTTTTATTCAGAATTGATGAGAACACATTTTTTTTATTACATTAAATAAATTTATGTAATACGCCAGATACATTACGTGAAGAACGGATATTTCCAGGGTATTTTATATTGGTGACGGACAAAGCGTCCATCTAGACGTTCTGCGGACCTGTATACATATATACGATAGAAGGCTATAATGGACAAGAAATGTAAACCTACGTTTCAGACACAAAATGTTCGGACACATCGTCCAAATCGACACTTTTGAAATTAATATTTTTTTTGCTATTTGGTAGAATTAGCTAAAAAAGCTTTAAAATAGGCTATAATATATGAAATAAATTGTAGACGTGTATTACGGTAAGTCACCACATTACAACTACAGTCATACAGGTAAAGAAATAATAATTGAAAACGTATATCTTGTATAACAATCAATCATAAAAATATTGATTTATTATCTTATCTCCAACATCATCAAATAAAAAATTGTTAAAAAATAATTTAAAAACGTACATATTTAGTATAAAAATTAACATTCTGAAAATATTGGTTAATATTGTCTAAAACATAAAAATTATTTTGACAGCAGCCGAATTGACTTTAATTCTGATTAGACACTACTTATTATTAAAAAAACACAGAGTAAATACTTAATTTAATTTTAAAATAGTATCAGTCCTGTGAAATCCGATAGAAATTGCTATACAATTCAAATAGATTGAAAGGAAACATTTACAAATATTTAAACTTTTCATCTATTTATGTATCTACATATATTGTTGTGTGGGTTTATAATATTATTTAATAATAATAAAACCGGCTGCTTTCGTTAAAATAGGGTTGCTTTCGTTAAAAAACTGTTATTTTTATTAATATGTTAAAAAACTGATTTCTTTTTTTACATTCACAAGGCTAGACGGATTTATAATTGAAAAAATCCGAGAACGACAGATCGGAACTGAAGAAAATTAAGTTGTAATCTAGTAATATATTTTTTATGAATTAATGTAAAGATGTGTTGTGACTTTTTCGTCTGACTGTACAAAGCAGCTACTTTTATTTGTGACCGAATCGTCAATAAAAACAAAATTAATTTAAAAAGTATCGATTCGGACCGAGTGTCCGGACCGTGGTCCGGACATTTTGTGTCTGAAACGTCAGCAAGCTATCTAAACGAAGATTTCCCGATAATTTTTTGAAGGTATATTATTACTACGACTTCGTGTCAGAAGAGCTTTTGGTTTTTGGCGGTTGCCAATACATTATCAATTTTTGTGGTGGTACTCGACCACAGTGTGTTTGGAGTAAGATACACCACAAACTTCGAGTTTGTTCTTTGTTTGTTTGCTCACTTTGGAGTGGTAACGCTGAATGAGGCCCAAAGTAAGAATAACAGGAGTGTTGTGTACCAGAATTTGGCCAGCATTGGTCCATCTTTGGCTCAGCTGTAATCTAAGAGCGGTCCCCAACGAACAGCTCAGTCATTTGTTAATCGCTCTTAATACAGCACCGTAACAACGGACATGAAAAGAGCTGTCAAAAATGAATCCATTATCCAAGCCGGGTAATGGCGTTGCAGAGCGAATGACAAAACAGCTGTCTGTGGAACATTAATCACTCGCTCGCAAATCCTTTTAACATTCCCCTTTATAAGCGCTGGATCGGAAGACAATCAAATAATACGGCTTGCATTTATAACAACGTTTATCGGAGCAAAGTAAGGCTTTTAGCTCAAAATGGATAGGCTAAGTGGATAGATAGATAAGTAGATAAATAGTCCTACATAGTCGTAACGAGATGATTTTTTTTTTACTTTTATGCAGAGTACTTACTACCAACTTACTAAAAAAATATCATAATATGCGTTTTGAATAGTGTTATCGAAAAGCATCTGAAAACTCAGAATTGATGTAGCTAATGAAGTATTACCGTATATCTTATTTTATTTGAGCGTTAAATGTACCAGTATGGTACACTTACTACGCAGGCTAAGAGACCCGAAGTGGGTCTTGGCCTCCGACATCAAAGTATGTACCATAAAGCTTTTTTTTATTTTAGTTTAAAAATATTTTTTACATAGTAGAGATAAAGTAACATGTGCCTGTGATTTTCTAAAGAAATATTTAAAAACCTTTTGTTTAAAAAAAAAAAGGTATCTAAATTATATTCACGTGCCATGCATCAACTGAAAACCGCAAGCAGCTGTTTTGCCCAACCGTCACTTTTCTACGAGACACGATTCATCTCAATATTCCGGTACCTGCATACAGGTGATGCATGTACCCAAGTAATAGTATTTATTGGTCGTAAAGAAAACGCCCGTAACGCTGTTTTACGAGCATTCGCCAGGAGTAGGTGTTCGATACCTAGCGGTGGTCTAATGGTGTTATAATCACCGTTATTATTATGGCGGCCAAGAATTACCGAACTGCTTGCGTTGAAAATGAGCGAAAATTGGTATTATTACCTAGGTGAATATTAAATTACGTATGTATATAATATGTTTATAAGTATAAAGCATGGTAGATATTATAATTTCATTGGAGACGTTTTTTTAAATAATATCTTATTAAAATTGCAAGTAGAATATAACTTTAATGGATGGTGTTTATATAACCATTTGAAGTCAATTATGAGAGAGAAGATGTAGTTAGTTAATACTCAATAATTTATTACTCTTAATGGATTCATAAGTACAAGTAGGGAACTTTTGAGAAGAAAATCAAAAAAATGTTGACTCTCATAACAACAACTCACAGGAATGATGACGTAATTTCAGATAATTTCAGCTTTCAGCCTGAAAAGTTGACCAAAATGAACAAAATGTCGGTAAGGCGGGAAAATGTAATAAAATGATTGTTTATCGAAGTTATCCTGTAAAGTATACAAGATTCACAGAATAAGGGCATTGTCTGTCAGTAGTTCCGTCAAGGACCCGCGCGTCCCATTACACAACGACCTTCAACAAAGAAAATCGCCGTACCCACAGGTTTAATGATTCGGCTAACGTAAGGCAATTTGCTAAATGATTTGCCGTCGTCCGCGCTTGTCACGCGAGCGGCGTTCGGGTCCTCGCCGGCCCAGGCGGCACTCGCCAAGGGCAGTCCTCGACCTTACGCCGGCTGCTGCGAACTAACTCACCTCACAACAATTGCACTCCCAAAGTCACGTTACTGTATACTAAAGGAAGACACTACGGGCAGCTAATTTCACCTATTCCTTCACACACTATTAATAATCGGACTAAATTGACATGGTTCGGCTCCGCAGAACGTTTTCACGGCATTCTGTGAAGCGTTTTAGTGATGAAAACAGTTTTTCGCGACCGTTTTGGGCTGAGGCCGGTGGCGGGCGAGCGCGCGACCCGGCGCGCCGCCTTTCTTTGACTGAACGGGACCGTTTGGCAAACGGATTTGCGCATGCGCGGTGGGCACCAGGATCGGCCGAAACTCGCCTCACTCCCGAATCCACAGGAGCCTAAACACCCAGCATTGTCTTAACAACAATCGACCTTATTCCAACTAGAGAGATGTGACATTCGTTTATCAATAATATAGTGATTGTCGCCTTTTTCAGAGTAGGTTGCGTGTGCCGCACTGCACACGATGGTAATTAAATATATGTTTGACAATACTGGAGGCTGTGCTCTCCTGATGACGTCAATGTGCGAAGCGGAGATGAGCGTTCGTGTGGAAGTCGTTTCGAAGTAATTTAGCGGTTGTACCGAGGAAAGTGACTCAATTTTCATTTCACGAAAGAAACGTTGTTGCATCCGGATTCTAATTTAGAATGTCTTAAAAAGTTGCATACCTACATAAAATTATTTTAAGTAATAATCAGAAATAATTTATCAATGATGTCATTTTGACAAAGTTACTGATAAATTTCAATCGACGTACTACAATAGATATCTCTATGCGAGTATGGGTACAAAGTTTGGTACGGTAGCAGATTCGGGATTGCGTAACATCTGCCTAGAAAAGTTTATGAAGAGAATCAGTGATACATTTAAGTTATCAAGCTCTATAAGTATGTTAATGTAAATGTGTATGTATGTTAATTAATGGTTTTTGGAAGGGTGTTCGGTGTGATATCATGTATTATGTTAAACTGTTTATTGTCATTTAATTTACATCGTTAGTTATGCAGCCTGGTATGATAAGTAAGACATAAGGAAAATATTATTTAAAATTTCTAGCGGAATTAAATTAATTATTCTGTTTGAACAAAATTTTAACCTTTTAATCATAGACATGGGGTACACAAAAGTCAAAATAGACACTCTTATTCGAATGACCAGTAGTTAATTAATAAAGCGGTTAAGTACTCAAATGTGTTATCTCTATCACTAGATATTAAAAGCATGGCAAAAATAGATTAGCCGGGTCATCAATTCACTTTCACCCACTTTCATCTTCGATTGGTATTCAAATCGTGCTGAATATAGCCAGGAGCTATTTCCACCCGTTCAACCGAGTTCACAGGTCCCTCACCTGGAGAGTTGAACAGTCTGACCAAGGTTAGTATCAGATAAAATTGGACCTGTAATTAATAGACTATTGATACAATTGCCCGGCAGAGAGGTAAAACAGATCTTAAACTGTAGGTACTTGATCATAAGTAAGAGATGATTAAAGTTACCTTATATTATGCACTTTCTCAGAGGTTTTAGTAAACTTGTGTAATACTATATGCTGATATATAATACCTACCACGACTTCTGTAATACTATGCTTCGCCCTGAGGCTGCGCCGAACAAGAAGGATGATGACACCAACGAGTAATTCCTAGACATAATTAAATTTAAAGGACTCATTATTTTAGACCCATTTATTGATTTATTTGCACTTTTTTTTTTAAATTGATTTAAAAAAAATAATAGGGATGTCAACATCTAGATGTCACTAGTAGCAAAAACTGCTTAATATTTAGTCAGTTAACTATACAAACTAGTGACGTCACAAACCGACAAGCCCAAACAAAATCTATGAAGTGATTGCGTTTTGACAGCTTTTAAAAAGTCTCTCAAATTACTTGCCATTCACAACTCTATTGTCAGTCAGTTGAGATCTGACCCTAAAGTCAGTCACTTAACTTACTATAACATACAGATTAAGTATACCTCCTATAGTCATTGAATAACTAAAAAGTATTTGTGGTAATAAATCTGCACAACTATTAATCCAAACATGGCCCTGCCTTTTACTAACACCAGGTCTATTGACATCACAACATCATAAACAAATTTTAAGACGTATTAGTCTGTTTACTTATTGTTGGAAACACAAATGTTTTCATTAACTTAATGTTATGCTGTAAAGCAAATACCGGTTGCTAACAACTGTTGAAAGTGCCTTTTGAAGCACCACGGGTCCACGTAATAAAAAATCTCATAACTAAAGTTAGTACACTTGAGCTTTCTGCAGTGTTTCCATACTTAATGTAACGTCTAGTTGTAACAAAGTGCAAATATCGTGTTTATTATTTGTGTTTGTAGGTTTTATGTTATGTTATGTTATGTTTATTTATGTTAAAGTAGTGTTACCTATGTGTTTTGTTATCCGTACAGTATTTAGTCTACACTCCCCTTTTGCTGATTCAGGTGTACCTATATAGATAACCAGGTCCATGAGTTTGTGGAAAGTTTGTATCGCTACAGGATGTTCCAGGGAAGGAAACCCGACGACAGATCGGAATGTGCCGTATCGGCCGGCGCCGGAATCGGCTATAATACACAAGTTAAAAGTACAGCTTGTCTTAAATGGAACAAATTCAGCTTTGGGTTTGTAAAATATATATATTTTTTAATATCTCCCAAACCTCGTAATAAGTTGAACTAATGACTGATTGATTAAATTATGGTTTAAAAAGGTTGAGTAAAGTGTTTATTAATCAGTTTTAGTCAATAATTCATTAAAGATTTTTCCGGCGTTGTTCCCGTTCCCGTGGAAATACGGGAATAAGATATAGCCTATGCTACTAGCTGATAAAATAGCTTTATAGCTGGTAAAGTATTTTTCAAATCGGTGCAGTAGTTTCGGAGTCTATTCAATTTAAACAAACAAATAAACAATCAAATCTTTCCTCATTATAATAGTGTATGATGAGTTAGATAAAATATTGTGAAAAGTAGTGACATGCTTTAGTCAGTTCGCCGCATACTAGCAGCAACTAAATTTTTTTATCATTTAAGAATATTAGAGCGCGTTGATGTCTTTAGATCACACTTATATATCCCTTGATTTGTGATAGAAAAACTGCTTTTGTACCTTATTTTCGAATATGCATGGATTAGTGAATCACTTCTGTATTGCTTAACATAACTCGTTGTTCTGCCAGTAAATATTAAAAACCGGCCAAGTTTGACTCGCGCACGAAGAAAATTTCAACTGTCTAGATATCACGGTTCATGAGATACAGCCTGGTGACAGAGAGATAGATATTATTTAGATATATGTATTTAAAATAGCAATTATTTCGCTGAGTTAAGCTAAGTAAGGTCTTAAGTATAATGATGGGAGGTTTAAAATAATAGTTGGTATCTTTAATATTACAAACAGAAAGTAAATCATTGCTTCACGCTTTAATCCTTTTTTTATGCCGGTTCTTTTATCACATCAGTCTACATTCTCATTATCAGATAAATTATAAAACGATGTTATTTGTGGAGACTAAAATATTTGAAAATATATGTATAAAAAAAATGCTAATAACATCCTTATAATTTCGACTTCTTACCTCAACCTTCGATAGCTCAGTTGGTAGAGCGGTGGACTGTAGTTGGGTAAATCTGTAGACATCCATAGGTCGCTGGTTCAAATCCGGCTCGAAGGAGTATAAAATTTTTTTAGTTTTTTTTCTACAGAATCAAATTTTCGTAATTTTGGTTTGATATTTTTTTAACAGTTTTAAATGATTTAGCAATAATTTATTTCTGTAACATAAAGTGGTATGTCAACAATTGTTAAATGGCTTTTATTACTAAATAAACACCACCTGAGTATTCTATTAAATTAAAACTAAGAACTAAAATAATTGAAACTAAATTAAATAACAAAAACGTAAGAGTAAAAATGGTAAAATAAAACTTCAATTGAAATTTAGGAAGAAATAACTTTCTTTAAGATTCATCATGGAGCACAAAAAGAGACGCTGCGGACAGGATTCGAACCTGTGCGGGTAGAACCCAATGGATTTCAAGTCCATCTCCTTAACCACTCGGACACCGCAGCTTATGGAGAGAGAACGAAATAAATTACCATTTTCTGAGTTTATTTCATTATGTAGAGTTTTCATTAATTTGTCCTTATATAATGCTCGACCACTTAAACCTATGATTATTCAAAAACAAAAAAAAAAAATTATAACCAGTTAAATGTAAAACAATAAATGTTTTTATTACTAAGTGTTGACTTTACATATTCTTTAAGTTAAGGGTTATTTTAAAGATAAAGTAATCGCATCGTGGTCCTAATTTGTAATTTAGCTTACTTACCTGATTTTATAAATGTAACAATCTAATATTTTTGTGTAACGCCGTCTAATTTGCACCGTTAACACCCTCTAGTTTGAGTGCGTAAAAACTTTTTTAAAGGTTTCTTAATCATTAGACTAGATGTCACTAGTAGCAAATGTTAAGTTGTTAATTATTCTACTTAACTACAGATGGCGCAGCTGTTTACTACGGAAGTGACATCTACCGGTGAATAGAAATACTAAACCAACGTAATTTTTAACCGGCTCATCAGTCGAGTGGTTAGAGACCCTAGCCACATAACCAAGGGTCGCAGGTACAAATCTCGCTAGAGGCAAATGTTTCGTATGACGAACATGGACATTTGTACTCGAGCGTAGATGATTATAAAACGTATTTAAGTATGTCTATCCGTTCGCCTAGTATCCATAGTAGGGTAATTGTGCTGGTTTTCGTCCAATTATCGGAGTTGCCAGCTTTGTGATGAGAAATGAATGTCTTGAAGCACCCTAACTTAAATGTACCATTTTTATTTAAAGTGCTTATATAGTCTTCTTTACGTTAATATTACAAGAAAATAAATTATTTTCACGGCTTTTTTTATTTAAATTGTTTTTTGACAAAGTAGGGTTTTTGCTAGTTTTCGTCCAAAAAAACTGATTTTCGTCCTAGTGGAAGCTAGTTTTCGACCACTGCGTAGAAAAAGGAGTGTAGGTACACTATTAAGTTAAAAAACCAATTACAGGTAAGTATATACTTTTATTTAATCAACATTATATAGTCTACTATTTAATAGTAGCTTCTTAGTCTTATTAACAATTTCTTTCTACATTTTAGGTATTATTTCAGTGTCTGATGATAATTCAGCAACATTAGTCTGCACAGGCTGTACTCTGTAGTTAATGTTCTTGTTTAGTAGCGCAGTTTTTATTTGCTTTAATACTTTTTTGGTAGTAGCTACGTCTGGTCTAGTTATGGCTGTTCCGGTAAGTCTGTCTGGAGTTTAAATTTGCCAATGTATCGAGGACACATTTAGTGTAATCAGGCGCATTAGGGTCGAAGGACGGTTAAGGATGTCTTTCTGATTAATCTCATCAAATACATCTAAAGACCTCGGAAGCAGTTTCGGATGGACACTTCGCTTACTTGAGCTCTTGCCTTATTTATACTTTCAGCGGATCGGCACGATTTTTGATATATTAAGGAATCTTCCGTGTACGCAGCGGTTTTTTTCTAGATTTTTTAGACTCTCCTGGTGCCATCTAAAACAATTCGAAAATTTAGGATAAGTTCAGTAGGTAGATAATCAAACAAAACAGAACTAGATGATATATGAAAATAATCCCCCGAAATCCGAAGAAAGAATAAGAAAGAAGACTGACTGAAGACGAAAAATACGATGCATTAGGTCGGACCTACCCTGATTTACGGTACGAATAATTGGCTCTATTCGTTCATGGACGAAAACAAACAACATTTAAATCTAAATTTAGTTTTCGTCCACGTATTTTAAATATTTTTTTATTTAAGAACACTGACAAAGCAATGGACGGAAACCAAAACGTCTAAACTAATAGCAATAAAAATCATATTGGGAGCAGTTATTCAGTATTTTACAGGTCTATTGAAGTAAAATCACCTTAACAAATATTCACGTAGCTGTTTGGGTTTCCGTCCACTTGGACGAATACCAAATAATTTTAAAATTTGGTGAGCTAGTATCCGTCCACTTAATTTTTCGAAGAGTTCTTTAAAAAAAGTATAATAAACACTTATAATTGCATTTACTACACTTTTAAATAAACATATGTGCCAAAAAACATTGCGTAAACTCGCTAAAACAGTAATTAAACTTACCATGAACTTTTCCCGTCGGCACTTTTTTTTCTCTGGTACGATGACATTTGCAAGGCACGGATGCGAAGCGGCCCCTGAGGTTAATTTTTTGAAGTCGTTTCTAGTCGAATCCCTTTTTCATGTTAGTAGAACTGTTGTTTAGACATTATGGATTGCAATAATTTCAAACTTGCGCGGAAAGGTAGGTTTGTATTCAAGTTTTACGCACATTTTTGTAGCAGCTCAGCCAAATGGACGAAAAGTCAAACTGGACGGCAAACCAGCGCAATTACCCTACATGCTTGCATACATGCTAAGTTTGGAACTAGGGAGTTGCGTCAGTCTGGAGATAATTTATATGTAATAATCATTCGAAAATAAGTATTAGAGCATACCTATAATAATGTGTAATAATAATAACATACAGTTATGTTTTTGTTATTTAATAGAATAAAAATAAATTGCATATAGTTTTATCTAATAATTAATTAAAAAATATTGATAGATAAGTATTGTATCACTGATCAATTGTAAGTAATTAAATCATCATCAGAAAGAAAGAGCAGTCTCCACGTAATTCATGAAATAGCATTAAAAAGCAATACTTACGCCATTTGCATTTTATTTCTGAAACTCCCAATATCCTATGTAGGTATAGGATATTGGGAGTTTCAGAAATACTTGATATAGGTAGGCAGAAAGAAATCTCGCACAGTGGTCTGGTTGCCATTAAACTAAAAAGCTTATTTAGCACGTTACTTAACCGTCTGGTAATCAGTTGGCTCATAACATAAGCAATCACGTTTGGGACACGTCCCGTCCGTCCTTGAAGCTTCGCCCACCATGCTACGTGATCTCCTTCACAACGACTATCGGAGTCTGATAATAATAAAAAACCGTTGGTTGGAATGCGTCGCAAAAACGGACATAAAAAATGTTTGGCCACGCGTGGCGCGTCAGATTCTGAACACTTCATTTTACTATCTAATTATGTATCTAAAAAACTTTTTTTTTAAGAGAAATGTGCAGAAACAAAAATGGCAATGACTGTATCTTATTTGGCAAATACGGCAATACCTATATTAAATAGAATACTTAATATTCCCTTTAGTGTGGTTTGGCTTAATCCACAAATATAATGATAAATCCGGCCATATCTAGTTTTGTGACATGTCTTTGATCCTCCATTACCTACATTAGATCTGATCAAAGGACCCACTGAACAGGTAAATTCAGAGCGTGGACAACTGTCCGACTTCCGACCAGCTAAATCCTTGTGGAATTACACAAAATTACAGCGCCCACACCTCCGCTGGCCTCTGCAGACCCAAATTGTCACGCGAATGTTGCTTGCCCACATAGCACGGACAATGAAATGGAATGACCTGGATGCGACATTTAGCATAGCTGTATTGGGCATCAGTTGCATTGTCAGGCGGGTTTACAATGTCCCGTAACCGCAATCGTTCTGAACGGAAAGTTATGGATCCTTAAGTAACAAGGACATAGCTTTAAGGTAGCGCCTATTTTATGCCGAAACTCAAATTTTGGTTTTTATTACATCTATGATCTTTGCGTGGCTGCTACTGGGATTGAGATTTGTCTCATTTAATTTAAATAAAAGAAAAGCCTGTCTTTGTAATTTTTCAAGAAGAATTTGTAATGAAGGCGAATGGCGAATTTTAAACTTCTATAAAATTCGCCATTTGCCTTTATTACATAAGTAATGAATATAAAAATCTTTATTTCCTCGTTTGTCTCATCCAGTAGTTTTGACATCAACAGTAATTTTATCACGGTCGGAACCGCGTGCCCGACTTAAGGCAATTACACACGCGACGCCCGGTAATACCATGCACTATTATTATGTCATTAGGGCCCCGTTACACAGTCACCGCCAGCGGAGTGGGTCTCAGCAGCTCATTGTGGTCGGATCGGTCGCTTGGGCTGGGTCTTCAAGACCAGGTGGAATATGCTCCATTTGGGTATTATTATCCTGTGATGGTATATTGTCGAGCCAAGAGTGAGAGGTATGTAATATTAAGATTACCCATGTTAATATTACATACCTAAAAAAAAGACAGAAATTAAATTTGTATATAGGAGGTTCTCAGAGCAGAATTAATATCTTGCGTTTGTATGTGACGTAATTTTTTATTGAATCAACGGTAGTTTTTTTAAATAAAATGATTGAGTTTGAAGGATTTTGAATTCCCAGACCTTGAAGGAATGTAATGCTTGCTTACACAAAATCATTATAATGAGTATAGCGTAGTATGATCTGTTTTAAGAATGGTTTAGCATTAGTAAACTCATGTATGTTACTTGTTTCTATATGATACGTTCATCCTGTTTATGTTGCGATGAAAACGATCTTGCGGTCAAAGGAACCGCATTCGTTGAGATACCGTGTCGACCGCACGCTGTCACGTTGCTCAGGTGGTGTGTCTCAACATGTGCTTACTGAACGAGGAATAGCCCAGTCATCCAGTCTCGTGAAGAGCCCCTTAGAGATGTAACTATAAGAGGATAAGGCTATCCTACGAAGCGGGACCGACAAGTTTCTTTGTTATTTTTCATCTTTTGGCTATAGCTCAGAACAATGTAGTAAATACGCATGCTGTCCACTAAGAGATGGATGGATTGTGTGAAAGATGATATGGGTGAAATGGGAGTGGATACCTTGATGACGGCTGACCGAGACGTATGGAAGAGGAAGACATGCTGCGCCGATCCCAGGTGAACTGGGAGAAGGGCAAGAGGATGACGATGATGATATATATCCACTCCCCTGTAGGACACAATAAATAGCGTCCAATGAAGTAGCTTTGTACCTTTAAAATATTTGGACATACTTCTATTTTTATCTGATCATAGAGGAGTTCCAATTCAAAAAGGACAGACGCCTCATAACCGAGCGGTGCGGGTTCAAACCCGAGCACGTACGTTTAGATTTTTCAAATGTATGTACGTATTTATATTACTAGCTTGGGCGTTGAGGTAAACATCGTAATGACCTACAAATTCCAACAGCTTTGGATTTGTAACCATAATCCAAAATTTGTCTGGTTCCCCTATCTTAGGGTTACGAAGGTCAGATCGGCAGTCGCTTCAATGTAATCAACCAGACTCGCTAAATCCTGGATCATGGTCTAAGCAGACCCCGTCTAACATAACATAACATCACGCCCATAATCCCCGAAGGGTAGGCAAAGTCAAAGATGCAGCAGGCCCCTTTAACCACATTCAGCCAGAAACAAAACTGGGCTACGTTAGATGGCAAATTGTGAAAAAGTGGTGAAAGGTGGCTAGCCTATCACCCACACAATCACATACCTACCCAAAACCCGATACACCATTAGTCGTCTTCTACGACATACTAGGCAAGAACCACAGATAGCACATTCTTATAATTAAGGTCCCAGACCATCATGGGACAATGGACTGGGTTAGATGGAAAATTGTGAAAAAATAGTGACAAGTGGCTAGCTCGTCGCCTACACTACCCCATCTAAGCACGGGATATATCGCTAGGAAGATGATGACAGGAGTTTCAATTGCTGACTAGCTGCCCTATTAGATCCCCTCCTTTCACCAAATTAGCGTTTGCTGAATTGAACCTGATAATGTAAGCCCATGACTTTGACTATCTCCCCCACGGCACCTTACGGACGAAGGAGGATCGCTATTTATGGGTTAATCTATATACCTTAATTCGACTTTCCCACATTTGTTAATTGTGCAATAGTTTCTTTTGTGTCTGCCACTTTACGTCATTGGAGTGAGTGCATCAACATTCTTCCGAAAACTAATCGTGGCGTGCTTCAGGGAACGAGCGCGGAATGAAACAACCTACGCGCACGCGTTCCATCAATGAAGAAGTACTTACAAATTGTTTTAGCATGAACAATGACGCAAAAGGGAAATTTGGAATTCACTCAGCGGCTGTCACTCAGTATAACTTATTAAGGAAGGGTCCAAGAAACTGAGAGTGAGTATGGCTGAATTGAGCTATTAATTCCGGATGATCTATACTTATAATAAATCTGTAGAGAGGTCAATTCTGTACATTCAATATATTTTCAAAATAACTATCAGGGGGTGATTAGTGATCGATACTGATGCCAAAAATGCAATCAGTAAAATTTTTGTCTATCTGTCTGTCTGTCTGTCTGTCTGTCTGTATGTTCCTTATAGAAACAAAAACTACTCGACGGATTTTAACGAAACTTGGTACAATTATTCTTCATACTCCTGGGCAGGTTATAGTATACTTTTCATCACGCTACAATCAATAGGAGCAGAGCAGTGAAGGGAAACGTTGGGAAAACGGGAGAATTTACTCCATTTTTTAAGCTTCCGTCGCGTGTGCAGCCTTAATGGTTAAAGTTACATAGAAATCATGTATCACGGAAATAGTCTTAATAATATTAGCCATAAACGCGGGTGACACCGCTGGCACAGCTAGTTTTAAATAATAATGCTAGAATAGCCCGATAACAAAAACGATTCCAATAAAATACAAAAAATAATGGAAAGAATATAAGAATATCTTCTCCTCTATACATATTTTGGGTATTTAACAGTCTTAGTTATTCGTAATGTTTTAATATACCTACATCACGAGTGTTTTAAAAGAAAAGTTTCTTGTCTCCTGATTTTCATGGGACCATACAATGTCGAGTCTCTTAGTTTGGCGTTCAAATTTATTTCTCTCCATCTCTGGCTCTGTCTGACAGGCATTTTTATCTTTATATTTCAAGTAATCCTTTTAACAACCAACATTATTGAACTCATTATTTCATTAACGTGTACTTACTTTACATGTTTTGATCCTCAACAAATTCGCCTACCTTCATTATTGTTTGCTGTCGTTCGTCCCACGAGGTGCGTTGACTCTGCCGTCCATTGTTTCGAACATTTAGTCATAATGAAATAAATCGCGGTATAGCATTTTCGATCAAACTATACATACGATAATTGTGGTGTTATGGACTGAATATCATCGATTAATCATCAAATTATCTTTAATTTATTGGTACCATAAATTAATTAAAAGTATCAGATATACTCTATGGCTAGAATAGCCTACATGTATGTCATGTGTTACTAAATACTTGGAAATTACAGCTTTATGTAATATTTATTGGCTAATCGTAGTTGAAACCGTGTTATTTTTTTTTTTTAGAAGACATCGGTAGTTGGCCGAAGGCGGCCTTTACTACCTACCGGACTGGCAGGGGAGCGGGAAACTCTTACAAAAATACCTGTTATATATATATATTTTTTTTAGAGCCAAGCGAATATTGCGTAAATTCAGCTAAAGATAAAACGACGGAAAATAGCGTAAATGTTTGATATTTCTATTCTGTTCTTCGCGATTTAGTTGGTTGGTTATTATCTGCGTTCGCAGAAAAGATAAGATAATTAATAGTGACTACGATTCGATTTGGAGTGTCCATGGATTATCAGCTTTGACAGGATGTGGCTTGCGGTGTTAGGCTGTGTCTGTTATTGTTTTATTTCAAAGCGCTATATATTGATAAGGCTATTTCTGTTTCAGTTGTATATAAAAACAGAGTTTTTTTTGTGGAAGTTACGTAGGCATGTTATATATACCATCGACTGGTTGAATTATTCAAGCTTTTTTTTCTTCTGATTTACTTATTAAAGCTATTTCTTTCGCTGTCTTTAAATTACAGTAGAGGACGTAGCTAGATCATGGATGATTTATTATCATATTCATGTCATACTAATATGATGGTATAATTTGGAATATTTTTTGGAAAACAAAACTTTATATTATGACGAATATACAAATTTATAATAATTGTGAAAAGTAATTTTATTTCAGACGACATTAATAATTTATGCCTCTATTTTACAGAAATCTTCCCACAACAAATTGCAAATTTTAATTCATCTGTGATAAATTATATTAAATAAGATACTTAAAACTTTTTGGATCTATTACATACATACATAACATCACGCCCATAGTTCCCGAAGGGGTAGGCAGAGTCAAAGGGGCAGCAGGCCCCTTTCACCACATTCATCTAATAAACAGTTTTGTAAACCTATGTAATGCTTAGATATATATTAAAATTTATTGTAAATCTCATGACATTACAGCAAAATTCCCACTTCGGTCCCAGATCTGACTCACAGGGGTGACACATTCAGGGCACTGATATGACCGACACAAGCCAGCTCCCACAAACGTCACTTGCTAAAACACGCTGTACATTGCATATGTATGTTGGTATTATTTCAGAATTGGCTATATTTGGGAAGCGTTGGATGTAAACATGCGACATTTGAAACAGTGGCGCTAAAGCTTCAAGACCAACGATGCAGGGGACTGACGCGACCAACACATGGATACATATTTAGACTATCTCCAATTAGTCATTACATTTTAGACCAGCTGCATTGTTTGTTATATATTCTATTTGTTTATTTTAAATGGAATCCGCTACAAAATACACTTTTAATTTAGGTTTATGGTCAAAATATTGAAAATCACAAACTTCAAGAAGCAGACACCATACGAGACCTTGACATAATCTACGATTGGAAGATAACTTTTAGATCTCACATAGATAATATTATTAAAAGGGCTTCAAAAACACTGGGCTTTGTTATTCGAAACAGCAAGGCATTTCGTAAAAGCAGGACCAAAACAATCTTGTACAACTCCTTAGTTCGAAGCATTTTGGAGTACTGCAGTGTAATTTGGCGGCTCCACTACTCTACCCACTGTCTTTGCTTGGAGCTATTGCAAAAGAGGTTCCCTTGGCACTTGGCGTTCTTGGCCGGTATGGCCAATAAACTTAAGTCCTATCATGATAGACTTCTGTATTTCAAGATGCAGTCATTAGCTGCTCGCAGAACTGTAAGTGATGCTGTTTTTCTGTACAAAATCATTAAGACATTAGAAATACTGTTCTTGGGAGTAACTCGCCTATCTTCAGAATGTGTAAAGTCGTCAATGGCTGCCATGAGCAAATTGATCTAAATAGTGACACAATAATAAGTTTCACTAGAATTTTGTATGAACCTTTGTGTTATTCCTAATATTTTAATTAAGTAGTTTTAATTTTCTTAAAAAACTTAGTTACTAAATGTTGTGTTTACCTATAAGTGAATGTTACATCATAAATGTGTCAATTATTTGTAACAGTATCATGCATACGATGTAAACTTTCGTTGGTGAATTCTTTTAATAAATAAATAAATAAAAACCAATTCGATTTCAGATCAGATCATGAGACAATGGAGCCTTAAGTGATTATTGTTATCAATAAACCAAAGGCACCAATTTAAACTGACCAACGAGTTGTAGCTAAATGTGATTTAAGGGTCTCATCGCTCTTTGGGCTTTGTCTGCCCTCTCGGTGAATGTAGGCGTGTTGTAGGTACATGTGCATTGTATGTATGTGAATAATAGCTAATGCGTAATGTCACTACTATATTATTTGGATTTATAGTGAGTGACAATATTTTACATTGTTGGCGATGACTGAGCTATAAACAATTATTATTATTATTTTGTCTCATTATTTGGCTTAAACTATTATGCGTTATATTATGCTAGTTTAGTTGCTTTATTCAGAGGTAATGAAAAGAAGAGTCCAACAAATAGCTAATTCTCGATAACTTCATTTTGGTTGGTTGGTCAATATGTTAATTAAGCCTGCAAAAGGATACGTTGTGCTTTCGTTTGATAATCACTTTACAGAAAATAAATAAACGTGGCTTTAATTAAAAAAAATTGGCAACCCTTTATTTGTTTTTCTTTCTTTCTTTTGAAGCTAAGCTTAAAAGCATATACAGCATACAACCTTTACGCCTTTCAAACGATTTAACCTAATTGTGGACATGAATATAATTTAGATGTTAGCAAATAAAGTTATGTTTCTACATATAAATACAAGGCAGATATGTCTTAGGCGCGCGTGATTTGAATAATTCCAGGGTTCCAATTGGCGCGTTTTTGATGTTCGTTCTCATTTACGCATGATGTAATAAACGCAAGCTGATTATTTCCTGCGTAGTACTGTTTAACTCACGCTATTTGTTTTTTTAATGTTGTCAAATGTGTTCGAATGTGTGGGTTCAGAACATATTTTCAGTTAAAATGTAAGCGTAATTTCTTCATATTTTCATCTTTAGTTAAATATAATTTAAATAAGGATATTATAATACCTACCTTGGCACCTAACTTGTCACATTGAGAAAGGAACCAATTAGGTACTTATAGCAAGACATACCTTTTTAAATGTTAACCTTTCGACCTTTTAGATTCCCAATGGGATTTCCCAACTTTCGTCGGTTCATGCTGTGACATGAATGGACAATAATTTAATTTCTCCGGGGTGTGATCACCACGCCCGCACCTCTGACCTTTCGCTACAGAATTACGACCCGTGTTAGGTAGATTCAATGGTACTATTGTTTGTAACTTGTTTACTATAGATAGTACATAAGATATAGGATAAGTATATCCTTTTGAAGCAGTCTGCCCTACTTTAAACATACTCTATTAACAACAACAATTTTATATTTGCTAAGTCGTTCTTTAAAATGTTAATCCTTTATGTAGGACTATCTTTTGCCCGCGGCGTTGCTCGCGTGGTACATCGATGAAACATAGCTTATGTGTTATTTTAATGTATAAGCTGTACTATTGTAAAGTTTAATTCAAATCCATGCAGTACTTTTTGCGTAAAAGAGTAACAAACATCCATCCATACATAAAAACTTTCGCGTTTATAATATTAATAAGATATCTTTAAGTAAAACATTTCTGCTTGCAAATCAGGGTAAGATTCAAGCAACCTACGATGGACGCTAATGAAATATGGGTGCCAAATAGTTTGTTTTTATCATTTCAGATGTGGCACCTTACACTTGTCAAGCGAGAAGGCACGGTGTACCAATTTCTTTCTTGTCCAAGACTGTAATGACTGAAATAACTGTATATGTTATATTAAAATCCGGCCTACTACATATAAATCGACTTGCCCGACTTATCAAAGTCAAGCTGAAACTGGTGTCGCTCTCAATTATGTATAAAAGGAAGTAGGTTTTTTAAAAGAAGTATGTAATAGGTTATTGCTAGGCGATCAGTCAACTTCAGCCTTTGTTCGTGACCTCAATCTGAACTCTTACCTAGCGCTTCGGTGAACCGTTAGCCTCAATTGCTTTATCGATTTAGGTAATAAGTAGGTACGATGCAATTTCGGAAGACATAAATTTTAAAGTGAAAAGAACCGAAAAGGAAATTCAACTCACCATTGTCAGGTTTGACGTCATTTAGCAGATGATGTGACCCCACTAATTCCACTTCTACATGAGAGAATGTTACGGAGGTAATATTTGCGACTTCAGATGCGACGTTTTCTGTTTTTACTTATATCATCCAGATATAAATGTTTCCATTACCAATTTCTTATGTGTAAACATAGCACTTTCGTGAAATTTCAAATAGGTAGTCCTTAAACAATGTTTTGTAGAACAGGCCTTTGATAACTAGACTAAGCTTCATTTTTAGGAAAAGTGTCATATTGTGTGTAAAATTTTGAAGCAACTTTACATTATTTATCCTGACTGACGGCAAAAAATCGTCAACTTCCCACCAAGTAGGTAAAAGTAGGTACAAAGTTTCGACTCCTTTTTATTACCAACCTTTTTTTTTACCAGATATTTTACGACTTTCAGATCCCAACGACCTCATTCCAAAGGTCGCGATTAGTTTTATTGCCTATAAAACCTAATGTAAATCCGGACAAACTGCTCTCGCATAATAGCACGAAACATTATTGCATTTGAAAAAACCGCATTCTATAGAATTTTTAAACATGTTTATTGTGTTTAACACCGCTCCTATAGAAGGGTCCCCGTTCCCAGGGACATAATTTTGTATTTATGCCGCGTAGATCTTGCCGTCTTAAGGGTGACAGATCACGTATATACACTTTCAAACCAGCTAAGCCAATATCTCCTTTATTGCTTATATATACAGCAGAAATTCGTAAGGCAGCTTATCGTTCCATCAAATTCGGTGACAGCAATCTTCTTGGAAATCATCCGAAAAGATTAAAAAAGTAAGATTAATGTGAGGAGAGGTGTGAAGTGGTCCGTAGCCTAACGTCGGTTCTAAGAAGTGTTGATTATTATTGTAATGTATAAACCAGATTGCTAAAACAAATAATTAATTTAGATTAAACAAATAGAAAGTGAACCACTTTGTTAACAATATAATGCCTAAATTTATAATGTAAATTTCAATGATCATTATTATAGCTGCTTTTCAAGTCGTTGAGAACTATTTGTAATTTTGATAGTTTTGCGCCATTTTATTAGTCGTGTAGATATGATGTGAAATCCAACTGACAAGACCAAAATAAACAAAGTTTGTACAAAAGTTAATTTTATCTAGTAGGTATCAATGAATGACAGTTACCTACTATTACCAGTAAAAATATTATCTATGCATCAGCGATATGTAAGTAAATAGTACCTACCTATATTGCTCTCTCAGAAATATCTTTACCTACATAATTAGTATAAAACAGAGTCACCGGTTCTATCTGTTTGCTTAGATCTCTTGAACTATGCCAGGGATATTGATTCGGACACCAAAGATAGAGTGATTCAAGAGAAAGGTTTACCTAAATGTATAATTTCATATTGTTTTATACTCACCATGCGAATCAGGGGCGGTTCGCTAATTAAGAATATTTTATAGATCCGATAGCTAGCGGTGGCAGTGGATAAATGTAAATACACCATTATTTTTGTTAGCTCATGTCTGATGTCAATATGGTCGCGTCGTGTTTGGGCGTAGTGACGACCGCCTTTGGGATTACTTTCGTAATAATTAATAAGGGAACATGATCCTCTCAGCGATAAAAAAACAGGTAGCTCCCAAAATGCATCGGACTGATAGAATCGATGATTTTTTGTTGATTATTTTTTCAACATTAGATGATTTATGGATGTTTTCCTTTTTTTCACAGTCGGGGGTTGGGATAGTAGTCAGATTATGTGTCAACAGGCGTGTTTACATAAGCGAGCAAAAACTTGCTAAGGGTACGCATTTTGAAGGTCAGGAACTCGAGATGTAAAAAGTTTTTACTGAATGAGCGATGGCTTTTTACCTACCACAGACTAATTACTTGGAATCCTTTTAAATTAATCCTTCCATTATGACCCTGCCATTTACAACGGCATACCAGTCGATGTAGCAAGTAATTGTTAAACATCATATTTAAGAAACTCATATTGGAAAAATTGTTTGAAAACTAGCCTTTCAAAACAGGATGAAATATCAGTAACTCTAAGCTTAAGTAAAACAAGCTTGGTTTGGGCTGTATCCAATACTACGAATCAAGGAGAAAAAATACTTTTTAGGTGCTTAAAAGCAAATCGTTAGCACAAATAAAGAAACAATAAAGTAGAGTCTTTCTTTCTTAATTATTAATTAAGGGCCTACTATACTAATTAGACCGACAGTGATATGCATTTACGCCAGTCTTTTTCGTATATCATTATATTTATTCACTGTTGGCATTTGACCGATTTGAATTTTTGATAACTGCAAACACAAGGCCACATTCAAAGTTACACAAATAATACGTTTCTATTTCCACCGAAGTTGAACATAAAAAATAACACTTATTTATCGAGTGAGGTTTCGACATTTTAACTTGGAGCTCAGAAATACAGTAATAAAGGCATCTCTCAAATGTGATATTGAGAAATCATTATATCCCTCTCAGCATATTCCGGTGGCCTTACCCACGAAATAGGTACCTTACCGGTTCAACGGTAGCTTGCGCAACTTAACGGGCTATATTTAACTCCTCTGTAAATAAATTTCGTCAATAAGCCGAGCCAGAACATCATAATAGGATAATTTATGGCCGGCCATAAACATATCATTGTATGTTAGACATTAAATTTTACTACTTGAGATTTAAGGGAGCGTTAAAAGAGCACTTACATGTTATGTTACCATTAGGATTTCCGAATTAAAAGATGGATTTTTGGAGAAAATATCGAGCAGGGCGGATACAGGTTTTCCAGAGTAGAGGATTTTATTGGAATTCCATTTTATTCAAATTGAGAGAACTCTATTCGCTTTAAAAGGATGTGGTACATTGGTGCTGTTATTGTTGTGGGTAGGAGTATTTTTTCTATAAATTAACCGATTTTATAAAAACTTCTTGGAGATATGTCTTTCAAATTCTGAAATGTATAAATAGTCAAACATTTCATAATGTTTGACTATAGCTTTTACCATGAGATAAGACTGTAAATTTCACTTAACGTTCATCGAACGTGACTCTAAACAAATTGTGTCCACTATTCGTGTTTGAAACTTTTATTGTGTACTGGTGTTTTATGGTCCCTGTCGTAAACAATGCATTTATGGCGCCTTGTGGATTTTGAGACTGAGTAACGTTCAGCCAGGCAATTGATACTAAAAGGTCTATTTAGATGCATATGCTATTTAGATGGAAATTTTATGTCTGACGGCTGTGGCGCACTAATATGTCACCTGATACCTACTAAATCTGTTACTAAAAATGTCTACGTATTTAACGATAATTCAATTTATTTGATTCCGTACCTTGTTAGCTGCAGTAATGATGATAGCCGTAATTTTTAGCTAAACTTAAGAACCATACCACCAGACTATACATGAAAAATTTTACCCACTGTTTAAAATAAAACTTGGTTAATAGAAGACAATAGATATTTCACTCGATATATGTTATTCACTCTGAAGAAATTTCCAAAGATTAAAGAAACATACTAAGAAGCCCTTGTTAATTCTCGGACAGATCCATCTATCAGTACCACAAAACTGTTAAATCCTCAAATAGAAGTCGCGCCGGCGCGACAGTCCTTTGGCGCCAAGACCTTAAAGTCCTTAGATAAACAGTCCTGTTGTTTTAGACCCAAGGAATGGGCCCTAATGGGCTTTGACATTGACATGTCAATGCGTCACTCACGACGCGACGGATCGTGGCGTTGCACAAATCAGCAATAGCTTTTAGGCGTCGCGCCGGGTCGGCGCTCATTTAGGGATCCGTAGCTCATTCTTAGTGTGGTAAAGCCAGACTCATGTTGGTCTGGTACTCAAAAATAATGTACTATCTCTGTTCCTTGCTTAGTATATCGTAAAAGGCGATTATTGGAGTATTCGTTATTGAGCATGTGATTATCAGTGTTCGGAGTAGGTAGATTGATTTTTGGTACTTGTATCAAAACTGCTCACAGAAAAAATAACATGGATAAGCCCAATACCGGAACTACTTCTGGTATTTCCGAATTCAAAAAACAAATGTTTTTGTTACTAATGATATATTTCTACTCAATACAAAACTATTAAAGTTTATTTTCTTTTATAAGTTGAATAATAACTCGAATTGAAGTGAGATTTAAAATTACACATAAATCTAAGGCGTGAATTATACAGATGAGGCAGCGATGCGGTGCAGGCGCATGCGCCACACCTTTTCAGTATAATATACGTCGCGTCTCTTCTGCTTATGTAAGCCACGAGCCAGTCAATTGTCATTACTTTATTAAAATTTTTCATCTAACCCAACTTAATTTTATTTTGGGACAAATGTAGTGTACTACTACGATTCTTTTGTTGTCTCCCTCCCTTCTCCCTTGATACACGGGATTGCTGATGTGATGATATTTATGTTTGTTAGGTAATACAAATTTATATTTCTTTATATTTAGCTCATCAATTTACACATTATTATTATCGAATACTTTCAACTACTGTGAATAGTAAAATAAGTCTGAGTTTACTTTCACTGAACCACCTTTTTAATTACAAGTGCTTTACTTCGTAACATGATTGTAATAATTGTAAAGTGCTATAAAGTGTGAGCTCTTTTGGAAGGGGGGCCTGGTGACCTGGAAATAATAAGCTTATCGAATAAGCTTAGTTTCAGGGTCCAGTCTCCCACAACTTAACTAGAAGTATAATTGTATTCATAGCCTTAAAAGATGTATATTAGTGTCTTAGTGTGGAAGTGAAATACATTTATTATTACATTATTATTATGATTCAGAACCCAACATCATACAAGTTCCGTCAAGCTTCGCCGGTTTTTTACCTAAATACCACATGGGTCATTTCGTACAATAACCATTGCATCTATTGTAAAAATTGCTTTCACGTGCTCAAAGAATTGTCTACGTATTAGAGTCCTTGAATCATCAATTTCAGACATTCCCTTGTACGAAATAAGGTATATTTTGAAAAGAGCAATTATATTTTTGCATCATCTTTTGTCACATTTAGATGTTATTGTTATACCTTGGCGCCGTCGTTTGTCGCAATTGATAAAGTGAAGTTTACTCATTGAGGATTTATTAACCAAAATGTATCCTGTTATTATCCTCACGTTGATATGTAGTATTATATCTATCTTCAATATTTGCTAACATTGTCCCTATTGAGTTTCATTCTTTCGCAACATTGCAGTCATTAAGATAACTTATTGAAATGCACTCCGAAATCAACACTGGATTATCATTATTATTGTTATAAATATATACCAGATTACATCACATACATTAATCCGACTACGAAGTAAGTAGCTTGTGGTACGGATATCGGAATCCTGTTGTTTCCGATTCCGATGGTGCATTCGGTAGTGACCCTGCCCCGTGCGCCAAAAGTTGTGGGTTCGATCCCCACCCAGAGCGAACATTCGTGTGATGAGTACTTGTGTTTGTTCTGTGTCTGGGTATTAATATCTAATATTTAAGTATGCATTTGTAATACCACTGTTGATTTTGATATCCGTTATACAAGTGCTTAAGCTACTTACCTCGGAGCCAGATCAATGTATGTAATGTCGTCTGATATTTATGATATTTATTATTTTTAATAAGGGAACTTACATTTGTGTGGCCAAGTCATCATCAGCTAACCCACAAAACATGATTGTATATAATTTGCTTTATCGATTATTTCGAGAAGAATAGCTTCATTTTGAAAGGTTGAGCGTGCCACATTTCTCTCATTCAAGTAGTAATAACTAAACGGTAAGTAGCAATTTGTAGAGTAATTTTAACGGCACATAATAAATGTCTGATTCTGGCTAAATCTATATGTACAGCTCAATAAAGTACCGCAGATTCAAGTAATAATTATGACTAACATAAGTGTCCGTAAAAAAATATTTTATCATCGCCGTCATTGCTAGATTGGTATTATTTTTTGCGTTGAAATCTCATTTTATTAGATGGATTTAAAATTTTCTAGTAGTTTCGTTATTAAACATATTATGTCATTACTTCATTAGATATATGGACTTACTTAAATACGTTTAAGTTTTAGAAATAAAATTCTGCCTCCCTATAGGGCCTGTTGCGAGGAGTTGGCAGCAGGCCCTTCAATACTAGCAGCTGAAGAAACGAGAAGAACAAACAACCTCAAATACGTGTTTCAGACTAAAGCGGTACGAATAACCCTGCCCCGTTTCTTTACCTTCTACTACCTAAAGTCCTTATAGAAAGTGAAACCTCTCAGAAATCTTTCTAGGGCATAGCTACCAGCTTATCAGCTCATCATCAGTGATAGACGGGGCCTTCATCTAAAGGGGCCACAACTTTGTCAGCAATTAATAAATAAAAAATAAATAAATTCTTCAGACTGGCACACCAATTCCCTAGTCCCAAACTAAGCTTATAAGCTTGTCCTATGGATACTAGGCGAACGAATAGACATACTTAAATACGTTTATAAACATCTATAACTCGAGTATAAATGTCTAAGTCCATCACACGAAACATTTGCCTTTAGCGGGATTCGAACCCGTGACCCTTGGTTTCGTGGCCAGGGTCTCTGACCACTCAACGGGCCTGTCATGAAAAGTAGTCAACATAGGGCCCATGTACTCGTAGGACTACCTACGACTGCCTCTTAGGCTAACATGGTTCCACAGTCTTCCTTCTGGTAAGCCGATCAGTCGAGGGCTAGTTATGTTAAGTAATTATGGAAGTGAACCAAGAAGTATTAGTGACGTAACAATAAACATTATATAACACATACATCGCTGATCACTTGAAATCTAACACCAATGCTATATACTACAATTGAGTAACAAACAGTAACTTCACTTATAACTAGTTTAATTGTAACTTAAAATGTTTTTGTCCTCTTTGTGCACCACTGAACAGATTTTGATTTACTGCTGTCAGGATTTCAGACAACAAATAGTCACTCCTGTACCTACTTAGTTATGTACACACTCAGAATGCAGCAAACAATATATGTATTTCATATTAACAGAAACGATTACAAATACTAAACAGTTAATGCGATCACCTGCAAGTTTCAATAATGGCTAATACGTAAAATACAATTCGATTTATATGTCTACAATTAGTAAAATATATGAATATGAAGAATTATTGCCGAATTTTACAAGTCATCTTTGTTTTTTTTTATTTTACATGCATCCCAATTTTCTTTTAGGCTGATTGATTAAGGAGGTTATTGCTTTTGGAGATTATGGCCGTGATGGTATATATTTATATTTATTTTTAAAATGCTGGTACCTGCATGGTTATGGTCGAAGTTTTTTCAAGCTATTACTAGTCATAAATATTGTAAAGAAATACGAATGTGAGACGTAACAGTTTTGCATGCAATGAACTGACTAAGTTATAAGTGTTTTAAAAGCAACTTAATTTATCAAACGTGCATGAATGATTTAGTTAGGGATTATTTTTTTGGGTTAATGATTAATCGAATAATTTATATAAGGTATCATCATCCGCGTTGCGGTGAGTAGGTATAGCACATTACTGTGACGTAATTGTACTGTGTCTGCTTGGTATTTAGTTTCCGTAGCCTTGTGCGGGGCGCGCTCCGATGTCGCGTGGCCGTGACGAATAAACACTAAAGCGATTATGTTTATGGCCGCGTGTGGTAAACAATGAAGGAGGACGTAAATCAAAGCTTTGTTTATAACTAGCTGCGGTCCGCGACTTCGTTACACTAACAAAAACGTGTAAACCCACGGACTAGTAAAAAAGAAGGACTCTACGCTGTCATACTACAGCGTGAAGCCACGTTTGTGCATATGTCAGTGAGATTCTTCTGGAAACTAGATATCGGAAATCTGTCATTTGGAGCGCTAATGTCAATGTGTGACGTTAGTTGGGTGTCAAGTTAGAACACTTGCAGAGCTTCAACGTCTAGTTAGTAGCGCGGAGTCCTTCTTTTTTTACTAGTCCATGGAAGAACTCTCATTATTTTTTTGAATAATAGGTAGCATAAATAACTTCTTATGATAGGTACTAGCTACCAGTCGGAGAAAATTTCTTCAAAACTCAGTTCAGACGTTTCAGAGTTGAGTCAGAACAAATACAGCTCGACGAAGCGTCAGACGCCGAAGGAACTTGTCGTGTTTCGTCCCGTGGGGAACCCGAGTTATTCAACATAAAGCTGGTCGCTGGCTACTATGGGGGCGGGCAAGAATCCGGAGGGATTTCCCAATGTAAAATAAGAAGTAAAATACAGTGACATTTTTGAAGTTGTTTCTTTTTTTGGTATCTACCGTATTTACTTTGACATACCTACATTTATCTAGTAATAACTCGTTGATGCTCCAAAGAAAGTATAGTTACTTTTATATATATATATATATATATATATATATATATATATATATATATATATAGCATATTTAGTAAAAAGTCAATATTTGTCCAAAGATATAGACCTCTTCTAATGAACGTTCTAATTATTTTAATCGGTCTATTTCAAAGTTAGGCAATAAATAATCGACTCTACATACACAGATCTAAATCGATATTTCAATACAAACTAAAATAAATGCAATGTTTATATGCATAATGTTTGCAAAGCAACTGATTGTATTTACATTAGTTAAGAATGGTTTTATGTAATAGTCAAATCAAACGCCAAAGTGCAGCCTTGATGCGCTTACGAGTATTATATAGGTTCCCACGCCGCCATATGCCGCCGCATGCCGATTGCCGCTCGTACTAACTAACTAACTAAACTTCACGCCACTTCCCGCTCGTACTCGCGAACATATATCAGCGAATACTTGTAGGTGCCGTGGTGTTATCCACTACACCCGACATTATATCTCTACAACTTTATTTAGTAGACTTCTGAAAGGAGATTTGTTGGCTTAACTCTGTAGACTAATATTCTAGATTTTTATTCTCAATTCCCAAAAATATATCCCATGGGATCTCGGAAATAAGATTATATGTTGATTAAGATCGATATCTAAATTCTATAAAAGTTTTAACAAAATATCTAAGCCGTTAATGCACAATTGAGTAACTATTTATTCGAGAGAAATCTATTCATCTTTCAACTAAAGTTTCAACATAAAATCTTTCAACCTCAAAGTTAGTCAACATATTCCTTATTTGTAGGTAAAGTAGGTAACAGTGCTGTCTAGTCAAATACTATTCTGTGTGGTCACGGAGCTCATTATACATGAAATAACTTAGCTACTGAACAACCGTGTCGTAATCATTGGAGAAGCTCACTGCTGCATCTACCACCAACGCCGAAGAGGTTTCGTTCTTTGTCTTAACCAAAGCATTTAATCCACCATCGCTGAGTCATTGCCAAGGTCAATGAAATATCACAGAGGCGGAAGCCACGCAAAAACAGATTGAATTGTTTTTACGGTTCCCTCGTACAAGCTGAATACGGAAAAGATCGGAATGGAAAACACTTAATGGGATGTGAAAATAGATATCTAATTTTAGTTAAAATATGTTTTAACTGACAACGATAGCTGTTTTAACGTTTTAAAATTAATATATCTAATTATTCTCAAAACGTCAATACTGATTGGCCATAATGGCCAATACGAGTACAGGGTCATATGTGTGCAAAAGTTTGGGAAAGTTCCTTGATTTATGATAGATTAGAATAGAAACAATCCACTAAATAAATAAATAAATAAATAAATAAATAAATATCCGACTACATCACATACATTGATCTGACTCCGAGGTAAGTAGCTAAGCACTTGTGTTACGGATATCAGAATCAACAGTGGTATTACAAATATATACTTAAATATTGGATATTAACACCCAGACACAGAACAAACACAAGTATTCATCATACGAATGTTTGTCCTGGGTGGGAATCGAACCCACAACTCTTGGTGCATGGGGCAGGGTCACTACCGAATGCGCCATCGAGCCAGCCAAATCCAATCAAAAAAGCTCCCACTATTCTTCTGTCGTTGTAAGGTAAAGTGCTGTCTCAGTTCCCTGTTGATATTCTGTTAACGATAACTGATCGGGCTTGACAACAACATCATGGATATGATTATGATATGATGGATGGATGGAGACTAATGTATCAATCCATTATGGTTTTTCATTCCGTAGGCAGGTACCGCATGCATTTATATTATATAGTCTCCTACTAGGTCATTCGTTACTAGGCATTATGTGTACATATTGGCGTAGTATGTTATTGTTGTAATGGAAAGCAGAATGTTTTAGCCCAAGTCGGGAGGGATCCCTAAAGTGAGTTTTATAAATAGATCTACTTAATTTATGGTATTTATTAAGCCATGGTCTGATATGGTAGGAAAAACAATAGATGTTTAGCCATAACTCGAGTATGCAGTTATGTGGTAACTCAATGGCCCCATAGTAGTGTCAGTGACTGATCTAAGGAGAACGACCACTTGGATTTCAGATGTATTTGACAATAAGCTATTTTACTCAAAAAAAAAAAATTATAGTCCACTATTGAGATTACAAAAAAATATTGCTTACGTATTTTTTCTTTTGTTCAAAAAACTTAAAATGATGAAGATACAGCGTGTTAAAGTACCGCGTGACGTCACAAGGTGTGTAAAATTTTACCGTCCAAGTGACGTAAAGCGCTCAATTTCAGATTTTTGAAGCGCTGTATCTTTGTCATTTTACAAGTATCAGTTATAGTAAAAAAACACGTAAACAATATTTTTTGATAATCTTACTTACGCACTAAAAAAAACTTTTGAGGATAACCATTCAGTACGTGCTTTATACTTAAGACCAACGAGGCAGTTGACTATCTCGTATACTTTAATATCTTCTGCGCAGTTGGCTAATCGTCATTAAGATTGGCCGCCGTGACTCTCGTACTCAATATACTGTTGATGAACAGATATTTCGATTTCGTTTTGGAGAAGTAGCCATTTTATTTGCTGTTCGGAACCCCTAGTGAATATCGATATGTTTTTGCTTCCATTAGATTCGAATCTTGTTTGTGTGACTATGCAAAATGGGCGCAATCATTCGCTCGTTTAACGGTTAGTAAACACGGTGAGTGAAATATTACCTTGCTTAAAGAGGTGTTGAATAAAAATAGCTTGTCTTATGTATGATTGAGATAAATCTTTTATAGTCGGCTAGTAATAGTATTCATGTGTGTTTATATTGTTTGGGGAATGATTGATGAAATGTAAAATTATCGCTTATTTATGGTTGTATTCGACCTTTTCATTCATTGACCCATCTATATGGCGGATCAGTCTTACTATAACTAATTACTTACTAATTTATTGCTATAGAAATTTCAGTGAATTACCAACTAAGAGTATTCGCTCTTGTAAGTTTGTATAAAACTATTTACAACTACGTATTAATCATATTATAATTTTTAATGAATAAATATTTTTTTGTCACGTGTCCGTATTAACGTAAGACGTATTAATCCCACGAGAGACTTTTAAGAATGTATGAATAACACTTGAATGCGATTATACCTCAGTATGTACATACATAGGTACATACTGAGTATGTGTAGAGTAGGTATGTACCTACTCTATGCACTGTACCCATACTGTGGCGCGAATAGTTGACTCTGCGACTCCGTTTCATTCGTTATGTTCGGTCGGACGCATATTAAAATAAGCATATAGCTAGTATCTAATTTTTAATATTAAATAGTTTCGTCATTAACCATTCAGCCCCCATGTCACACTCCGTTATGTATAAACTATATAATATACCGCCAGATGCCACTTAACTGGGCGTGAATCACATTCGGATTAAGTGGCATTATTATCTAATTGATCAACTATGATGGAATACCGAGTGAGTCACGTGATGTTCCAGTACACATAAGTTAGAGGAATGTGGCACAATTGCGCGTACGAGTGACTTCGTTATGATGAAATAACGAAACATAGTACGATAGACTAATTATAGCGATTCAAGCGATATAAGAATCCGTTGTTATACATATTTGATGATCCTGGGCCAGTAAAAGCTGTGGCTAGCGAACCGCAGCGTTTTATATAGGCTTTATTCCTTCTTTAATCCTTAAAGCAAGAGATTTACAGAAATATGATTACTGGGACGAATAGTAAAACGAAAGAGGACTGTAGTGTATATAATTTTTGACTTTGCATTTACTGGATATTTTGTTGCCAGACAGATATTACAGTGAAAATTAACAAGGTAATAATGTGTGTTTACATAAATGTACATATTCAAATCGTTTTGTATTCATTTTTCGAGGGAATGAAATTTTCAAAACTGACCCGCAACTGGAAGCTTGTTTTGTAATGAATACATTAATTAAACGCTGTCGTGTGTATTCGTTTAGAAGACTCATGGCCAAGCATTCTAAGGTATTCTTCGATAACAAGACGATAAATCAGCATCGGTTCACGGTGAATCTTATTTAGCAGTCGTCCCACAGTCCCACTTGCTAAATACCTCATTAAAATAATATTCCAAACCGGGATGTAAAGGCCACATTTGAATAACATTCGACATCGAATATTATTGGCACCTACATTGCCGCACGGATCTAAATGGCTCTCAAACAGTTAACATTTTAAATAAGATGTCTTTGTTCAATATAAATGGATATTATGTTTTCTGGTTTGGCTAAATCACTAAAAGGTCAATCCTGCAATAAAAAAAAACAATGTACGACGTATTAAGAATCCTCATAATAAATAATCTGTTAGGTCTCTACGTGTAATGTCGAAATCTGTAATCTGTATTATTTATATTTATCTATCACGACATTAAATAAATAAATATCAGGTTACATCACATACATTGATCTGATTTCGAGGTAAGTAGCTAAGCACTTGTGTTACGGATAAAATCAACAGTGGTATTACGAATATATACTTAAATATTAAATATTAACACCCTGACAGAACAAACACAAATATTCATCACACGAATGTTTGTCCTGGGTCGGGATCGAACCCACAACTCTTGGCGCATGGGGCAGGGTCACTACCGAATGCGCCATCGAGCCAGTCAATGTTACATTAATCAATGTATCTTTACTACAAGAGTCTCCTCTTGTAGTAAAGATACATTGATTAATATATAAATTCAATATATAAATCGCAAATAATTGGCGAAATAATTAATTTGTAATAAAGTGATGTTACAAAATGTTAAAGTATCGAATGTTACAAAATAACAAACTAAAGCTTTAAAGGTCTCAAAAAATACTATAAAAATAAGTTACAATAAATTACTTATTGTATATATTGACTATAGTATATACTTAAACATTTTACATTTTAATATCTTTATAATACAAAACTTTACATCTTTATAACACGCTTCAACGAATCAAAAAAAAAAAAACAAATTACGCAAAGATAATATTACATATCATTAATTCTCAGTCTCGTCCATAACTTGGAGATCCCACTTACGTCGCCCTGGCCGTGGCCCTAATGCGGAGGTTCTAACAACACAATAGTGCTTAAGGAGGTTTTACTGTGAGACCATGCCTGCACCCTTTAAATGACATGTATGTGAGGGTCAGTGGTGCGTGGTAGATCACTAATGATGTCCAATTTAATCGATACGACAGGCGTGCCGACTACCGACGCGGACATTCAACTTATGTTCAGTTCACTTCACATCGTATTTTATATATGTACACTCGGGCTTAATTGAAATTGTTAAAATTTTAATCTGAAAAAGTTATTTTCGTATCTATGTACATTCGGCCTTAATTGAAATTGTTAAAATTTTAATTTGAAGAAGACATTTTATGTTATTTTTTATCGGTACATACTTCAACCATGCGATTAGAGCGATTTCTATTTGATAGTCTGATATAATCAAATTGATTAATTAAGTCTGGATGATTATGCTTTTCCTTACTTGTTTTTTATTAAGCTATCATAGTATGAGAATTAGCAAGCAATAGCTCTTTTTTGAACAAGGAACTATAAGGGTCCAAAAGTATGATAGATATGTAAGGAATTGAAGTTAACTTAACATAATCTTCTGTAATATAAAATACATACATACATAACACCACGCTCATAGTCTCCTAAGGGGTAGAGTCAAAGGGGCAGCAGGCCCCTTTAATTACATTAAGCCAAAAATAAAACTGGGCTGGGTTAGTTGGAAAATTGAGAAAAAGTAGTGACAAGGGAATTCATGTTAAATAAATCAATTAAAAAATTACAACATCATCATGACAGTTCCGTTGATCCCTACATTAAAATGTACACACGTATATATATTAAGGTATACGATAGCCAAACAAAGAAATATTAATGTCTCCTTAACTACATATTAATAGCGCAAGCAGCGCAGATAATTGTCGTACCTACATCTCAATTGTTTCGCTTCGATCTTGCGGGACTGACTTATTGACTATTGTTCGGATGTATGAAGTAACCGGCGTGGGTGCGAGCGAGTGATGAATGGCACATGTACACATAAACTAATTGCTTGACATAATCTTTATGTTAAACTTGATACATACGGATATTGGTTCTAAGACAGTAACACTGTCTCTTTGTCACTATGAAAAATTGCGTGAAGGTAGCAAACGTTTATCACTGATAAAAGTGTTTCAGACTTACTTAAGTATTAACCTTTTCGTGCAGTTTCGCTCGCTTAGATTTGTATTTCTTTTATACCTCGAGAACAACGCTTGAAATTAAATAATAAAACCTTATATATATATATATATATATATATATATATATATATATATTTGCCTTAGAGCGGTGGTAGCTCAATGTTAAAGACACACGCTTCATAACCAACGGGTGCGGGTTCAAACCCGAGCACGTACCTCTGGGTTTTTCAAATCTATGTACGTATTTATTTCCACTAGCTCGGCGGTGAGGGAAGACATCGTGATAAAACCGGCAAAAATCTTTGGATTTTTAACCGTGATCCAAAAATTGGCTGGTTTCCCTATCTTAGGGTTTCGAATGTCAGATCGCCAGTCGCTTCAATGTAATTACCAGACTCGTTAAATCCTGGATCATGGTCTAAGCGGACCCCGTCTAAGCACGGGACATAACGCTAGGAAAAAGATGATGACATATACTTTTGCCCTTGAAAACTTATATCCAAAGATACTCGTTTGAGAAGTTACGATGTAAATTAACAAATATAAAACAAACTCATATTATTATCAGATTCCATTGTTTTATATGAAGTGAGAAGTGAAGTGGACTGGACATCATAAAATATTTATTAAATTTTGCACCCTAGTAGCCATCACATGTGACCATCGTTGTAGAATGCATTTTGAAGATAGTTCATGGATTTTTAATGCAAATTATTGTCTACTGGCTGCCCTGAATCGTTGTCATTTCCAAACAGATGCCCAGGAAAATCAAGCAATTGATATGGTATAACGTTAATCACTAGGCGCGCATTATATTATTTATTCTGCTGGATGCTGTACACTCTATGCTGCCTTCAATAGCGTGTTGCATTAGCTGGGTGCGCACGCGCAGGCAGACGGCGCGGCGCCGGCCCACCTGCGCAAGTGGGCCAGCAACCGGTTCGCGTTGCCCAACCGCAGCCGCAATCTTAGCAACGGATAGACCACTCCCCCATATCTAACGAGGTCGAGATAACGCACATTGACAGGACACGCGAAGAATTAGGCGAGTGCAGTTCATTCGGTACGGTCCAAACAAAGAGATATGGAAAAGATTACCTTAAGCTTTAAAACATACTGACATACATATACGTCCGTAATCATCAACGAGGTAGGCAGATCCCAAAAAACTACCCTTTAAAGCAGTTTAAATACAGTTAGTGTCACTTTACATAGATTCTCAACTTAATCTTTTAACAAACGAAATTTTAGGATTATAATTCAGATGAAACATGAATACTAAAAATATGGCCATAGAAAAGGCCAGCTCCAAGTACTTGTAATTAACTTATAATTTATTCATTTACATTTCTAGTTTAGCTATTAATTTTTATACAATCCCATCCGTAGACAGATGAGTCAATCATCAACATACGCCTTATGAAATTATGAAGTGGTCAAATAGATTAATTAGTGATTTCGAAAACAAAATATCCACCATTTAGCGTAAAGTAGTCGTCAGGTTTTGTCACAATTGTGATTTACTATTGTGTAATGTATAATGTGGTTCCTGTAAAATGTGATATGGTCCGATATGGATGTCGATTCCCTCTAAAAACAAGTATCAAGACCGTACGTCACAACTACGCCATTAATTGGAAATTTTATTCGGATATACCACATTGGGAGTTGTCAATGACATCAGAGGGGAATTGGGAATGACGGAAACATGAACACAAATTATGGGGATTTCCCAATGTCCTTTAGACATAATCATATGTAGAGAGGACGTAGCGGTGACGTAAGGTAGATCTTCAACCACAAGCAATATATTAAAGTTTGGAGGGAGATCACACCCTCTTTGAAACTTAAAATACTACTTGTTGCTATCAACCTACACTACCATCCCACATAATACTATTGACACGTTAAAGAAAAAATACTGATTCACGCAGGCGCTATCCATCGATCACACTCTTAAGTTCACGGTCGGAGACCGACAAGCGACGGACCAAGTAAGAAGACATCGATCACTCTTATCGATTCGTATCTTTGGCTCACTCCGGCGATAGATCTCTGTATTGTTATAACGTTACGCTCGAGCGAAGGAATTGCTTGCGAAATCAATCCTATTTTGTTGAAGTATCTTCTGCCCGCGGCTTTGCTCACGTGGTACATCGATAAAACATAGCCTATATGTTATTATGGTGTAAAGGCTATATTATTATAAAGTTTCATTAAAATACATTCCATACATCCTCACAAACTTTCCCGTTTAGTAGGATTAATTAGTATTATTCTGGTACATTTCATGGT
This sequence comes from Glyphodes perspectalis, assembly GCA_951394215.1. NCBI lineage: Eukaryota > Metazoa > Arthropoda > Insecta > Lepidoptera > Crambidae > Glyphodes > Glyphodes perspectalis. The sequence continues at coordinate 10,787,148 of OX596214.1, read as the reverse complement.
TTTATTTTCCTTAAAAGTAAGTATGCATGCCAGCTAAGTGAATAAGGATGTTGTCTCATATTGCTGATTAGAATCCTATAACGTAAGATAATTATGCCACTAATTTAGTTGTTTCGAAAAATCAAAACAATCGTGTTGTGCGTTCAGGTTCACGGATTTCGAAGGACTTGGAACATATTCTTGCGGCTACGACTGCTGAGTTGCCCCTATAACACACTGGTTAAATCTTAGGTCAAATCGTACGGGCAGGCATTGTGGTAATCAAACTATTTAGACGTAGTAACTATTCTTTAGTGAGTTAACAGGACCAAAGTTGTCATAAACTATTTCAGAGTTTCTTATTAAGATACTCTGGGATGTCTCATACACACGCCTTTCACCTCCAAAATCGGTCAAAGAGCACGGGAGATGGAACAAAATGAACTACTCGGTAAAAATTAAATTTATATCACCAACCACAGATTTTTATTATATCTTACCCATTTACAGATTGTAAAACTGCATTGTCCATTAGTTGACCATGTATTACGATTAGTAAAGTTCGAGGCGAAATTAAATTGAATGTTGGCAGATTGAGATTAATCGTCACGGCGAGATGATTGCATCTTGCCGTGACGATTAAACATGATATATTACTGCGTCAATTCTTTGTTATTTAATCATATCTCTCGTTATTTCTTTTACTTGTAACGATGATGTAACTTGTAAAAAACTATTTAAGATATTATTTTAAAAAAACATGATTAAACGGTTACTAAGGTATCATATATTTTAAGACTAGACACCTAAGACATGAAAATTCTGATATCGGGTCTATGTAACAATAGTCTACAAATATTGATTTACACATATGTTCCAATCACCTCATAGATAAGCCAAGCTTATTTTTAAATACGAAGGCTAACACATTTTTTTTTAAATGAGGATATTTTTGGTTAACTTTACATGTTTGGTTAGCTACCTTGGGTGTTTTATCTGTCAAATACCAACACAAGGTGAAATATTTCAATGTCCAATAACAATTTTCTTTTAGAACCATGACGTAGCACCTAATGTTTGCATTTATGTTTCGCTCAGACAGACCTATTTAATACTCGTGACAAACCTATTACTTGGTCAGATGTCTAAATACGTGTAGATAAAGTTAACGGAGCCGCAGAAATTTGCACATCACGACATTTGTTGGGCTATTTTTGAAGACTTAATTAAATAATTTTTCGTTTCTAGTTCTACCGACGAGGAGGTTGTAATACAAGTTATTGGTGTGGAGAATTAAAGTAGGTACACAATTTAATCAGTAGGTCAAAATGACATTTTAGAAACTTGTTTTTATATACACGTAACATGTTGTATTTTCAAGTACCTACTTATTTGCCAAGTTATTTGAACAGTTTGTATTGTAGGGACATTTTATTTAACTCTTTTAAACCTATTTTTTTTTTTTATTAAATCATGGAACGTTGCTATTTTAGCAAATATTGCAATTATGTAATTTTGCAGCTATAAGCATCGCAGTTTGATGTACGTAGACTAAAATGAGACATATTGTAGCCAATTTTACGACAAACATAACATTTATATGCCGCCACATATCTTTACCGAGAGCTTTCGAACTAAAATAACAACTAGGTTATAAATACACACTATAATTTATTTTCCAATAAGTACATTCTATCGATTCCAACATACGTCGTCAGGACCTAAAGGTCGGATCACACTCGCCGATAAATGAAGACATGACATATTGAGGTCTCGTGTCCAGATAAGTATTGATAATGAAAACGTATGCGTTCATTGTTTTATTGACGATTGCATGCAGACGGCCTGGGTGTGAACTGAGACCCGTATCCACAAAGACTACTTGTCTGTATCACTAACATTATGCAAAGATTGATATTACTCAGTATATTCCTTTTAGTGATACGTTTTATTCATTAACAGATCTTAGGTTGTGATTGGATAAGCGACTATACGTTGAAAAGTTCCCGCAATTGGTCTATTTACACGACAGTTTAAATGAACGTCACGTCATCACAATATCTTTGCGCTTACGAACTCCTAATAATATTATGCAAAGATTGTGAAGTGAATTGTTGCATAAACATATTACCACCTTACGTTACCTTTTTTTAAGTGACTGGCTCGATGGCGCATTCGGTAGTGACCCTGCCCCTTACGCCAAGAGTTGTGGGTTCGATTACCACCCATGACAAACATTCGTATGATGAATAGGGAATGCAATCTCGTTCTCGCGAGATCTCGTTTTCGCGAGATCTCGGCGTTTTGGGCGAGATTAATCTCGGTCGAAAAAAGGGGCGAGATCTCGCGAGATTAACGAGATTGTACTGGAGTATAAAAATGTCTCATTCGAAGCGCGGCAGCGCGCGAACTGACACGAACGGACCTTCGATATGCGCGGAAGGCGGCAGCTTGAGGTTGCGGTCGCGGGACGGGGTCTCGCTCAGCGTTGCCTCATGCGTGCGTGCGATTGGTCAAAAATTAATCCGAAAATAAAAAGCCGTTTAGCAGACGACTCTTTGGACATTTTGTGCTTTTTAAGGAGCTATTTTCAAAATAATTCCTAAATTGTAATACATAGTGATTTGTGATTTTAATTGAACAAATATTTCATTTAATTGGTATATTTTGTTAATTATTAATCTGTAATTTTCGATGTTCTACTGTAGGTACTCAGTAGATATTGTTTGATATAATTTATTTTATTGTTATTTGATAGATAAATACGTAAAAGCGTAAAAGTATACTACTTAAAAGTTTATTTAAAAAATTTAGACAGTTACGTCAATCTATGTTTAATGCATAAAAAAGTCTTGAAAAAAATTGTGAAAATAAATGTTTTTATAATACATACTTATAGTTTTTATTATTATTTTCCTCATTTATTCAAATATTGTTATTATTTGAAAAAAACAAACACAAAACTGCTAATCTCGCGAGATCTCGAAATTGCCGAGATCTCGCGAGATTGATTTTCATACTCTCGCGAGATTGGGCTCAAGCGAGATCTCGCGAGAGTATGAAAATTTGCATTCCCTAATGATGAATACTTGTGTTTGTTCTGTGTCTGGGTGTTAATATCCAATATTTAAGTATATATTTGTAATACCACTGTTGATTCTGATATCCGTAACACAAGTGCTTAAGCTACTTACCTCGGAGTCAGATCAATGTATGTGATGTAGTCGGATATTTATTTATTTATATTTAAGTACTAAATACTAGCTTTCGCCCGCGGCTACGCTCGCTTGGTACATCGATAAGACGTAGCCTATGTGCTGTTCCAGTATATAATCTATATTCCATCCAGAACCCATTGGTTGTTTTTCGTAAGAGCCATCCATACGTACATCGTTACAAACTTTCGCATTTAAAATATTATTAAGTAGTAGGACTAGGTATATTGCGGTTTCTGTGGTACTGCGTAGATATTCCGATTCCTCGAGAACATTAGTTTCTCCCCGTAAGTTTATCGAGTGAGAAAGAAGTTCTACACTAAATTTGTCTAGAGATTGTATTGACAAAATACAAATTTGAAGATTTATAGGTGAGTGGTTATCGTTATGCTAAGAGGGTGACATTTCAATTTAGAATGAAGAATCGATACCATCCATTTATTGGTAAAGAAAGCGTTATCAAAGGATGTGTACCAGCGATACGGTGTGAATCGACCTCACAAGCGGGACACGCTTCCGTGCCATATCGGTGTAAAGGTTCTTTTCAATGTTATTTTGGGTTTAGGGTTCCTTTTGATCTTCAACATTTCGTCGATGATCGAAAACTGAAAATTGGAACATGTATTGTAGAAATAGCCTTTTCCTTACGATTCTGGCCGCAATAAATTAATAAATACACATACATTGATCCGACTTTAAGATAAGTAGCTTAAGCACTTGTGTTACGGATATCAGAATCAACAGTATTACAAATATATACTTAAATATTGGATATTAACACCCAGACTCAGAACAAACACAACTATTCATCACACTAATGTTTATCCCACAACTGTTGGCGCATGGGGTAGGGTCACTACCGAATGCGCCGTCGAGCCAGTTGATACCCAAGAAATATTTAAATTTAATCTCATTCTATAAACAACAAGAGGTGGTTTTATATAATTTTATTTGTGAATATGTCTAGCCATAGGGTTAAAGCGGCGATTGAACGACGAGCGCAGGCCGGGCGGCCAAGAAAAAGACTCGAGACTATTAATTTTTGTTCGGTGAAAACAAAATAATTATATCTTATTGGAGCAAGGACAATTGTGTTCACGACCTTGCGTGAATTCGTTTTCAATAATTCGACGTGCAAATAATGTACCGGTAATTGTTATATAACTGGGTTACGCATATTGACTTAAGAAGTATAATGCAATAAATACGCCATATTATGTTTCTATTACAACTAGTTGTATGAGTAATGCCACAGATGTTCAGTACATCAGTTTCTTCGCTTTTTCTTAAGCACCTTTATCCTCGCTACACTTATCAAACAAACCATACATACCTGCATACATCTCTTTGTAAATCGTTTAGGCACTTATGAAAATCAGAATTAATGAATATATTTACCTATTTAGAATTCTTCAACCAGAGGCAAAATATACTTGTTCCTTTAAAAACTAGGTTCTTTTTATAAAATTTATAATTTTGGTTTTCGGTTATAGATTGAGATATGAGGCCCCGATTTGAATCAATAGAACTCTTTATAGGGCGAACCACCATCCCCGTCATTCCAAACATCTATTTTTTTTATAATTTGATAGGGCGTAAATAAGTAAGTTCTCTGAATTTGAATTTGAATCTCGTTTAACGGTGGTAGCTTAATAATGGTAAGGACACCCGCCTCTTAACCGAGGAGTGCGAGTTCAAATCCGGGCATGTACCTCTGGATTTTTGAAATCTATGTACGTATTTATACCACTAGCTCAACGGTGAGGGAAAATATCTTGATGAAATTTGCATATTCAAACTACTTTGGATTTATAAACATGATCCAAAAATTGTGTGGTTCCCCTATCTTAGGGTTACGAAGGTCAGATCGGCAGTCGCTTCAATGAAATAACCAGACTCGCTAAATCCTGGATCATGGTCTAAGAGGATCCCGTCTAAGCACGGGACATAACGCTAGGAAGATGAAGAAGAGATAATTCTCGTTTATTGTATTTAGACGTATTTCATTTATTTATTTATTCATCATGCAAAAAAAAACAACAGTACACATATTACCTACTATTGGTAAGGGATTAATGTTGATTAAGCTCTGCTGGAAAGAGACTACTACATTTCAATATTAAAATTGTCCGTCAACAATGTTCAATATTGTGATTCTGTTTCACGATGTAGAATGGGTCAGACCAACGGGTGCGACTTGTGGTCATCGTGGTACGTTGTAAGGAAAAAATATGCTCTAATTGATAGTGAAGGAATAAGCTTCGTTGTGGGGAAATACAGTCTTGTTTATATTTTGTTAATATTATTATTATAATATTGCGTACACTAAAGATCAGTGTAAGTAACTCCTATTGGAATAAAGGATATTAGTAAGTTTATACAGAGTCTGTAATTCGTTACCTGAGTAGCTAAAAGATGATGGACGATGAAAGCACTTTTTAACCGACTTCAAAAAAAGGAGGAGGTTCTCAATTCGACTGAGGAGGTTCTCAATTCATATTTTACATAACTAATGTGTATGAAATTGTTATTAGTAAGGTAATTTGTTATAAAGTGTATACTTTCTTTTAGTTTGGCTGGCACCGACTCCAAAACTAACTGATTATTGTAAATATTTCAATACGTGTTAAAGATTAATACTTTAATCGAAGCAGTTGGAAGAATTTATTTTATACTTTTTAGTGTTTGGACAATTATATAGCTATTAAGGCAGGTTCTTACTTGTGTTTTTTTCATAAACATTTTTTGCGGAGCTTTTTGAAGTCGGTTTTAATTTTTGTTAAAATGTATTCTTACAACGAAAACAATGTCAAACGGAAATATTATACCTATGTATATGGATTAGTATTTTCAGGATAAATTCCAAATACGTTAACAAAAATATGTAGATTTTTTAAATGAATGTGATTATGTAATGATATTTAGGCTACGTCTAGGAAATATCGATTGATTCGATCTTTACCTTTATGAAGAAGAAGAAGAAGAAGAAACAATTTTATTCGAATTCACAAACCTGTTGTAAATTTAAGAAAATGTAACAGATGGAAAATGAATTGTAATTAAATAATATAATAGGTATGAAGCAATAAAAAAATATATTTATTACCACAAAGAAAGTAAAGTTGATTTATTTACTGCCAAGAGATTGGCAAATGTAAAGTAGGCTCTCTTATCACGGACATTATGTTATTATCCATTGATTCCAGGTTAAGATACACTGCTTATAGTCAGGAGCAAAGGTAACAATATAATATGCATACCTGTAAACCAACCACAATGGATATACTTAACACAAACATCATTGGAATAGTGATTACGCCCAATGTATTCAGCGCGAGGTGGTAACGTATTCTTCATTATAATATGGGCTCAATAAACAATCTCGAGATACGTATGCGATGGCAAATAACGTACGTCCGGCGTCTGTCAACAAGATAATAGTATTCATAGGGCGACGCTGCGCCGGGGATACTCCAAGGGTTAAATAGTATTGTAGTATTTTGGCTAGGAAACTGCGGGACTTACCTAAAAGCAATTTTGCTACCAATTAGATGCTTAAACTAGAGATACTCTAAGGATTTAATAGTATTGAAATATTTTTGATGAGTAACACTAAATGATTTTATTTTTATGTTAATTCAATTTATTTTGTTCTGTTTAGTAATTGTATGTGTCTTATAAGGGATTATTGTGTTAAAAGTTGGTTGATCATTATTAACAATTCTGACATGACCAAATCTCTGCTTCGCATACTTTATACTGTTTTTTCCTGGTAAAGTTAAATTTTCCTTATATCGCAATGAGCTCTTTGACAAATAATTTTGCCTCATTGTGATACTACCAAGTAATAAAATGGTATAGAAGTTGTGTAAAGTGGTATCAATTGATTTGCTTTATTTTTATGCTCAGAATTTCGTAAAATTTTGATTAATGAATATAATTTCTGAGAATAAAAATATAAGATTATCTTTACTTTGACCGAGACAAAGAAGTCTAAGCGTATATTTTAAAATAGAAACTAAACATAATCTTTTAAGTTGACCGCTTTTGTCGAGTCTAATCAAAGCTGCAAATCGGAACTGTCTTGTCCTGTTGTCCTGTACTTGTTAACACCAAGCCCTTATGCTATGTAATACAATCAGTTAGGTACACTACATTCCTTAGCGTAGTTCAACACATGAATTAACCATAACGTTACGCAATAAGGCCTTGGGTGACCGCAGCCGGCCGAGCCGAGCCCAAGGCGAGCTCAAAATATCTAGCCTAATTGACAAGCTTGAAACCTAAAGCTTAGCTAACGAGCTTTGCAGACAATCTGAGATCTAGACTGGGCCTCGCGCTAAGTTCGAATAACTTAGTTCAGTCTAGATTAATAAACATAACAGACCCGTTTGACGGCTCGTTGGTCGAGTGGACAAAAACACGAAACCAAGGGTCGCGGGTTCTAATCCCGCTAGGGATGAGTGTTTCTTGTGACAAACATGGACATTTGTACTCGAGTCATGAATCTTTATAAACGTATTTAAGTATGTTTATCCGTTAATCTAGTATCCATAGCACAAGCTTATAAGCTAAGTTTGGAACTAGGAAATTGGTGTGTCAGTCTAAGAAAAACAAAGTGTACTTAAACAAGGTTAAATCAAATCTATTTACACATAGCGGGGCGGAGTCATATTGCGTATTTATGGGAAGTTGGTACAATTTATTGAATTTAATAACTATACTTAATGACAATTTTAAAAGACGTTGCTCTTCTAGGTTTACATTTTGGCTGTAAAAACAATTCATGTAAAGTATTTGAATTAAATTAAATTAAATTTTAATTTAATCAAGATATATTTAACATTAAATATATTAAAATAATTCTTGATACACTATAACCAGCGAGGATAAGATTAAGTATTACATACATAAAAGCATTTTGTTAAAAAGATAAGGAGTATGCAAAAGTAGAAGCCATTACATAGGAGAGTTGTAAACATGAGGGGGGTGTTTGTATGCTAATTTAGTTTTTTAGTATTGTATGAAACTAGTAACAGGTAATCTTATATGAAATCGCATGTCATTTGTCCTCGACCCAGAGAATGAAGGAGGAAATGTAAACCAGTTTTTAAAATAAAGAGTTACCTATTAATTATTTTTTTGTTTCCCTCTCAGAAATCTTTTTTTGCCAATAGAGGAGGACACTATTAAGGAAACAAACTGAATGAGTCGCACTAGGTTTGTGCTTAATTCCGGGGTAACTGGGCAACACTTCCGAAACATAAATTTTGTTTTTAGGTAACTGTGGTCATCTACTCGTGTATCTTTATTTAGTATAAATAATAATAATAACATAATAATAATGTTTAATTCCATAATACATATGTAGTGTGATACAGAGAGACAGTAAAACAAAAAAATATAATTTGGTTGTGGATCGCTGGTGCCCGTGGTAGGTATTGCACCTGTATTACAGGTCACCAGGTCTCTAACTCTCAGCAATCGTTCGCACTTCACTACCATAATGGGCCATAATGGGCCATAATGGGAATCAGAAAGTATAACATTTTATATAAGAACTTGAGTTTATATCAAATAATACCATGTCTTTTTTTATTTTCAGATGGCATTCTGCGGCGACAATGGAATAAAGGTCTCTCCTCACCTCCAGACACAGGCACAGACTTTATCCAACCTATTCTCTATCTCATCTAGATTATTACCATCGTTACCAAATCCGTCGCCACCTACAGCGCTATCTCAATTAGATCTCGGCTACTATAATTTGTAATCGTTACAACAATCTCGCGAGTTATTATAACGCAACGTATCTGCATAATCTGCGAGACAAATTCAAACCCTTTCACCGGGAATTACTCAACGCATTGTAGACGCCTGATTCATGCGAGCGCCATGTTTAAACTTTATTATTAATTGTTATTATTAAGCCTAATGTAACTAAGCTTTTATGTTATGTCATGATTGTATTGTGCAGTCGATAGTTTAATAGTATATCTTACCAGCGGATGGCGAGATCTCATTTTGAAACTTCAATAGTTTCAATATGTATGTTATACGTTATGCATATACCTTATTATGCTTCACTTAAACTTTTAACATACATATATAAATAACATCACGCTCATAGTCCCCGAAGGGGTAGGCAGAGTCAAAGAGGCAGCATGCCCCTTCAGCCACATTCAGCGAAAAATAAAGACGGGCTGGGTTAGATGGAAAATTGTGAAAAAGCAGTGACAAGCGGCTAACATGTCGCCTACACAATCACACACCCAAAACCCCATATACCATTAGTCGCCTTTTACGACATACTAGGCAAGGACCACAGTTGGCATATTCTTTTTAAGTCCCAGACCAACATGGGACAGTGGGCTGGGTTGGATGGAAAGCTGTGAAAAAGAGTGACAAGTGGCTAGCTCGCCGCCTACTCAGTCACATACCCTTAACTCCGTAAACCATTAGACGCCTTTTACGACATGCTAGGCAAGAACCACAGTTGGCACATTCTTTTTTTTGTCCCAGATCAACATGGGCCAAGTCCCAGTCCAACATGGACATGAACTTTTAAAAGCCATAATTACCTAAGTTACCGTTGATTTATTTAAGCAGGCAACGTGTATTCCTAATTTAAATAACAAGTATACTACTTAAGTCATTAAAACACATGTAGATAGACGCTCGTATGTACATTTGTTAAAGTGGCTCAATTAAATGAATTAACGAACACAACATTTTGTTCTGTTAACAAATCATTTAAGTCTTGTTTTTGTTGTTAACTAATTACTAAGGTCAGAGACTAACTGTGACTCAGACTTTGATGCATGAGTAACAATTTGGACATACTGTAAAGAACTGCAGTAAAGATGCATGTACTTATGGATGCCACGTGTTCACACTAATATTCACTATTAATTTAAAAGCAATAAAAAGTACGAAAAAGTAACTCTTTTCAAATCTTATTTAGTGTATGTCCCTGATAAATGAAATATTGTCACTTCGTATTTATTGGCATAAACATTGCACTTTGAAAGTTCGTATTATTAGGTGCCAAGGACCACATCAAAACTTTTGTGAACATATCCTTAAATATGTTTATTTAAAATTATAAACAAATAAATAATAAATAAATTATCCAGACTGACACAACAATTCCCTAGTTCCAAACTAAGCTTATGCTTGTGCTATGGATACTAGGTGAACGGATAGACATACTTAAATAAGTTTATAAACATCCATGACTCGAGTACAAATGTCCATATTCATCCCACGAAACATTTGCCCCTAGCGGGATTCGAACCCGCGACCCTTGGTTTCGTGGCCAGGGTCTCTAACCATTCGACCAACGGGCCAGTCGACTGACACATGATGCTGTTTTATCAATGAAACAAACTTAGTTACACCAAATTTTTCCAGAAACTTTATATTTCTGAAAGATCAGTTTCAAAGTACCGTACTGTGTTTGCCCATCCGTCACTTAGGTATTAAGTTTGAGTACTTTCAGTGACACAAGTGTGTAGTTCCTCGCACAATGACCTCTCAATCCATCCCACCGCCAGAGCTAACCTTCGATGCTCTTTGTTTTAAGACTGGTGTGCTTAATTGATAATTGAAGTGGAATGCTTAAACCATCATTGTAGACTGTAGACATACGTAGTGTAATGAGTACACAGAATTACGTAATTGAAAAACAAAACCTATAATTCTGTGGTCAAGCGTGAGCAGTCTTAGTAAATTTTAAGGTTTGAAAACTTTTTAATTAATAAGTCTTTGTTTTCGTTCCTAGTTCGCATATGAGATGAAAATTAAGACTTTATTTTGGTGAATCGATGGATTTCCATTTATTATTTTTGAATTTAGAGTTTTCTAAGTTACAGACCCACAAACTTCGTCCTTTTGAAAACAAAAGACTAACTATTTGTTCAAGGAGCTGGTCTACAAATAACAACACTTGTGTTATGTATGATTGTAGATATTTTGTTTCTTGAAAATATACACTGCATGTCCCAGACACTTTCTATGAAAACATAAGATGTTTTTAGTTATAAAAGAAAATAACTTGCATTTCAGCCAGCATTACCTAAGAGTTTATTTTTAACACTATTGTTTCCACAAGGATGTGTCGCCAATAAAATGTTTCGCTCCACTTCTTTCCCCATGTCTGTTGCGTTTATTAATTTAATTGCGTTAAACGAAGAGCGATTAGTCCCCGAGTTGCGGGTTGCGTCCAACGTCCATGTAAGTTCGCAGGCGCGGGTTATCGCGGGTCAATGCGACGCTATAATTAGTGCGCGCATCAGCTGCGCCTGCGCAGACTGCGCCGTTCGCACATGTTCCGATGACGGATGAATTGCAATTGAGAGTTAAAACAACGGGACATGTATTAAACAGTACATCGGGTAATTCTGTGGTTTCAAGGATACCTGTATGTGTGCTAACAATAGCGTTAAATAAATATAGTATTAAATAGTACATCGATCAAATAGTAAGGGATACTTTTTATTTAAGTCAATGTATTAGAGTTAATACACATGGTATCAAGTGGTTTTTTCCAGACGGTTATATGAATTTAAATTTATGTGCGTATTTATACCACTAGCTCGGCAGTGAGGGAAAACATCGTGATCAAAATCGTGTAACAATAATCCAAAATTGTCTGGTTCCCCTATCTTAGGGTTACAAAGGTCAGATCAGCAGTCGCTTCAATGTACCAGACTCGCTAAATCCTGGATCATGATCCAAGCGGACATGATAATGAAATATGCAAAAGTTTCCGTTTTCTTTTTTTCTACCAGTTTATCCTTCGAGTTCTTATGAGATGATATGGCTGCTCCAAGCTATCAAGAGAGATCTATTTCAAAAATATCTTTATTTTTCGCGCTTAGCTAAGGTAATGTCGCATTTAAACATTGAAACCCGACCATTATAACTCGAAACGAATTTATGATCTGTGTCAACTCAATCAAGATACGACACATGTGGCATCATAGTGGAAAGTCCATAAAAGTGAATGTGCAGAATATTGAGCCATGCACAGCAAATGGCTGGCGAAGATCGTCATATGTTAGTGCATTAGCCAGTGTGTACAAACCATTAGAGCGTGCATGTGCCATGATCGAAACGATATAAGGCTGTTTGCTCAACGACGGCTCGAGACATTTTTAAATGTAGATAAGTGATACGAACTGGCCATCAAGCAGATGTGTAAATAATATTTTTTTATTTATTTGTGTGTCTCTGTTGACGTAGCAGTATATGTTCCTGCAATATTTTGGTCATATTATCCAACTAGTTTTGATCCGCGACTTTACTTGCCTGAATATATGTTATTATTACACATCCATCTTTCAAAGACAGCACTGCACTTTCTTTCTTCATAAAATGACAAGCCTTTATGCTTTAAGGTTTCCTTGAATAAAATATTAGTAAATATGCAAATATAAATTCATTTGGTTGATCAGTAAAGATGTAAAAATGTGACAAACTCACTTTCACATTTATAATATCAGTTAGTAGATCGTAATATATTTATTAAGTCAAAATAAGAGGCGAAATAAATTTGATCAATCCGATCGTCGTTTGCTCAAATCTCAACCTTATACCTTTGGTTTGACACTACTTCTGGTTATTCCTGTCCTTCTGTCCATATTCTGAACCCATCGTCTATTTCGGTCCTCAGAGCCGGATAAAATTTCAATTGATGTCATTAGGCAGAAAACTTTGGATAGATCAAAGGGAAAGTTAATTAATAAATACATAATCCTATTAATCGACTTTGACGAAAACGAAACGACGAATGGAAAATATTTCTCAATAATATACAGAATGTTTCATGTATAAGCTAGTATGTAATGAGCCTAAGTGTCCTCTAAGTGACTTGACTTAATAACATTTACATAATAAAGTGGTCTCTAACACATACACATGCCAGACACGTGGTCTACATGACAACGAAAGGTTGAATCTAATTACTCCTGATCTATTTATAAACGTGTTAATTAATTAGGTTTCTAATGCAATGCAAATGATAACAGATAATTAGGAGTAAGTATTAAACAATATTATGATGAGGAAAAGTAGTTTGCATAATTAAGTCTATAATTAAAACACTGTTATGTCTATTCGCTCCAAGAAACAGGCGTACAATAATAGCGTAAGTGGAATTAACACTTCGATTAATTGCCTATTGTATAATGAGGTTGTGTTGTGGTCTTACTCTTAACTAATTCGAGTAACAACTACAAATACTATAAAATAAATATGAAATCTAAACCTAATTATTTGTTTTAACAATATGAAAAATAAAAACATTTTTTTTTTGCTTTTATTAATAAAGCTGAATCAGATCAATTACTTTTCGACAAAATTATAACTATTTATGTAATTATGTAACTTTTACATATTAATGACTTTACCTACCTCTTCAGGGATTACGGGCGCGACGTTATGTATTAAAATAAATAAATACATTTATACAAAAAAAAATATGTAAGTATGTATGTTTGTGTGTGTGTAAAGACAAGGAAATAAATATACATTATTAATTTATTATTTACTAATATATGTAAGCTTTGCAAAATAAGACGATGGATATTGTCATTCGTATTCGAGTCGTGAATACATATTTATATTCATTTATCCTTTACCTGGAAATACTTATTAGTATCCTCGAAAGCACTAATAAGTACCTGGGTAATCAACCACATTCAAAAATGAATCTTATAGCAGCGTATTAAAAACTCAAATGTTTGTTTCATTGCTCGTGTCTGTATATAATTTGGTTTAGTTATTGAAATATATAAGCGTTGATAGATTGATATATGAGGTTGCCTTAAATCTAAGGAATGCTGTTTCAAAGCCGCAAATATGTAACTAGCTGAAATAAAAAACCTTACAACAAATACTAAAATATCAGCCTGTATATTCTCTAATTACTCAATAATGAAATCTAAAATGCTGATAATACTTAATAATACTCTTTAACAATAATCCAAGGGAATTCGAAAAAGCATTAGCAAACTCCTAACAATGAGCTTACATAAGAAAGTAACAAAGCACGTTATGCAATGTTGGCTTTTATGTTAACGCATTAAAGACGATATTTGACAAGTTGAAGTTCTTTTGTGTGGATTGACGGGAAAAGTGGGCTGAAGTGGCGATGTCAGCACACTTTAAACTATAGACTCTGTTACGGTGGTTCTCAAACTTTTTTGGGGGCACATTTCATAGTGCCACGTTGGCTGACTCTTTTACAAATTTACCAACTTAATTTTATTTTTAGCTAATTGTGGTTTACGGTGCATTTTACCTACCTCTTCAGGAAAAGCTATGTAGTCCTTATATAGTCCTTATCTTACAACTTTAATCGACCCTTGAATATTCTGCAGACTTAATAATTACTTATATTTACTTGCCTATGTGTGCTATACTGATGTACAAGCCACATTAAGTAAAGTTTCTAAAAAACGTGTTCTGTAAGTTTTCTGTGAAAGTCTGACAAACATGCAATAAGCAATAACTTTTACACTTACAAACGTCAGTTACATGTGTACTGTTAATGCAAAACATAAGGAAGTTGGGAACTTCAGATGGAACGCCATTTGTAAGCGCGCTACAACACGCTCACGTTCAATTCTTCGTACATTCCAATGATATTAAGCTGTAAAATTAAGCAGTTGCAATCAAATTCCTTAGTTAATGTCGATAGAATGTTGGTAGAAGTATCATTACTCATGAGGTTTCTCGGAAGGTATTAACAGTCTAATATATAATGCCATTCTAGATAGTTCTTCACCAATTATATTATTCCATCACCCACCAAAACCTTAATAAATAAATATTAAATACATACATAATGTCACGCCTTTTCCCATGGGAGGAGGCAGAGATCACATCCTTCCATTTGCTACGATCCTGATACACACCTTTCGCTTCTTCTACATTCATAAGTCTTTTCATACACGCTCGTTGGTTAGGAGTGCTTTTAACCTGACCTTTTATTAATACCTTACCGATCTGGTCGTGGAAAGTTTGTCTAGGTCTACCCCTACCGACGACTCCATTCACATTTGCCTTATATACCTATTTCATTTGTCAGTCTTCATTTATCCATCCCCTCAACATGCCCAAACCATCCAAGCATGCCTTTCTCAATTTTAGTCACTGCATCTTCTTTCACACCTCATGGTTCTTTTATTTCTTCATTTCTTATTCTATCACTTAGATTCATTTTTCGTTCACGTGGTAACTAATATACTTCCGAAATATAAATACTAAAAATTAACATCAATTTCATGACAGAACTTTTTGCATTTTCAATTATATATTTTACCTAGCTATATTTAAAATAACATCGTCTTATTTTTGGACGTATGTAATTCGACTAAGACTCCTCCTTTCCTGTCTGCAAGCAAACTACGTTCGCTCAAGTAAATAAAAAATCACATATGATAATGTTACACAAAATGTTTGAGTGCATCTGAACATTTGGAGTGGGCGTTCTCTTAAGGTCGCGTCATCACGTAACGCTTTCTCGACAGCTGATGTGGCGTTGCTGCATCGGCAGCACATCGTCTCTAAATCTAGTGCTATAACCTCTATGTAAAAACCCTCCAGCTACTAGACAAGTCAATCTAAGAAATATATTTATCTCCCTAGGTAGATTGCCATCCTCCTAGCGTTATGTCCCGTGCTTAATCGGGGTCCGCTTAGACCATGATCCAAAATTTTGCGAGTCTAATGATTATATTGCGGCGACTGCCGATCTAACCTTTGTTACCCTTAGATAGGGGAACCACACAATTTGGATCATGGACCTAAGTCCATTGTCAAATTGTCTGGTTCCCCTGGTCCCCTGTCCTGGTCCAAGATTTATGTATGAAAAAGATTAAAGTAACTACTTAGGCAGATCTATTTTTTTGGCTGTAGGATATAATTTTTTTCGCATTTTTAAGTAAGCTTAAGCGCAAGTGTTGCGGAAATCTGAGTCATTAAGGAGGTACACCAGATCAGAGATACGAATATTTGTTTAATAATAAATTTTTTCCGAAAAATTAAGGCAAATATATATTTCATGGATAAAGTGTTTTGATCTTGGCGGTAATTCTACTTCTCAACATCATTACTGGACGTATGTTTGGTCTCGTTGAGGAATAAAATCTTTAACAGATGATTACTAAGTGATACAGGTTTCCTTAATTTTTTTTTTCTTGAATATATCTTGGTCGTGAGAAAATATTCTTTAAACATATTTTCTTGTTCTGAAAGTAATGTTAAGAATTTCAACACAACTAGTAAAGTATCAAATTAACTATCCCACTTGAGACTTCAAATAAATTAAAAGTAGATTTTATCTACTACTTATTGATGTGATTTCTTATTTAGTTAACAAATGAGTACCGCATACATTACAACACGCTACATGTCAAATATAACAGGTTTAAGGTATCGGTTTACTAATCACCTGTGAAACGAGTTTACTTAAAAGTTACGACATTGGCAATATTAACCGCCCGTACTCGGGGAAACAGGTTTGGTAAAGTTTCAGTGAAAATCGATGTCTTTAACTTTATAGCTCAAATTTGTGCATGTTTCTATAATTGTTTGGTCCATATTGGACTAGGAATGGAAAAGAAGAAAAGAGTGTGCCAACTGTCCTTACCTAGCATGTCGTTAAGGGTGACTTATGATGTTCAGGGTTCGCGTTTGTGTAGGTCAATTAACTAGGAGTTTGTAACTATTTCTTTTAACCCAACTCAAGTTTATTTTTGACAAAAAGTAGTTAAAATTATTTACTGTTCTTAGGATTAAGCCTATCTACCTTCGGGCTTGATTTATGTGTGTTCCTTCTAATGATGATGTGTGCATTTGTGGTAAGGTATTAATAATAATTATTATAGTTAAACACCTATAAGCTTAAAACGCTTCCAACACATTGTTTACCTTTTGTCACATTACTTTCCCAGGTACTTACAATCCGGCTGGACGCACGCCGCGCTAATTCCGATAATCGCGTATCCTATAACCCGTACATTTATTCCGAGCCCGTACTTTTACATATTAAACCATTGTCGTGCTAGACCGATGGTTCCCACGTCACTTGATGCATGACGTGGCGAATAATTACTCTGCGGGTGGTCTTATAACTGCTCCATAAGTGGATAAGCCACTGTTCCATTTGGGTTCCATGAACAATAAGCCCTTATATGAAAACATTTTCGGGCTAATACGTATGTAGGGTAACTATTTTTCAACGGTGGCAGGCAAAACCAATTATCTGATTCTTAAGGTATAGTTTTAAACAGTACTTAATAAAACTATGAGTACAAGATGATTTTATCAGATCATCCACCCGGAATTTAACGACTCAATTGAATATCGTACTTAGATCCGCCATTTTAGTAAAAAATATGCATGTTTTTATTATTACTGTACAAATTCAAATGTTATGATTCGAAATAATCTAAGCAAATTATATTTATCTACGTTCTTGTATATCCTCTATCCATTTAAAATGAAACTTTGACAAATACAATTAAAACATATAAATTTGGTAATTACATAGATATAGGGAAATAAATAAGTCTTATGCAATTTAAAAGAAAATCATTACAATTTACGTAACTCCAGAGAGTCAGACAGTAAAAGACTATTGCTATAGAAAATGCATCAAGGCGCCTTTGTCGTCACAATGGAAAGTATATGTTCAAACACACACATAACATACAATAAACAAAGTAAGATGATAGGTTTGTACGGAACCCTGTGGACGCGTGACCAGATTTCTCTTCACTATTTTTATTATTCACGTTTTTACCAACATACTTCCTTATTCGAGATATTGTACTAAGCACAATTGATAACCTTTGGGCTGAATTACTTTAGCGTACAAAACAAAATAATTATTCGAAGTAGGAACTCAATTTGCCTGTTTCGCTTCTGTGAAATAACAACTAAGTGGGAGTATACAATTTACAAAAGGATTTACTTTTTCTGGGATTGATATTCTCTTATTTCTCAAATATGTTAATCCTTTATTCTCCTTTACTAAATTAAGAGATAGGTACTTGCAGTTTAATTTTACAGACCCTGGTAACGTATAAATAAATAAATATAAATATAAATAAATATCTGACTACATCACATACATTGATCCGACTCCGAGGTAAGTAGCTTAAGCACTTGTGTTACGGATATCAGAATCAACAGTGGTATTACAAATATATACTTAAATTAGATATTAACGCCCAGACACAGAACAAACACAAGTATTCATCACACGAATGTTTGTCCTGGGTGGGAATCGAACCCACAACTCTTGGCGCATGGGGCAGGGTCACTGCCGAATACGCCATCGAGCAAGTCGCCAACGTATATTTCTACTACTATATCCAACTGGTGAGATGAGTGATGGTGCGTCGAAAAATTGTTCTTAATTATTATTAAAATCATGGGTTGTTACTATAATATGATTGAAGTCTTCTGAACAGGTTCTGACTAGCTAAAATTTTATTTCCTATTTGTAGGGCAAGTTAATAAACTTTTCTAGGCTTTGCATAATTTTACAAATGAAATATTATTCTATAGTGGAATATAAATTTAATTATAAGAATGTTCCAATGGATTTCAACATTTAATTAGTTAAATTTGTAAGAATTAGATAGCCGAGTACGACATAATTTCCCTAGACGATTAGTGCAATTCCATTCTAACATGTTCGGAGAGACTTACGTCAAACGGTATTCTGTTTCTGCGTTAATTAATTAAATGTTTTTTTAAGAGCTTTCTTATACATTTTATATGAATACTTTTAATTCACTACCGCCAACAAGTCATTGCCACAACAAGTACGCAAGCACAAACATTTAGTTAACCGTTTTTGGTTATTGCTTTTAGTTTGCAGAAACACTTCAACTGCAAGAAAGTGCAATAAGCGCTTGCGCAACTACTCCTGTTCTAAAACAGAACTGTCCTGTTCTTAACAGACTGATCTAAATGTCGGTATTCAAAACACGACAGGCCATGTATCTGCTGATCTAAGCGAATGCTCTGATAGTATCTGCCGCTTGTACACAGAGAGCGAGCGTCTGAATAGTGGAGACATTGGATACATACCTACATATCGTCATGCCCGTAATTTCCGACGATACATGTAACTATAATAACTTTGATAACCACCAAGACTTTAATAAAAAAATTAAATAACGCCATTTTTACCTTCTACTAGCTGTGTGAAAAATAAGTTCACTTATATCCAAAATAACACTAAACGAAACAAATAAGAATAAGTTAAAAAAATAACAAATAAGTATATACTGAAAGTATCTCAGTATATATATACATTTTAATATTTTTCTTATATTTTTCAACTAGTACTAGTTTCATGTGAATTTCAATGCAGGTGCTAATATTCTCCTTAATATTTATTCACATAGTTATGTAGTTGACTTGCACCATGTCTCTCAGCTTACTATTTGCACAATGCAATCTGGCGCATTGTGGCGTTACGTTAAAAATGTTGACATAACAGTTACCTGCGCAGTGACAGCGGGCGAGATGCGCCGCTGATAAGTGCCGGGCCGAGAGATTCGTCTGCACACTACTGGGTGACATGTCCGAAGAACATATTTCAAAACTTAGGCCTTCCACGTCTTAAGTCTTAAAGACACTTCACACTTACTATAGATTTTTTACTGCTGACTGTATGGGAGGGAAGTGTAAAATATCTCGAATATTCTATTAATAATAATTATTGTCTTTACTTTGCGTGATTTGTGTTCTAGAAGATGATTTAACAAATGCGTGTGCACAATTATCTGTTTCATCAACAACTATTTTGTATTTGTTTGTGGGGATCGAACCTCTGAATAAGTAAGTACAAAATATAAATAGAATAATCTACCTTCAAGTTATTACAATTTAAATTCAAAGAATTAATAACATTGCTTTATGAATGAATATGAATTAATGTAGTTGTATTTTTTTTAGTTTTGGTACACCAGCAAAGAATAAACTTACTACTTAGGTATGTGGTTTAAATGGATCTTTACTCATGCGATGAGTAAAAACCTTATCCAAAGTCCGCACTTAGCGCGAGGAAAAAGTTTAAATACCGACGGCTATTCCACATTTATATAAAAACCACACCGATTAACGTAAATGGATATATGTGTTAACAGTCGTAGTTCAACCCTCTGACGAGGCTGTTTGAATAAATGCTGTTTTACCACCAAATACCCACAACGGTAAAATGTGCTAGTCTTCTGTGCTGGTCTGGCAAATACCTATGCTTAATAAAGGAATTTCACTCATTGCACCAGTCACTTTGAGTCAGAATTCTTCTACTAATTTAGTTCATAAAAAATGCCGACTAATTGAAAATACATATCCCCTTTTATAGTAGTCGAAAAAAAAAATATTGTTTTTGGTAACATTTCAGTTTAAGCGCGTCTAAATAATCATACTTTTACTAATACCAAGATCTGTTGTAGGACGCGACCATTTTAAGGTATTATTCATTAATCATGTTTGTCACCTTTCTTCATATTCGCCATTAACGCCAACCAAACAATATCCATTCATCACATGCAAAAACTACAAAATGATATGCAAAAACGAACAAAGAACACAACTCCCGATGGACAATTGAGCAAAGTACTTACATCACGCATTTTTGGATAACACGCGTGACTTTCAATTTGCTATTCCCACGTGACGGGACAAAATCAATCATTAGTGCGTGCGATATGTCACAAAAAAGGTATACGCTAATTTGGACCTTATTTCAAAAGAAGTAGACGTCTCGGCGCTTTATTAAAGCTACCCGTCTCAGATTACTGTACGTGTGAAAGTTTTGACGGTTAGACCCCCGCTGTTTTCTTTTTTTACAGAAATTAAGAAAAATCCATATGGTGGTATATCCCGATTACTAATCTCGAACGCGTCAAAGGTATGTAGTAGCAAAAAAATTAATACAAAATGAAAGCGATTCATTGAGGCAATGTATGATTCAATAGGCAAGAAATTAATATTCGTATATGCACAATATCTATCTTCAAATATTGTAGATTCTCACAGTATCTAATATTCGCGTAAAATGATACTCAACCTTCAGAGCAGTACCTTTTTCTGGACCGATGAACCTTATGATCCTGTCCAAAATTGCATGAAATTCGATTGAGCAATCAATTCATAAAAGGGTAACCAACACACTCACTTTGGCATATAATATCAGTGGAGATTTGCCAATATTATTAAATGGCGAATATATTCAACTAGATACAAGCTTAAGAGATTACGCTGAAAGTAACGGTTGACCAGCAAAAACCTGAAATAGAAATACACATAGTTTGGGTCAATCTTATTATTACTATGTAGTTAGTTTAACCCTACATTTCGTTTTAAAATGAACAACTCCATATAAAACTCATACACTAAGCTTTGGACATCTCACTAAGTCCTTCGCAAGTAAGTTTAGACGACGTCCCGCACTGATTAGAGACCCTAACGTACTTGCACTAAATCATGGAAGAATGCACATACCACGCTTTGGTGGCGTGTCGCAAGATGGCAGCGGTTGCACGATGCCCCTCACGATAATCGCATTGTTGTGTGTTACGCAGCAAACTGCGAGCCTTTCGCAAACAGACCGTGTTTGACGAAAGAAAATAATTTAATCATTGGGCGCAATTTCACAGATGCTTTGTTCTGTTTCACAGGACGGGCCAGTCCATTATTATTTCATAATCGTAATAATGGACTGGTCCGCAGCGCCTAAATTTAAGTGTCAACGAGCACATCACGGTCTTTCTCGTTGTTATCGTAGGAGCACTAAATAAATATAGATATGAATATCTCCATTAAAGTAAAGCATATCTTCTGGGTCAATACTCCGAAAGATGTCAGAAGATGTTGCATGATATTCTTTCTCGATGCTTTAACAGTTACCGGTGGGGTACAGTTCACTCAAATGGCGCTAGATATTTGTTGTATAGTTTAAGGATTTTTCATACCAGTCCTACTACATTAACATTCTCTTTCCACTGAACTAATCTTTGAACAACTTGCGTAAGCTTATTGGCGCGTGTCAATAAGAGGGCATTATATTAGGTACTATACCTACCTATTTATTTTGTGGTTTGGCGTCTGATTGTACAGCAGTATACGTGAGTATAATAACGTTCAGGTCACATTACTCATCCACGAATTACCTAACTTCAAACCTCACTTTCTCCAACGCCTCATTAGACTCGTATATCAAATAACTAGTCGTCTATTGTTTCAGACGCTATTACCAGATACACAGCATGATTTATGGCGTGTCAATTATTATCTACGAGACCAGGCGGTTGCTCATTAGGGACTGATTCTATCCGCAGCTTTCCTCGGCTAGAATTTAGTTTGGTATGTCGGTAATGTTATCTGAAAATTGTAATAATAGCTCTTTTTACCTATGTATATATATATTACCCTAAACCGACAGATTGCATCATGTTTATACATGCAAAGTTAATTTAATTGCTGGTTTCCTCAGCAGCTTCTCTGCCGTGGGTAATACTTAATTTGATTTCTTATAAGAGTTAATGAGATGTTAAGTCATCGATAACTTCTTATCCTTGACCCAGAAAATAGATTTTCATCAATCATCCTATTCATCTTCTTCCGCCACCCAATAAGATCCCAACCGTAGTAGGTAAATGACATAAAAAGAGACACACATTTGTGTGTTTATCAGCTGTCATCACTATAAATAAAACCTATAGTTTTTGTGTAATAGAATTAGTTAGTTGGTTAGTCTGTAATAGAGGCAATTTGTTCCGATAAAATGCGTGGAGAAACAACGCGATTTCATATTCACCCTGTAATTTAAATTATGTAATGGAAACACTTTCTAAAATTTAAACGCAAAAATAAAATCCTTTCAGTTCATGCCACAATTATTTTCTCAAAAGATTTCTTAAGCTGCCCGTATCTTTTGCAAGATCTTGACAAATCTTTTGTGGGTAAACGGCAGCATTGTCCTCACTTATGAATGTTCAGATGCTTAGAACTGATAAGTAAACGCTATTTTGTATACTCGTCAAAAAGTTCAAAGACAAAAACCACGTTTAATTGATAAGCTAAAATATTAAATGGCAAACTTCGTTGACAAATATGAAAACAATAAATATGTAAATATGTATTGTCTGGTCCCCGGATCAAATGAAAAGATCAGTTATTCGAACACAATAACGAATTTTAATCATGGTCAAAATGGACCCTCACTAGAGATGGAATGCAACTTCATGGTAGAGAAGTGAAGGATCTTCATCAATACGGTGTTTTGCTAGTTATCTGTATAAATTTCTCCTACAATTTACCTATAAGTAGATAGTCGCGGACTCAGGAGATATTACCTACTTAGTATTATGTCAGAGTAAATTTACAGAACGACATTATAAATAACAGTATTTGTCCATATAATATTGGGTGTTTCAAAGTGCAATTAATGAAATCAATTGACCTCTAAATATACACTTTAATGCTTGATCCACAAAAAAATATTTTTTTTGTTTTTACTTGTGGTAGTCGCCTGTATTACCTACATACTTTGATATTCCTATATGACATAATACCATGATAGGTACCTACTTATAAGTCGTTGCTGGTTATTCAAAATTATATTAAACCGGCGTGATTACGACACTGAGAGGTCTGCGGTAGGTAACACAGTTGGGATTTCACGGCGATCAGCTAGGATTGACAGCAGAGTGGGACAATAGGGAGAGGAAGGTTAGGGTGGCGTCACATGTATCATTGTGTCAAACATCGTTGCGTGTTAAAGTATCCTAACTGATATTATAAATGCGAGTGTAAGTTTGTTTGTTACGCTATCACGCTTAAACCACTGAACCGATTTAAAAAATTCTTTCATAAAGAAAAACTACATTAACAGCGTGTAATATAGGCTAAATTGTATCCCCATACTCTTACGGGAACGGGAATTACAAGTATATAGTGGTATTACCAAATACAACACCCTGAAAAACACCAGGGATTTGTCACTTTCAAAATGTCCAATAGAAACCAAGCGTCAATCCTTGAACAATCAGCGTCTAACTATAAACCCGTCAAATATAATGAGCCAATCAGAGCGCTGCAACTGCAACATCGTGTTGGCGAAATGATTCTCAAATGAATCATATCACTCTATTAATATTTATTGATAATTTTTTTCTGTGCACGCTTTCATACATAAGTAGGTTAATAATTTTTATATTCTTGTTGATAGCGGTATCTATCCTAATTAGGCTAGCCATAGCTTAAATAATCCTAGGTCTCTTACCTAGGATTATTACCAGGCATCTTAAATAATTTATTAAAGACTAAAATTGGTACATCCCTCTAGCCTAAAATAGACTAATCTTTTTTCACATCACTAAATATAACAACACGTGTGAGTGCGTAGTCAAAACAAAGTGCCAGTACTTACGTACTTACTTAAATTACGAAAACCACTCACAATTTACGAGTTTTATGACGGGACTAAAGTTTCTAACACATGGGGCTATGTGAGAGGACCTTTATGGGAACAAAGTCGCATTATCCTTAATGCCGTTCGGGTTACACCGGGTTACGGCTCATAATGGACTCAGATCAGTTGCCCCGGATTAGAACGGGGAGTGGCTGACTGATGTCCTGTGACGTATCGCCAGGATAGAAAAGGCTCATCTGAATTGGTGATAAAACGATCCACACAATGGAGCGATCGCCTTGGAGTTTTGAGGTCACGAACTAAAATAAAACAAAATTTTCTTACGTACATCAAATATATTTTAATAACAATGATACCATTGTAATGTTACGAAGATAGATAACAGATGTATTTCAATAGGAACCTCTGAAGATTCCAAAGTTTTCTGTGAGGAGTTTTGGTCATAAATTATAGTTGTTCGTGAAAGCTTTCGCTTGTCAAAGATTCGGATTGAGTTTGTAGTAACAAGCTCCGCAGTTACTTTTGTGGACCAACATTTTTTGTGGTGATTACATCGGGCATTCTTTCACTTTTGCGACCATAATTTACGTTATAACTCTCTTCCCACTTTCGGAAATATTGCCAATAGATTTTATATTTTGTCTGTTTTACCAGCTATTGTTTACGAATAATCGGATGTTATTCCACAAAAAGTGGGCGTTATTGCATTACAGTAGCTTCCGGAGTTTTATGTATATGATTTAACATTCTAAAATGTCATGACAATTATATAAGTCCGAATACTTTGTGCAGACGTTACCGCCATGTTAGCGTTACCTACTTTTCAAGACAATAAATGAAAAATTGTTTGAATTTCTATAGAAAGATCATACTAATAGAAATAACAATCCAATTTTTGTCATGATTTGTTTCATTTCGTAGTTTATTACAAATATACCTAATTTAAATTAAAAGTAGACTAACGGGTTTATCGTAATTGCAGTATTTGTATTAAATAAGTACATTAATGACTCTTTAATAACTTCACGTTTTCACGCTTATAACTTATCATTCGAAATTATTTTTTTACATAAACCATTACATTGCACCATCATATAAATACTTACATTTGTGGAAAAACCTATGTGTACACGGAGTTTTATATTTGTCATATACATATTCTAATTAAACATGTATATCACAAATTTATTTTCCTCTTGGGCCTTATCATGCCATCATTAATTGATCATGATGATTAGAAATATTTGCAATTAAAGATACCTGGAAATAACATCTTGGCGTTTATAACCGTAATAGCAAATAGTAATTAAAACAGAAGCAGACAAGGAAAAGATGTTTTGAGACAGATCGAACAAATGTAAGTCGATTCGCGTCGCCGGCCAAGCGTACTTGTCAATTTGCTAGTTGATTACATGATGATCAAATGAATCATTTATACAGGTGTACTCAGAGTAAACAAGTTAAAAAAGATTTCTAAGAAGGAGCCACTATGCATGAAATTTGTTCCTACAGTTATTTATTTACAATTAGGGACTAGGGAGGAATGAGTATTAGGGGACAATATTGGGTCAAAAAACTATCATTTTATTTAGTCAGTCAGATAGATTATACAAAAATGCAAGAACATATTTTTTGCTTTATCAAGATAACAAAAAAAATAAGACAAAGATAAAGAGCATCCAATTTTGGAGTGGGGGCTTGCGACTGGATCTTCGCAAGTGTTTGTTTGACGAATAAATAAAAATATGTGTTAAATATTTTTTTATCATGTAACTGACGGACTAAATATAATTTTTTAGTCCGCTCCCCTATTGGGAAATTAGATTTTGGTATGCAAATTACAAGTCCAAATATTTCTTGATTACCAGTAATGAACACATACAATTTTGATTATGGTAGGTTAAAACAGCTATGCTGTCTTTTCACAGAAATCCACCATAAGTCATATTGAAAATAAAACCACGAATAAAGATTGCCTGAAGTAGCAGACATTCTTACTTATGATTTTTCTCTTGCTAAAAATACTCACTTAGTCAGATATTCCTATTTTTGCAGTCTTTATTAAGCCACACTTTGTTACACGGAAGATTTGTTTGAAGATACCACAAATGCAATATGCATGCAGTATATCAAATAATTCAGTAAAGTGATGGTGGTTCACTACAATAAAACGGATTCGCGTGTAGAATCAAGAATTTTTGATGTACAAGTTAAATAACATACATACACACATAACATCACGCCCATAATCTTCGAAGGGGTAGGCAGAGTCAAAGGGACAGCAGGCACCTTTAACCACATGCAGCCAAAAATAACACTGGGCTGGGTTAGATGGAACATTTTGAAAAAGTAGTGACTAGCTAGTCGCCTACACAATCACATACCCAAAGCCCCATATACCATTAGTCGCCTTACGACATACTAGGTAAGAAACATAGAGGCAAATTCTTTTTAAGTCACAGACCAACACGGGACAAGTTAAATAAGTTGACGAGAAATGTAAATGAAAGCAAGCGAGCATGAAAATCACTGGATGGAAACTTTTTTTACAGCCCCGGTTTCCGCTTCAAAACAGCTATTAAATAGTTGTTTTAAAGTTTGATTTCTTATTGATGAAACAGATATTTGCTTCAGACTTGGCTACCGTCGTTATCTATAATATGTAAAATATATTTCATTATTTAAGCGCTGATGCTATACTATGGAATAGGACTAAAGGATCCTGTGTAATGATGACGTATGATACCAACCTTATATCATTTATTTACCGCTCCAAGGCAATCACTGGTGCCTTTTAAATTACATTTAAGAAAGATATAGATATGCACTTCAAAATAATTAATCGAAACGTGTTTTATTATCGTACTCCTAAGGTGAGCGGGGTTGTGGCAGACTGAACTCGACGCAGGCGGAAACAATAATGGCCGTATAATTATATGTTATTCCAAAATTAAGCTTTGTGTTCGAATATGCACTTCTATGTTCGAAGCGGAAGTGTTTCGCTGTTAGTTCCTCTATTGTACCATAACCGTGACTTTTGACACAGCAGAGTAATCCAAGCCATCAACGCAAAGAAGGCACCAATTTAAAACGCATTACCGATGTACCGCTGACCTCTCGGCAACTCATATGCTATAATAAGCTGTAAATCAGACCGAATGTAACCAACATCTTTGTGTGCGGTCAGTTACCCACCATTACGCGGCAAGGGATTTAATAACAACACGCGTTATTGTTTCTTGGGAACCCAATCGTAATATTCGGTAAGACGTATCTTATGAACGCATCTTATTATTTTGTCCTTATCGCTTTTGGGCTTGGCTCTTTATTCCACTTACCGAGTTTATGATTGCACTGCACGATAATAAACTGAGTGCAAAACTGACAAAGCAGACAGTTACATGTTCCTTACTACTTTAAGCAAGAGCCTAGTAAATTGCTGTTGAAAAGCGACTTAAAAAAATGGCTTTAATGTATCTTTGTAACAAATAAATAATTAATAAATTCTCCAGATTAAGCTTATAAGCTTGTGCCATGAATACTAAGTGATCAGATGGAGGTGCTTTAATACGTTTATAAAGTATAATACAATCCATACTTCGAGTACAAAATGTCCATGTTCATTACACGAAACATTTGCCCTTAGCGGGATTCGAACCCGAGACACGTAGTGTCTTGGCCAATGTCTTTGACTACTCAACGTGTCAACTTAAAAAAATGTATTTAGTAGGTAGGTAACTTAGACATTTTATTTATGTTACACTATCACCCGCAGATTAGCCAGAGCTAGCTAGAGAATCGCGGAGTTCGGTTTGTTACAGAGACCTTTTTGTCGTCCCATTATAGAAAATATTATAGATAGAAAGTAGAGTACCTATTTACTTTGAAAGCTTGCCCACATTTCTTCCATTAAATCGGTTTAGTGGTCTAGACATAAAACAATTAATAAATGTACAATAATGTCCTCCTAACCGATATCGGTCACGGCGGCCAATCTTAACGAGGCCATCTGCGCATGAGACATTATAGTGCACAAGTGTGTGCGCAAACACAGGTGCACTCTTAGTTCCTTTTACTCTCATCGTCCGGTGAGACGGCAATTCGACATGACCGGAGAGAGGTCAGGCGTAGGACCAAGGGTTTAAAGGGCATTCCGAGGCACGGGAGTGATTAAACCGCCAACTTCCTGACTCCTACTGCGTAATTTCAATATTGAAATACCCAACCACAAATTTTTGCCCAACCCGGAATTTTAACCCGGGACCAATAAATGTAGAATATGTAACGAATGATGTAATTTGTGTCAAACACCAGTTCTATAGAGTAACCCATTGAGGAAAACGAACAATTGCAATCACAATTATAGCAGAATGGGCGATACATTTTTATTAAAGCATTGACGCATGTCATTGATATAAAAAATCGGGTCGAGAGGATTTGCGTAATAACTAGCAAATATTGTTTTTCGCTACGTCACACAATTGGTACATATCGTCAAGTTCTAACAGTGTGTACTTAGGTTAAATTTATTTAGTTACATAAAAGCTGTGTAAAATAATATAGTTCGTTAATAGCTAAAGAGATACCTACTTTTTTATATTAAAAATGTCTTTATTTATGTAAGATTTTAAGAATTAATAATGTGGATCCCGGTATAAAATAATATCTGAAATAAGTTCTATGCTAAACTTTAAAATTTTTCAAACTTTGCAACAAATTCGTAAAAAGCACATACCTACCTTAAATATCATAATAATAAATACTAGCCTACATCACACACATTGATCTGACTCTTAGGTAAGTAGTAAGCACTTGTGTCACGGATATCAGAAACAACAGTGGTATTACAAATATATACTAAAATATTGGATATTAACACCCAGACACAGAACTAACACAAATATTCATCACACGAATGTTTGTCCTGGGTGGGGCTCGAACCTACAACTCTTGGCGGATGGACGCATGGGGCAGAGTCACTACCGTATGCGCCATCGAGCCAGTCGAACCCTGACTACTACTATTGATTTTA
This sequence comes from Glyphodes perspectalis, assembly GCA_951394215.1. Taxonomy (NCBI): domain Eukaryota; kingdom Metazoa; phylum Arthropoda; class Insecta; order Lepidoptera; family Crambidae; genus Glyphodes; species Glyphodes perspectalis. Next base: position 10,757,453 of record OX596214.1, on the reverse strand, counting down.
TCTGAAGCAGCCCATCTCAACTATAAAGCAATGATACTATAAAAGTATATATTTTGCCAAACACACCATTTAACTTTTTTAAAGTTTTATTACGTTTTTTCCAAAAAAAAAAACATGTAAAGCAAATTATCAGACGCGTTTAATCTCGGGAGCACATCGTTCGTAAATAACAAGTAACGGCAAAGGAGCAACTAGACATTCAATTATAGAAAAAACATTATTCATCTGTTGTCCAAAGGCACCTCCCCTGAGGAGATCACAATGACATAGATAAAGAACCAAAGTAAACATGAAAGTAAAGGTGGTGTCATTAAAACGACACGGCGGTAAAAAACGGAGTCTGGGGTGCCTTCGAAGGGGCCCTACGTCGTGGGAATTTGGACCCCGATCACTATTTGCATCCGATGTCTAGCATAATACAGGGGGATGGCAGTAACACGTTTTGAACTGCAGTGGAAGAAACGAAAACTTCTGGTAACAAGTCGCAGTTAGAATAAAAGTTTTAAACTTATTTTTATTAAATGTGTTAAAGGCAAGAATAAATTAATAGAATAAAAATATTTTACGATTTTTCTTCGATACCTTCCATTGCTAGTTATAAAATACAATCTAGGACATCTCTAACAAAATATATTAAACGTATTATATGGTTCAAATGATTATATTTTATTTATCCTACAATAAAATCGTTACAGTTTTGGTAGCTTCCACGGTTTTTCAATTACTATACTAAAAGTAAAATACTGTACAAAATTTCGCACATTTGTATTATTAAACAACCTTACTAAAGTTTTAGCACACAGTTTAATACTTCATTCACGAACATTAGATAGGTTACCGTTTTTGCCAACTGCACTGTGTCAGTGGTAAAATGTTGGTTCAATGAATGAAAGTAATAGTGCATTGGCTGCAGTTAGAACTCGGTAATGAGTCGGAAATATTGGTATTGTTGTATTGTTGGCCCTTATTGTATGGTGCTCAAGAGTAAGAACTGGTTTCCAAATGGTTTTATGAATATGTATTTATATCACCTGGGTGCTATGAATGAATTGGCGTCAAAGGATTGCTGGTTAGTTGGGAATAATCAAATTATACGTTTTGTTACCAAATGACGTTTTCTAGGACAGCGTGTGATTAAAAAGTAACGGACGATTCTAATCAGATAAGAATGAAGTTGGAAACTACCTACTTATTAAAGGAATCATAGGATTTACTATAATATATATGGGTATTTCTTGATTCGTTCATGTTTTGTTAAGATTTAGAACGTCCAATATACACATCTCATTAAAGTAAATTATAATATTCGAGTCCGCTCATGTAGAGTTTTATCTGTTACAGAAACGATCGTGGGTACTTCCTCACCCTTTCTAACGTTAATATTTTTGGCGTGTTAAATTTCATCACAATCGTCTGACTAGGCTGAGCGTGAAAAGGTAACAGACAGAGTTATTTCAACAACTTTAAGATATTAGGATGTGGAATGGATAGGAGATGACAATTGTGAAAAAGTAGTGACAAGTGGCTAGCTCTTCGCCTACACAATCACATACCCAACCCGATAAACCATTAGTCGCCTTTAGCACGAGGGACATAGTTGACACGTTCTTTTTAAGTCCCAGACCTACATGGAACTTAAAAATACATCTTTTTTACTATCATTTAAGGTTATATTCGTGTACTATTATTTTTACTTCCGCTATTATGAAAATAATCTAGGAAATAATTAATTATTTTACGAGCCTCTTCATGTTTAGGTATCTAAGCTTTGAGCATAGATTAGGAAACCATCAACAACTTTCCGGAACATAGTTTCGGTAACATATGTCCTGCTAGTACAAGTAGTACCTAACATACATGTAGTACATACGTGCAGTTTATTACCTTAGGGTTTCACCTACAAACCTATACAATTGTTAATAAATTAGAATGCTGATTAATGCGCAGGCCCACCTTCCTTGTAAAATAGGTATATTAATTAGGATATTGTTTACCTAAATGGTCTCGGTAACATATGTTTAAATTGACCATGACTCAATAAATAGATAAATAAATAAATAACTTCATTGAACCATATACTTTATAGCATTGAAATAAATCTTAAAATCCTATATCTATTCATAGGTGACTACACGGTGTTTGTGGTTCTATCAATCCAAATTATTGGACAACACCTATTGTCCGTTATTTCCCTAACATAAGCCTGATAGTACAAGTAGGTATTAGTAATTTGTTATTTGTTCCTGTCATCAGTCACGTTCTTTGTAGTAAAACCCGTGCTGATATCATCATCTTCCTAGCGTTATATAACGTGCTTAGTCGGAGCCCGTGATCCAGGATTTAGCGAGTCAAGTAATTACATTGAAGCGACAGCCGATCCGGCTTTCGTAACCCTTAGATGGGGAACTAGTCAATTTTTGGGTCATGGTTACACATCCCTAGTTTTGTTATAATGTGCAGGTTCATCACGATGTTTTTCTTGACCGCTGAGCTAATGGTATAAATCATAGGTTTCATAGGTCACGTGCTTTGTAGTAAAAAGCCAGTACTGTTTATTAAAATCAGTAAAAACCAAATACGGTAGTTCCGTGCTCATAGCCCGTGGCTGTACAAGGTGAAAGTATCAGCTGTCTCATTCATTCATACGCATTGAAATAAGGCCAGGATCAGTGTTTCCAAATATACCGGTATTTGAACCGGTAGCTATGGGGACTATTATTGTAAGTAGGATCCGGAATTTTGTCTATTATTGTAGGAAGGAGAAGCTGTTATTGAAAATTGTGCGTACGTGATATACATAAAATTCGTTAAATTTAGCCGTTAAACAGACTTTATAACTTTATTTCGAAGTACAACTCAGTCTATCGGGCATAGGTAAAAATTACCATTTAGTATAGATCTAAATATAGGAATACAATTGATGGATAAGTTTCCGCTTTGCTTCAAGAAGGGTCCTCCATATACAGCTTTAAGAAATATTAGTAAGTCGACATAAAACAAACGAAAAGAAACTAGATGAAATAAGCTGTGAACCCTTCATTTCAATTTCTTAATCAAAGAAATGCAATACAAAATAACACGTTTATTTTATCATACATCACTCCGTAGGACCTTACTATCGCAATGCAATGAGTATGACAAAATATCGTCATCATCAGTATCAAGAAATCTTAAATACTATATTAGTACTTGTTTCTTTAAGAGAAAAGTGTGCATGTCCTATGTTGGTTTAAGACTTTAAAAGAATGTGCTATCCGTGATCCTTGCCTAGAATGTCGTAAAAGGGTTCTGGATGTGTGATTGTGTAGGTGACGCAGCAACCCTTTTGACTCTTCCTGCCCCTTCGGGGATTACGTCCGTGATGATATGTATGTATGTATGAATGTAAGTATGCACGTATCATCGTAATTATTCGTGCATACTTTACAAAGACTTTCCGTGAAAGGTCACTGAAAAATAGCGAATAATTTTGATAGCGGGAGCATATCAGAATCGGTTGCTACCGGTATCAAAATGACCGATCACCCTACCCAAAACTATGTAGGAGGGCAACAGTATTGTTTACAACTAACCGTTAAATTGTCCATCTGTCTGTGCGTAACTATTATGACTGGCACAATCGGTCATTATGGCCATGTGTGGCGCGATGGGCGTGCGGGTCGGACGTCTCTGTTGCAATAAAACTGCAAGGGGCCGAAATGCTCCCTGTAACCGGATACCTCCCACATCCGCGGGCCGGGTGTCGGTCACATATAAAGTCTATAACTGCTAATCTGTAGCAGGATTTCATTGTCCATTGATTTCATTGCTCTGAGATTTAAAAAGAACGTGCCAACTGCATTCGTTGCTTAGCATGACGTAAAAGGCAAATATTTTGTGTGATGGACATTTGTACTCGAATTATGGATGAAGGTATTTATGTTTGTCTATCCTATACCAGTGCCCATAGAACAAGCATACATTGCTTAGTTAAGTTAAGTTAAGTTAGTGAATTAGTGTATAAGTTTGAATAATATATGTTTCGTACATTTTTATTTTTAATTAACTATCCTTTATTAGCTGAACTATACTTTTTGAAGTCTGTCAGACACATTTATGTTTCTATGATATAATGCAAGATAAAAATAATATATTTGACTTAATTCTGAAGTGCATGTGGAGGATAATACCACAAAAACAAAATTTCGCATCCAATAAACAATAATCAAATAGTTAATTAACTTAATCATGTAGATATATTAAGCGTTAAATAGCTTATTAGTTTGATATATAGTAAAATAAACAATTACTAAACTTAATCGCTCAGAAAGCTAATGAATAAATATTTGGTTCAGTATCAATATCATCAATATAATTATGTACATAAATCGAACATCACGTAACACGCACCGCTCCAATTAAAACCCGTCGGAGCACAAATTAATGAATTATTAATTAACACAATGCATGCAATTACAACGCAATGTAATAAAAGTAACAATTCCAAGTGAGGTTTTGACAATTCCATTTCATAACCCAACATGTTACAGTTTAACGAGCCATGTGAATCGTAATTTTATGAAAATTGCTACATCTCTATTGTTTTAGTCGAACATGGCCGTCATTCGTAAATTGCGGGTACTCTTGATGTTGATATCGTTTGGGCGGTCTGATGGTGCAATTTGGGAAGTTCTGAAATTAAAATAGATAGTTTTGAGGTCGAATGTTTTAGGGCTAGCGGTAACATCAAAAACTGGTTTGGAACAATTACATTGAAAGTACGTCGTATTATGAAGTCCGATATTTACAATACTAGTTAAAATTTAAATAAAGCAAAGACATTCAAATAGCGTATGAAAAGCAAACATTTAACAAAAAAAACAGGAGAAGAATAGCCTCTTTTCCCGAATGACATTATATGTCATAAAAGGAGCTGTAGAAGGCGTACTAAAAGATATAAAATATTACATCGTTTTACAGCTCATAGGATTTTGACGAATTTAACAATCATTCAAAAAACAAGAACTTCACACATATCACAATAATTATAAGTAATTGTGATAGGATTAGTTTCGTTTCGGCACCTTGCCATTTCGGCGCCAATAAGCTATTTCCTGGGCTGCTTGTCTTTTTAACACCATAAGAGTACCTATTTAATATTTTGGGCAAATTAAAAATATTAATACCTATCCAATAATTAAAATGACAAATAGTAACAACAACACACCAAGTCGATATTAATTAGCTCAATGCGATGCAGGATTCCGAGAAATGCACGTTATAAGCGGCGCGGCTTCAGTTACTTAACTTTGGCTGAACTAAAATAGAATTGAGGTCATCGAATGGGCTTCAGTCGCCGTGTGAGCTGAGACTACCGCAGAGTGAGTAATGAATGACAGGTGGTGGTAAATGTCAAAGTGTGCTGTTATTCATGTTAGAAAGGGACCTTGGGGGTTTGAGGCTTAAAAATCAACAGGTAAGCCACAAAAAATATCTAATCAAATTAAAATGTAGTTCTTTCATTAATTTGTATAGTCTAGAAGGTCTAGCAACGTAGAAATTGGAAGCACGTAAGGCAAATAGCCTATTTCTACTGGAAAATTATTAACTGATTCCCGGAACCGAGGGAATTTCATTTCCAGAAATATTCACTTCCATTATCTTAATAAGGAAAGGCGACAAGATATGAGAAAACAACCACATACAAAGGTATATACTTCTTCATATTATTCCTTTACAGTAAGCCCATACAATATAACAGCAAGATGAATTCATTTATTATAAAAATAAGCTATCATTAAAATATTCCGGGCTAAGCCGGTAAAAAATCCTATTGACTGTTAAACATCGCTAAACTGCTTATCGACCCCGAGGAGAAATGGACCGCAAAAGTGGAAAGCGGCCTTTTGTCATGAGACAATCGTTCGTTAATAGATTCCTTTTTACAGAGTCATTATGTTCTTTATCAATAGATAGAACAGTGTTATTTAGTACAGATGGAAGAAATGTTCATAGCCCAATTTTTTTTTTTAAAACCTTTCTTGATCTTTAACGAAAATTTGAAGAAGGTTGTCGAATTGGTCAAGCTCTCTTCGAATTTACAGTCCAGCAACATAATATAAGTATGTTGCTAGAAGTAAACTAGAAATCTTTAAATAACTAACTACACGGCTCTTCCCTAGCGGGGTATGCAGAGAGAACCGAACGCCATATGCGCTCACTTGCTTCTTCAACATTCATGATCCTTTTTATACAAGCTTAACAGTTCGTTTATTGCCAGTCGTCCCCACTAGGTACGAATGGGAAAAACAAGTTTCGTTCGTCCCCAGTGGTGACAATTGGAACTTTTTATTTCCCACTCGTTCTGCTGTAGACCGAGAGTCAAAATACATGGGGATTTCATTATTATGGGGAAATTCAATAAGAGATTTCACGGATTGTTAAAATGCTTTGATTACGACTTTCTGAGCAAGACTGAAAAATTTTTACTTCTAATTTTTTCTATTGTTATAATAATAATAATAGTAATAGATAGTGGATTCATTGATGAAAGTCGATTCATGGATTTGACTCTTCTAACGCAGTAAATTGATTTGGTGTAATTGCGTTTGCAATACCCAGTGTTTACAATACCTACAATCATCGATTCTACTAAACTATGACACCAAACTCCTCGTAATAAGTGAACAGTATAATTATGCAATAGTTACAATTGTTTACATACAAATATTGCATAAATAACAACTGTTTACTTGATTAGAAAGCCTCGCACCGTGTCTAATGCTTGCTGGGCTGCTCAGCGCTTGTTGATTAAACGGCGCCATTCATGAGGCACAAAGCGCTGCGCCCGCGCATCCCATTACTTTCGCTTTCAACTGACGCCTTTGAGTCTGACAGACAGGACAGCAGCCTTGGCAAGCGTTTCGATTCATATTGTAATTAATGTGCTTATGTCATAACATATTATTCATTAAGGATAAAAACATCTTCTGGTATGTAATTCGTTCGCATTGAAAAGGGATCGGTTTATTATGTTCAATAATTCAAACTAAGATATCCCATATTGTTTCTTATGGCAGATAAGTAGCTTTGTATAGTATAGTAACTAGTTATATAAACCAGATAAATAAATTTGTTTTAATTTTTTACTTTATCAATTCATCTTACGTAGTCCTCCTACTTACAAAGTAACACAAGTAGGATTGAAACCGACAAAAAACCTACTATTCTATGTACAAAACATAATACATACGTATTTTGAAACTCTTTGATCAGGGAACAATATCAGTTGTAACCGAGACACCGGTTCTTCAACCGTTATTTATTTTGACTTACCCAATCTAACAGATACGAAATAGATAAGATTGTATCCCTCCCTAATCCTATACACTTTAAAAGTATTCACGAATTAAGTACATCCAAAAATATGCTTACAATAATGTACGCAAGGGTTCTATGCCATTGTTTACAAACAATAACGGCAATGAATAAAGACATGGTTATCTTGCGGTTTTACTTTCATTTATAATTACTAAAAAACCGGTATTTTGGCATGTCCTTTTACTATTATGTTGATATTGCAGCCGAATGGTGGTATTCTTTACTTTTACTATTACTATTTATTATGCGAGTACAATAAGTTTGTGTTAAATTCCCACAACTTTTGCATATTATTGAGACCGCATTTACCAATGTGATAATAAAAATATACACCTTGGATTTTATCTAAAATATTTTCATGGAAAATACACTATTTAAAATAAATGAGCGCCTTTTTTGCCTTATAATAAATTCGACAAAATTAAGATAAATGTAAGACTAGTTCAATCAAAACCGCGTTTAGTTTACACCATCTAAAATAATATTACATATAACTAAAAATCGCTAAACCTAATTACATAATACTAAAGTATTTTTTTATAGATATTTTTTCTTTCTTAACTTTAGTTCAAATCTATTCTTATACTATAATATCATACCTAAACGTAGAACAAATGTTTTTGTTTATAATGTCAGTAATCTACTCCTGCGAGTAAAAAGAGCGGTGGTAGCTCAATGGTAAGGTCACGCGCTTCTTAACCGAGGAGTGCGGGTTCAAACCCGAGATGTAGATTTTTTAAATCTATGTACGTATTTATACCACTAGCTCGACGGTCAGGGAGAACATCATGATGAAACCTGCAAATTCAAACTACTTTGAATTTGTAACCATGATCCAAAAATTGTCTGGTTCCCTTATGTTAGGGTTACGAAGGTCAGATTGGCAGTCGCTTCAATGTAATTACCAAGCTCGCTAAATTATGGATCATGGTCTAAGCGGACCCCGTCTAAGCACGGGACATAACGCTAGGAAGATGATGAATCTACTCCTGCGAGGTTGTTGATGTTTTACAAATGATTTTTTCATGTCATGTCTGTTCGTTTCTCAGTCTGTCCTGGCATAGCACGATTAGGTTATCCTTAGTGTTATGAGTAGTTTTCTTAGAGATTGCTTAGAGCCCTCGACTACTGGCGGACTCCTATTTGTGACATAATATACAAGTTTTTAATTACTGATCAAGTGATGCATGTATTAATTAAGAGCAATAACAAGACTGGCGACATCTAGTTTTTCCTGTTTCTAATTACTGTTATGAGACGTTTAATACTTTGTGAGTATCTACGGGTGAATTAAGAATGCTGTTCAAATCGACTGTTCAAATGTACTCAAGGTTTTTGCGGTCTATTAAGTGTGGTATGAGAAATAAACGTATTAATCAAAGATTTTCTTTTTGAGGAATGAGACTCGATACAAATATTACTCAATTAATTTAACTAAGACCGTAATCATTATATATTGGTCAATTTATTCTAAATTATTAATAGCCCTAAAAAAATCGAATGAATATTTGCGTACTTAGAAGACTTTATAGGCTTGTTGGTTATTTACTTTCCGTCAGAAAAAACTGACTCCAATTAAATTCTATACCATAACAGGTTTATACTACTATGATAGGTAAAAAGCTCTAAGTGAGTTTTTATTTTTTTCTCCTACATTCAATCAAGTTATGATTATAATTAATTGGTTTCTGACTCTTGTTACGACATGTTTACCGTAAAAGTTATCAGCAGGCTTTCATAGATAGTAAGTAAGTACACCATGTAACAAATTGCCGACTTTTAAAGCTTTTAAGTCAATTCCCACTAGGTAGATTAAGATAATATATAGACACTCCTTTATCCACAGCCACTATGGAATATACACTTTTAAAAAATATGGCGAGAGCTTGTTCCGTTGTCTATGCGTGTAATTTTAGTACTACTGTTAAATGTCCAAAACGTCCAGTTCTGTCCGTTCGTCTGTCTGCGCCCCTGCGCGAGCGCAGCACGATCATCGGTTGTTGCAGACGCTTTGTCGCGATGTGTCGTGACGCAGATATTGTACAGTATAGTAAAAAACAGTGAAATATATTTTTCCTCTGCCATATAAACACACATATAAATATCAAACTCCTCTAGATCCTTGATCCACTTATGAAATATTATAAAGATGTAAGTTATACCTACAGTAAAGTAAAGTAAAATTTAATTACATCAGCACTACATTTATTCATTAAAACATTTTTGTTACAAAGATGACTACAAACTTTAATTAACGTTTACATTCGATTTGTTGAATAAAGCCTATATATAGACTGAACAGACAATAGATACGTTTATTGACCGTATCTTATACGAATGATTAAACAAGAAAATAATGTATCGCCATTACTTGTTGCAATTTACTACCTAAAATCGTATTAAGTTCGTGTTATTACAGTTAAAGTTGCATTACTTTTAATCGGGAAAGCGCTTATGTTATCTCTGACGCCTTGGTTTTGTCTTTGACGCCTTAACGATCACGACGTTACTTCTTTACCGTCGTCGGTTATATTGTGCCTCCGTTGCGTTGTCGCTAAAGCTTCACTTTCTCGTCTCAGGCTAATTGTCGGCGTCTCTTGTCTCTGGTATTGTTCTCGTTATTGTCACGTTTCTGCGCAACGTCACGACGAACGCGGCCTTCGTGTCGCGGGTTTGGCGAAGCCACGTTTAGACAAATTAATGATGAATGATGTACCTATTTTAGATGCAACCAGCAGTACGTAACTGTATTACTTGTCCGCTTGATAAGATGAATAACGTTTTCTGGTGAACCTGTTCTGGGGCAGTATTTGTGGACTTTGAAAAAAATTTTTTTTAATACAACATTTCTTTTCCAAAAATAAATTTATATCAACGTATTCATTTTTTGAAATAGTGTGTGTTAATGAGCTGTTTAAAATAACATTATGGATTAAAACCCTGATAGGTTAAGGACGTCGCGGCGTCACACAACGGAATAGGTACAATCAAATAAGGATGATTTATACGGCGTGTTAATTTGCACTTCGAAGTAATCTATGTGGTACTGCTAACGTTTTTGTTACTGTCAGATAAAATGTATTAAATAAATAAAAAATGGTTTATTGCTCTCATATTACATGGTATATAGTACCAGTGGCATAATCAGACCATAAATAATGTTAGCAATTGGAAGTAGCTCAGCTTATACTGACTCAGGCGGCTCGCACCCAGTCAGCGCTGGTTTACAGCTACTACCACTTCTCTTTGATATTATACGAGAGAGTATTGAACCCTACATCTACAAAACCCAATTTAAATTATATAAGTTGTCATTAACCAAGTTTTATGATCAATGAGATTGTATTGTGTACCAGACAAAACTATTGACTGTAAAATCAACTCTAATATATTCAACGAGCCAAGTCTGTAGCGTGATGGATTCTCTCGTATCCATAAAAATGAGCAAATAGTAACATTATAAATAATCATAAAGAAAATTGATTAAATAAAGTAAAACTATCTGCGTCACCGCGTGAGAAAGCGACGAACTCTTAAGCATTGTCTGCTCTGCCCGAAGAGCTAGCTGTGTCATTATAATATTTATCGATTTAGTATATAAGAGTAGAACTATAAATTCCGACATTTAGATACACTGTTATCCATAGTCCATATTTTATACAATGGTTGAAATTGTGATAGAATCTGTTCATTGAAAATATTTTGAATACCTACATGCATCCTTCACTCTTTTTGTTAATTTGCTAAAACTGTTAGAATAATGTATTTTAAAATCCATCATTAGCTTTAAGATTAGAATTAAAGTTTCTTGTAAAATTAATTAAGAGCTGTGGATTTTGTGCAAATAAATAAATAAATAAAATTCACGCCCGTTATCCCCGAAGGGGTAAACAGAGTCAAAGGGGCAGCAGGCCTCTTTAACCACATTCAGCCAAAAATAAAACTGGGCTGGGTTAGATCGAAAATTGTGAAAACGTAGTGACAAGTGGCTAGGTCGTCGCGTACATAATTAGAGACCCAAAACCCGTTATATCCATTAGTCGCCTTTTACGAATGCACAGGAACACAGTTGGCACATTCTTTTTAAGTCCCAGACCAAAATGGCACAGACAAAATAAGTCAAGACACGTCCAACCTTTTTAAATATATTTTTTTAAGTCCCTCAATGCGGCTCTGGTTTGAGATCGTAATCTTGCTATATTTTCACGTGTATCCTCATATTCGCAAGAATCTTTTTCATTGCTCACATAAATGTGTATCTAGGAGATTTTTATCCGTATCATAAGTTCAAGAGTTAGTATCACGGAGATATGAAGGATTTTGTAATAGATTCCAAGATATGACACGACACTATACGAAGATTCGAGAGAAATGACATTTTGCTAAGTCAAAAGTATCATCTGTCAAAATGATAAGATAATAAATAATGCGTACTATCTTATATCTTTTATCAGACACCTAAATATTCACCAGCGTCAATGCGTTTATGACGTCATTATGTTTATTCGATGCATGCATAAATTTTTTTCTTGTTTGTAATATTGTATGTTTTAATTAATGCAGTTTTTACATATTATCTTAGGTACAAGATAAACCGGCTTTATTGGTATATTAGTTTCTCTTTCTAGCAGAATACATTTCTGCGCACTTACAGGTATATAAGTATAGAAATTGTGCAGTATGTACATAAGTGGTACTGGAAATAACTGCAATCGAAAGTTCTAGATAAAGAAAGTTTTCTTTGACTAAATCTGTCAGTTCAAGTTAGATCATTGCCAGTGACATCATCATTTGCTTTGCTACAGAATATAACTATGGAATTACCCTCATGAAAAGTACAAGTTTATTGGTAATGTCATACTACTCTATTAATATATAAATTAATAGTTAAGTAAGGATATCTTAGACCAGGAATGGAGAATTGTCCCATGTTGGTCTGGGACTTGGCCCATGTTGATCTGGGACAAAAAAAAAGAATGTGCCAACTGTGGTTCTTGCCTAGCATGTCGTAAAAGGCGACTAATGGGTGTGTGATTGTGTAGGCGACAGGTTAGCCGCTTGTCACTGTTTTTTTACAATTTTCCATTTAACCTAGCCCGGCTTTATTTTTGGCTAAATGTGGTTGAAGGGGCATGCTGTCCCTTCGACTCTGCCTACCCCTTCGGGGATTAAGGGCGTGATGTTATGTATGTAGGGATGGGTAACCATACGCGTGCCATAGGTAGCACGTTATAAAAAATGTTGAACACGCATTTTCTTTGAGACCACAAATGTACCACCAAAAATTGACTATAACATCCACGACAACCGCACCCCCGGGTACTTAAAGAACCAATTACATCGACATTTTAGAAACTTTGGCACATCTGCTTAAAAAGCTTAGCCACCCTTGTCTTAGACTATAGCGTGACGCGGGACCAACCCTTATGATTTCGAGTCCTCTGCTGCATTGCGTGGTAAGAGTAAAAAATATGAGTGGAGGTCCTGCTTGGTCAAAAATCTTTTGCGAAATTCCAGCTTCTTATCATCATCATCATCCTTGCCCATTTCGGCTACGACGATTAGGCTACGAAACTCTTGGATGTTTGGCCCTCGAATGGCTTATGTACCCAATCTAGGCAGCAAATGTACGCGCGCAGTGAGCACATGTGAGGACATCATCCACGTAATTATACGAGTATTAGCCAGCTTCTTAAAACAAATGACAAAAGAAATCTTCAGGTAGGTAGGTAGTAAAGAATGGAAGGTATACCATATCCATATGTACTTAGGTTACGCGTGGGTAGAGCGCACTTGTTAGGTATGCACAAACCGTGAGTCAACTGCACTTTACACCACCACCTACATACATGTCATTGATTGGATGTTACCAACAAATAATTTATCTGGCTATTGTTCAGGCACTTGATTAAAAATTGGCACGATAACTCCGTGCGTTGTTGCGTAAAGATGAGATTATTAAATTCCTGGAGTACGAAATGTATTCTGAGTATCAGGTTCGTTACTCCTACTGAATGATGTGGAATTTATCACGATTTACGTTAGCTGACATTATAAATGGCTATAGATATTTGATATTGCTAAACCACACTGTATATTTTTTCGATAACATTTTATTTATTGGATTTTATTAAACTGAAGTCATACGAAATGTATCATACGAAATATCTAACTAGTAGTTGTGCGGCTTCGCCTGCGTAGAATTTAATAAAATGTCCTCCTAACCGATATCGGTTACGGCGGCCAATCTCAACGAGGATTAGCCAACTGCGCAGGAGATATTATAGTGCACAAGTGTGTGCGCTAACACAGGTGCACTCTCTATTCCTTCACTCTCATAGTCCGGTGAGACGGCAATTCGACATGACCGGAGAGAGGTTAGGCGCAGGACCAACGGCTTAACGTGCTTTCCGAGGCACGGGGGTGAATAAACCGCCAACTTCCTGACTCCGGGCTGTTACTGAGTAATTTGGATATTGAAATACCCAGCCACAAATTTTTGGCCCGACCCGGGATTTGACCCCGGGACCTCTTGGTCCTTAGGCGGCGCATGCTACCACTAGACCAACGAGGCAGTCAAATTTAATAAAAATATGTATGTATGTAGAGCTTGTATGAAAAGGATAATAGATGTTGAAGAGGCGAGTGAGGTGTGTAAGGATCGTGCCATATGGCGTTCGGTTCTCTCTGCCTACCCCGTTAGGGAAGTGGCGTGAAGTTAAGTTAGTTATGTATGTACTTATAAGTATATAAAAGTAGCGTAAGTAAACGCAATTTAAGATATAATAGGATTAAAATATGAAATCAATTATACAGAAATTAGTTTTAAGTTATAAGTAATTACCGTGTACTTATAACATTATTATGCCTAACATATAAAGTAAATAAATTCTTCAGACTGACAATTACTAATTACTAATTTTATTAATTCATGTTGGTAGTTACCAGTGTATCATCCATACATTATTATAGTTGTGTTTAGGGCTAACTAATCAGATAGTAAGTATAAGTTTACTATAGCAAGTAAAAAAAAAATTATAACTACGGCTTACTATTATACGGATAGTTATACATTTACTTATCAGTCCAAAATTAATGAATCCATATTATTTTACAAATATCTTCCGTACATATTGAGAGATTTATCTCGTGTCGCTAGTAGGTACTCGCACTGGAAGCTATCAAAGTTAAATTTATTAATATATAAACAAAACGGTTATCTGTTTGTCTTATTAATGACACTTTCTCCCAAGACGGAGTGTCGCATTCATTGCCGTTCGTTCGTCAGATATACGGTTTATTTTTACTACTTACCATGCATGAAGATACAAAACTGAAGATAAAATAAGCACAGCAAACGATTAAATAGTTTTTTTGTATTTTTTTTTTATTGTATTATTTAATAATAGGAGCGGTGGTAGCTCAATGGTAAAGACACGCGCCTCTTAACCGAGGAGTGCGGGTTCCAACCCGGGCACGTACCTCTGGATTTTTCAAGTCTATGTACGTATTTATACCACTAGCTCGACGGTGAAGGAAATCGTGATCGTCATCGTGATGAAACCTGCAAATTCAAACAACTTTGGATTTGTAACCATGATCCAAAAATTGTCTGGTTCCCCTATCTTAGGGTTACGAAGGTCAGATCGGCAGTCGCTTCAATGTAATTACCAGACTTGCTAAATCCTAGATCATGGTCTAAGCGGACCCCGTCTAAGCACGGGACATAACGCTAGGAAGATGAAGATGATGATGACTTACAATGTCCATCAATTGTCGAAATATATCGACTTTTTAACTATATCGGGTATCGTAGGTGCCAATCTCTACTCAACTAAGGTAAAGATACTCAGAATTCTTATAATATGACCAACAAGAAAGGATGTAGGCTACTTCTAACCATCGAAAAAACCTAATCACCTACGATTAGAGCATAGAACAATATAGAACTCATGTGAACAAACGGACACTGACAAATATTTATATTTTCTCACTGAGAGGGATACAGCCAGATAATTAATATAGAATACTTCGCCCCCTGTTCAGTTCAGGCTAACCAAACAACGTATGATCCTTGAACATCCGCGTCCTAAAATAACATTTCATTCAATAAAGCCGACCTGTTCTGAGGTTTATTACTTAACACCAATAAGAGTTTGACAGATTAATAGCAGAAAGCTTTTACGTCAAGTTGCAAACATTAACTTCCTTATTATTGGCTATTTCCTCCGTTTGATCAGCTGCATCACTTTCTAAATGTTGGTTCAGGGCTTAGAACTAGTTGTCATTTAAAATAACTAATTCATTTACATAACATACTTTTGCTTGATTGAACTAAAGACTGTAATATTATATCAAACGAGCTTCGCCCGCGACTTTGCTCTTGTCTATAAATATAAATTATTTTATCTCTCATGAACAGTTCTTTATTTTGTATGAATAATATATCCTTTTCTTTTTTTTTTTTTCTTGTTGCGGTGGTAGCTCAATGGTAAGGACACGCGCCTCTTAACCAAGGAGTGCGGGTTCAAACCCGGGCACGTACCTCTGGATTTTTCAAGTCTATGTACGTATTTATACCACTAGCTCGACGGTGAAGGAAAACATCGTGATGAAACCTGCAAATTCAAACAACTTTGGATTTTGTAACCATGATCCAACAATTGTCTGGTTCCCCTATCTTAGGGTTACGAAGGTCAGATCGGCAGTCGCTTCAATGTAATTACCAGACTCGCTAAATCCTGGATCATGGTCTAAGCGGACCCCGTCTAAGCACGGGACATAACGCTAGGAAGATGAATATATCCTTTTCTTTACCTTCGACTACGTATATATGTAGATATATATCAACTTTAATCGTTAAAGGTTATTAATAAACTTTATAGTAACCTTAGTTAGAATCTATTTTTTAAGTTCTTTTATATTTTATTTATATGGCAAATATCTGATTTCATTTTCTATTTACAATTCAATAAAAATGAGGTAGATCTCAAAACACTATTATTACTTGTACAATAAAATTAACCATGTCCTTTGGAACGAACAGTGAGTGCCTACGCACTAACTGAGCTCTTGAGTCAGAAAGTGCATAAGTCCAAATAAAGCTCGATTCAGAGAACATATTCAAGGCAGTGAGTCAGGAGGTTAGCGGAGATACATTAATAGTGGACAAGCATAGATGGGTCGCCGTCGCGGCGCCTCGATGTTACTCACCGATGTGACACGGTTTTGGTGCCTAATCAATTGATTTTTTTATAGAACTGTTGCCAACGCGAATATCTAGTGGGAGCGTATCAGTCAGGTTCAATTAAAGAGAGTTCAAGAAGAGAGACTGGTGAGCAATACGCGGGAACGTGTCAGCAAACCGAGCGTGTAAAAAAAAACATATACGGTCGAATTAAGAACCTCCTCCTTTTTTTGAAGTCGGCTGAAAAAGAGCAGGATCACGCTAATATCCACATCGACAGTAAAATTTTACACACCTAGTAATGTCACGCAGCACTATAACGCGCTGTATCAAAAAAAAAAAACGTAACCAATATTTTTTTGTAATCTCAATCGTGAACTCTAATAAATTTTTGAGTAAAAGACGACTGAAGTATGTATTGCATTTAGACAGTTCACGATTAATATGCCATTCTGGGTGGTTTCAAGCAAATATTCGCATGCAGTATTGCTGGTTTTGTAAAAAATAATCCTAATTGAGTTTGTGAAAGTGTTAACTTGTGCACATGTGCATGTCGAGACTGGGCGCCAAGCAAAAATAAGTTCAACCTTTTTTTTTACAGCAATAAAGCATTTGCTTGGAACTTGACTGATTGTGCCTTTACTGAAATACACATTTCACTTTTTGTAAATGATTTCAGTGGTATGAAATATAATCCTGAGCTTTTATGGGTTTACAAAAATAATTGTTTCATAAAAATTTGTGATTAGAACCTGGATCAACTCCATTCAGGAAAAAAAATCCCTTTCTCCACTTTCCAGTAAATGTCTGAAAAAACCCTGAAAAACTAATAATTTTACATTTACAAAAGGTTTTCTGGATGTTTGTATATCTATTTACCCCTATTTTACAAAACAAAGGTAGGATAAATTTGATGAAAATTTACAGTAACGTTTTTAAATTCATAAATAGGCTTAAATTTAATAAGACATTGTAATTCTTTTAAATTGCAAGCTAACTTAGTCAAGCATCCGCTAATATTTAATTTACAAAGACTAATGTATTCTACTGATTTATCAACACTAATAATCTGTTAGAACATATGACGGAACATGGACCTTAAAAATGAGAAGTAATTAATATCAAAGTCCCACTCGGTTTACCAGGTCTAAAATAACTTAGCCCTCTTTGGTCGTTCGCTCGTTAATCAAAGGTTATTTCAACGTATGACTAAAAGCTATTTGTGGCGCGGTAAGACGCTAACAGAACTTGGTTTAGTGGAATCTTTGAATAAATAACGTGGATCTGACATGGGGTGTCTGGCGGTGTGACGAGCTCAATATTTTGATAGCTAATCGATAACAATAGTATAAAACTTGAAATAAACGAGTTGTGAAGAAGAAAATATTTTATAAGATTTTGTTTAATCGAATTCCCAGCATTCGAAATTCCATCATTAATTGGAAACCGTAATATGTTTTAATCTATAACTGAATAATAGGACAACGGCAGTAAATGTTTTAAACTAAAACATCCCCTTATTAACTGATTATTGAATACCTACAAAGCGCTCAAATAAATAAATAAAGGTTACAAATATGATTTTAAACTTTTGCGTTGCATTATTATAATAAATAAATAAATATCCGACGACATCACATACATTGATCTGACTCCGAGGTAAGTAGCTTGAGCACTTGTGTTACGGATATCAGAATCAACAGTGGTATTACAAATATATACTTAAATATTGGATAACACCCAGACACAGAACAAACACAAGTATTCATCACACGAATGTTTGTCCTGGGTGGGGATCGAACCCACAACTCTTGGCGCATGGGGCAGGGTCACTACCGAATGCGACATCGAGCTTGTCGACGTATTTCTAGCGATAATATTGACGGAACTAAACGCAACGGACTAAACGCAAACGGGACAAGCGGCCACTCGTGACCACGGTCGTTGCAACACGGCCGAAACGTCTAGCTGTAAGTACTCATGCATGTACTACATAATGAATATCGCGTTTAGTCCCGTCAGTATTATTTCTAAGGTTACAAATACTACGATACCTTACACAGATCGTAACGTAATTATACACGCAACTTTTATAAACCCTAGAATTTTCTTAAGCGATATAAAATTTTATTATGCTTTAATATTTGTGATTTATTATCTAATGTTTTACCAAAAAAACATTTAGGACATTGACTTGAAAGATAACGGATGTTGTTCTATAACAACAGCAATTAGACGTGCAAAATCCAAACTTCCAGTCATTTCCTTGCATTTTTTGTCTCATTGGCTCACTCAACGGATGGACGCCCGCCGCCAAAAAAGCAGACGGGTAAGGAACTCCGAGCGTAGGGTTGCCATCTGTACTTTAATATAAAGTTCTAGCTCTGCCCGCTGTTTCCCCTGCATTTGTTTTTAATGTGTTATAGCATAAGGTTTTATAACTTATACCTTTCCTTGATAAATCGAGTAGAATACTCTATATATATATATTCTACACAAAAAAATTTTTTGGATTCGGACCAATAGATCCTGAGATTTACGCGTTCAACAAACAAATAAACATATAAACATACTCTACAGCATTATATACATTAGTATAGATTATACGTTATTTAGGGTAATTTTACTCTATTTCTTATAAGACAAATAAAGTATGTGAAATATTTTATTTGAGTTTTGCGTGATTCATTTTACGCTTATTATACAAAAAAGAGAGTTACTGGAGTTGGTTAGCAGTGATAATTACTTGTTAGAAGTAATTTGTTCAAAAATTACATAGAAAATAAAAATATTTTATTTTGTCAGAATTCCTATTCTACATATATTTTTCTACCTATCCAATATACTTTATTTACACAAAAGGTGGCAACCCTATCCGAGTGTCGTGTGAATGGGCGAGGTCAACCGGAACGCTCGTCCCTTGCACTACAATGGCGAAGATGGCGCCCCCGACAATGGACGCAGACCTGTCGCGCAACGAAGTGCAGGACAGTGAGGCGGGTGTGTGAGGATACTGACTTCAAGGAAACAGCTGTCTCTGGAAATAGGAGTCTTTACTTCGCGATATCCGGAATCTACTTATTATGTTTTTTTATTAGTCTGTAAATGCCAATTTACATCTCATGTTGGAAGGGAATATGTATGGCAAAAAACTATTTAAATTTTCTATTTGCCTTTCCATAATTAAATATACATATTACAAGGAGTTTGGATAATCAAAATTTACCTACATAGATTACTATTATCTATACTTTACTGTTATACTATTTTACACTGTGTCGTGTTATTTATTCCTCAAAGTCGGACGGCCAAATGGTGCAAATAATCTGCAAGTAGGTGGCTAACGGCAACTGAAACAATTTAACAGTAGCACGATTTAGGCACGTCAGCGAATGAGTGCTAACACGCAAACCACGACATTCCTCGTGCCAACCACGTGAGCCAACATGCATTTCCCGATAAAGAATTAGCGGAAAAGAAATATCCACTTAGCTCACTCTAGCTCACTCCATGTGACTTCAAAAACCCGCCAATCTTTGCATGCACATCGATAATGATGGCACTTGTGCCTAGGGGTGGATCTAAAAGTCCTATAGTAAATCCGGCTCTGCTTGTGTCGATAGTTTTGGCATGGCTCCTAATTGGTGGGGTCCGCTCGTCAAACTGTTTCGGATCCTTGGCTGCGGCTAAAAGTAGGCCGTATTTTAGCCGAAAATCAATAAACTATTGCGACTGCGGAGTAAGTACGAATCAAGAAGCGGCGCTAGTTGTAAAAAGAAGATTTTCTTAATAATGCTTAGCCAAAACGAACACAATTTTTTTAAAACTCAATAATACTTTTTTTACCTTTATCTGAAAGTCGTAGCAAGTGATGATCAGTCTATAAAAACTGCATTAATAACATAACGTTCTGCTAGAAATCGACCTTGAGTCAGATACAGCTGACTACCACTGCTAAAGATATCCGGGTATTCGCATACACGATATGGAATCCAAATCCTCATAACAATAATTTTAGGAGGATGAAAATTCAAAACAAGCGGAAGTAAATGATTATAAAATATTTAGACACAAAACACAATAACTATGAACCGTAACTCAATAATTACTAAAATTAATCAGCGTTGAGTTGAGTTGAGTCACACGCGTAGCTCATTAGCGAGATGCCGCAGATAATAGATTCTTAGAAAAAAACCAAGTACTTTTAGCGGCCACAAAAACACGTGGTTTTGTTTCTGCCATGCCAGTTCCACGCAAAACATGCTGCGTGTATTAAATACAGTCAAGAGGAGAAGTGGTTTTATTTTATTCACGAAACGCCTGTTGTTCTTATGTGGTAACGTAGGGGTAGCTTGCAGGGTTGAGACTTAAAAATAATATGGCGTGGTACCAACTGTATTCATTAATAAATAAATAAGACTACATCACATACATTAATCTGAATCCGAGGTAAGTAGCTAAGCACTTGTGTTACGGATATCAGAAACAACAGTGGTATTACAAATATATACTTAAATATTGGATATTAACAACCAGACACAGAACAAGCACAATTATTCATCATACGAATAAGTATTTGTCCTAGGTGGGGAACAAACCCACAACTCTTGGCGCATGGGGTTTGGTCACTACCGAATGCGCCATCGAGCTTGTCGAACATCAACTAATTAATAGCAACTAATAGTGTATTGGCAATCATTATCCAACCCAACTAAATTTTATTTTTGGATAAAAGCGGTTTAAATAGCTTGCTCTTTGGGCCTGCTTGCTTACTGTGAGCGTGTATATCATGTAGTCATGAACTACTACGAATAAGCGTGTATCGAGCCTGTACCCAAACTTTAGTCGTGGCCCGCTGTTATCAACGCGCCTTCATTAAAGTATGGAATCTGGTTGCAATAGCTCGATGGCGCATTCGGTAGTGACCCTGCCCCATGCGCCGAGAGTTGTGGGTTCGATCCCCACCCAGGAAAAATATTCGTGTAATGAATACTTGTGTTTGTTCTGTGTCTGGGTGTTAATATCCAATATTTAAGTATATATTTGTAATACCACTGTTGTTTCTGATATCCGTAACACAAGTTCTTAAGCTACTTACCTCGGTGTCAGATCAATGTATGTGATGTAGTCTAATATTATTATTACTATATTATTATAGCTAAGATAGGTTTTAGTGCGCTATTCAGACGGAGAAAGTTTCAGTGCGGTGATGCGGGCGGTTACAAAATAAATGGAGGCAGAATTTATTGCTCATCAGCAATTGCGTAACAGTAAAAGGACGATGAGTGACTAAACACGGTTATACAGTATTTTTTGTGCCACGAAGTTGGCGAACATACGTACGGCCTGCGGGCAACAAGGCTGATGCTAAAACGGTTACTGTATCTTCTGAGCGCTTGCAATATAAGGAGTGCTATTCGTACTTTGGCGATCCTTTATTGAGGATTCGCCGCGATGACGGCATGAATGAAGTAAAACTATTGTAATCTTAAGACAAGGGAACCAGACATATTGTTTCGTGGTTACACATCTATAGTCATTTGAATGTCCAAATTCAGGAAACTTGTACATTTAAGCCTGGTTTATACTTGGTTACATATACCTGTTTTTCTATATAGTACCTAACGCATTTAGGATTTTAACCAGCATTTGCCATTGAGCTACCACCGCACTTACCATTACTTAATTGTTGTATTTATAACTCACAGTACTCGTTGACTTAAGGGCAGAGTTTGAATCGCGTAAGTATTGGGTATGATAATTTTAATCACAATATTTAATTATACCTTTGCCTTCGCTTCTCCAGGCAGGGGCCAGGCAAAAAGGTCGTCGCTCCACCCGAGTCCCTCCAGTTATTTCTGGCGCTGCCCAATTTTGTTGATTCAGAACCGCTCGCTAACATAAGTACCAGTGTAATCGCAATGTACGCCGCGGTAAATCATGCAGGAGGTTCGTGTATTTTGGGCCCAGCGCTTGTTGGCTTTGTTTAGTCGGGAACGACAAAACGAACGGAACGGTCAAGCGTAAATTGGCTCTCACAAATTCAGTTAAATAATGACACTTAAATTCAAGTCAAACATACCGCGTATGTTTTGTATGTGTGCATAGTACCTACTCCAAAAATTCGGGAAAATGCAAGTTGGGATTCTTGAACCAACCATACTATATGCATCATTGGAATAAACATACAGAATAGTCATTTTTGTTTGTGTATCAACTTTATTTGAATTCTTACTGGTATATTTAGGGCATACAATGTGCCCACGATTCCCGCGTGGCTGCTCTTTTTATTTAGGATGATTATATTGATTAACAACAGCAATACTAACATAACATTATGCTTGTAATCCCCGAAGGGGTATGCAGAGTCGAAGGGGCAGCAGTCCCCTTTAACCACATTCAGCCAAAAATAAAACTGGGCTAGGTTAGATGGAAAATTGTGAAAAGTAGTGACAAGTGGCTAGCTTGTTGCTTACACAATCACATACCCAAAACCCGATATACCATTAGTCCCCTTATACGACATGTTAGGCAAGAAACACAGTTGGCACATTATTTTTAAGTCCCAGACCAACACGGGACAATGGGCTTGGATTGTGAAAAAGTAGTGACAAGTGTCACTACTTTTTCACACTGAAATTTGATCAATAAATCAATATTGATTTATTGATCAAATTTCTGGTCAATAGCTTAGAAACAATTTTTTACACATTTTGTAGAACAGAAATATATCTCCAATGCTTAGATTTTGCGTTACACCCGTTTTGTTGGCTACATACCAACACACTAAAACAGTTGTTATTTACCTAACATAAGTCCGTTTTTCGTTTCGTACTCAAACATTTGCCATCTGCTGTTGACTGTACCAACACTGATCTGAATCAATCAAGCATTCTGCTACTTCGTTCCAAGTACCGCTACTCGGGTCATCTGTACTCTGTCAAAACTTATCATCATTGTGCGAGGTTGGTACATTTTTTGCTAATTTCATAACGGGCCCACCTACACACATAGGCTAATCAGGGCTGTCCAGGTTGAGAAACTAAACTCCTGGTCCGAATATGCAAAAAAAAAAAACAGTCGAATTAAAAACCTCCTCCTTTTCTTTGAAGTCGGTTAATAAAACAATAAGAACTGTGCCTGGTTCTAAGCAAGGCCGCTGGGAAAAACTCTTTAAAAAGGTAAAAAGTACTTTAATTTTATTAGTTTTAGATACTGCAGTCTCATAAAGCTTCACCTACACTTTTGTACCATACTGCTATCTACTCGTTTTCTCACAAATCTAGGGTACAATTATACGCTAAACGAGCTGTTACAATTACTTATGCAATAGACGTATGTATGTATGTAAATCTTTTATGCAGCATGGTTCATACGTCAAAAAGTAATTTAACTTTATGTGTTTGTTTTTCATTTGCATTATTTATGAGCACACACGCCTATTTAAACCAGTTGCCCAAAATAAAAACAATAGATACCACCACAGAGTAATAATATACTACGTACAAATACCACTAATAATGTTATCGTAAAACGTAGCCATGTACTAATGGAGATTGCGGGGTCTTAAATAGGCCTGAAAACTTTTTTTTTCAAGTGTTGACTTTTTGATTTTTTTATGGTTTTTTAATATTTAGTTCGTTTATAAACGTGTATATTTTACTTATTTATTGTTGGCTAAAGACGTTTGATTCCTGCTATTGGATACAGGAAAGGCCTGAATAGGATAGATAATGTATTAAGTATGAGTCTGACAAATATTCAATAAGTTGGTTCGTGAACTTATTATTTAATTATGTTCAAAAATAGGCTAGAACCATCCTTATTACAAGTGTGAAGTTTCATAACTCCCGACTGTAATTACAACTCATATGTTCTCCAAGATCTAATATCAACTTGTCTCCCTCCTTTCCCCCTGGGCCATCAACTGGCAACGCCCTTGATATCAGCTGTTTCATTCTAAATAATGTACTGAGTTGCTCTAAAGGATCAGCTGATTTAGTGTACAAAATCGCAGTTGATTCCAAAGTAAACTTGATTTTATTTATAAGGCCTTACATTCATACATCCATTGTGCTACAATCCCTTTCAACTCGTATAACAAGTTCTATATGGAGCAGGGCCAAGTCCCCAATATTGCGCCTAATATGTAATACAATCAAATAACTTTTTTTTTATTTCTCTTATTTTAATTAGAAATTAAGTAGTTTAGGACCTTGACAACGTTATTGATTTGTTTGTACCTACAGTTTAGTTTTGACAGCCCTGTGCTAATACAATCCCGCTCCAAAAATCGGTAGCCGAACATAGTATATTGTCTTAAATTACAGTTACGTACAACAAAGCCAGCAAAAGTATAAATAATTTGACGTATGAACTCGATCGCAAGTAGAACTTTAGAAAGAATAAAGCTATAGCCCACAAGAGAAAGCTTTTGATAATATTCGTTAGGTACCTACCACATATATGTAGATATATATTTTGCGCCTAGATAACTAGTATCTACTAGTCAGTAGACGCAAGATGGGGAGTTACCTGGCTACCTGTTATCCTGAAATTGCCTAATTACTTAATTAACTCCCGCTAGGGTAGGAAGGGGGCTGCAGCTGTTCAAAATCAATAAGTGTGTTTTTAATGTTCAGGCTCACAATCAAGGCTTGATTAGATGAGCAATATAAAAATATAGTTAAGTTAACTGACTTAAACTATTAATTATTATCTACCAACGTAAGCGTAAGCTCTGAAGAATTATAAGCCTATAAACTATAAGCCCTTGGTTTTAGGTGCTTTCAAAGATTTTATTCCAATAACTCTTTTATTCCATCTTAGAAGCCTGAATTCAAATTCAAGATACTATTGTAGATAAACCCTAATAGTAAAATAAATAATAATTTATGGATGATTTTAAATTTTATGAAAGTAGTCTAAGGACGTATAATAGCCCTGTTATATTTTTTCCATATTATAATATATCAATCACTCTCTTCGAAAAATCATTTGACCGTCTTTTCATACTTCGCCGCGCTAATCTTGCATCCGGCGCTTAAAATCTCTTGCTGGATAAACATGGCTGTCAATTATTTCAAAATGTATGCCAGTAATTTTTAATTTCACGGCTAGCAAATTTTTTATAAAACTGAAAGTTCTAGACTGACAAATGAAAGCTTAAGCTAAAGTTACATTAAAATCGAGGCAAGTATGTCATTCATTAACTTGATATGTATACATATCTAAGTTTCGGTACAAATATTGCTACTAAAGATAAGGATAAACCAAGTAAAATATATAACTAATCTAATTAAATTGATAAGTAATATTATGAATGCTTGCTGCACTATAATATGCTGACAGCATCGTCCCAGTACCTTACTTACCCAGGATCTTACTACTGCTTAGATTCTGCCCACCCCTATCCCTAAATAATACCTCATGATTAAAATTTGTCATAGAATACAGTTGGTTCAAGTCCCATATCATCATGGGACATACATTTTTTTAATCTAGATTAAAAACACTCGTTGAACCTAGTAATCACGTAGCCGCCTTCAGATCACGCCACGCAAATTATATTGAACTAGCAGCGCCTCGCGGTTTCACCCGCATAGTTCCCGTCCCTGTAAGAATATGGGGGTAAAATATAGCCAATGTTACTTCCGGATAATGTAGCTTTCTAATGGTGAAAGAATTTTTGAAATCAGTTCAGTAGTTTTTGAGTTTATTCATTACAAACATACACACACACACAAATTAAAAAATACAAATCTTTCCTCTTTATAATATTAGTATCTATAGATGAGACTTTTATCGGTATGGATTGTCGCGTGTGTGTCTGTCGCGCATGTCTTAACTAACAGTCGCCGATTGCTTCCGATTACTAATAAAAAAATACGAAATGTGGGTCGCCTTATTGCCGACAATGGTCCACTGTATGAAATTAATTGCTCTTGCCCCCAATGGCTTAATAGGAGCCAGTCGATGACGGGAGTCTGATTCGATTATTCGCTCCGCCTGCGCTCCGTGATCCCTTTACCCTTTCCTTGCGAAGACCATGACCTATTTAACATTTTTTATTTTGCTTTTAGGGTTGGCAATTTTTAGCTTTGACGATTTTAAGCTAAGGTAGAAAAAGGTGAATTTATATAGCTTTGGAGCCCTTTATTGGGAATACCTTCTTATGCGAATGAAAAGAAAAAATGAGCTTAAAGTTGCTTTCGTAGTCAAGTCGAAGTTACTGACTGAGCCTTTTCGTTCAACGTTCACACTGACCGTCGGTATTTTTTTGCAAAATTACTTATCACTGATCTAAGTAACATGTCATCGCAAAATGTCACCTCTAACTGTTATTGATGTACTTCCAAGATATTGGGTACCCAAGGTTTTGATACAATTACTTGTCGGTTAAATACAATGTTACCGTTATGAAGGTCACCATTAAATCAGATGTTAAATTATAACTAAACATGTGCAATTAAAATGTTTTAATTGACCTCAAATTACCACCTGGTGATTGAAATATAGCTATAGTAAAATATGTAATTACAATTCTTAATGGATTATATATACATACATATTTAGTTAAGACTAGCTGTGCCAGCGGTGTCACCCGCGTTTATGGTTAATATTATAAAGACTATTTCCGTCATACATGATTTCTATGTAACTTTAACCATTAAGGCCGCACACGCGACGGAAGCTTAAAAAATGGAGTAACTTCTCCCGTTTTCCCAACATTTCCCTTCACTACTCTGCTCCTATTGATTGTAGCGTGATGAAAAGTATACTATAACCTGCCCAGGAGTATGAAGAATAATTGTACCAAGTTTCGTTAAAATCCGTCGAGTAGTTTTTGTTTCTATAAGGAACATACAGACAGACAGACAGACAGACAGACAAAATTTTTATTGATTGCATTTTTGGCATCAGTATCGATTACTAATCACCCCCTGATAGTTATTTTGAAAATATATTTCATGTACAGAATTGACCTCTCTACAGATTTATTATAAGTATAGATTGAGATTCTGATCATAAGTAATAAGATAAATTATCTACTTATATTTTAGCATGAAAAATATCTTAAAATTAAAAACTATATAATTGCGCATAATATTTAACATTACCTTTCTGCACTTCGATTAATACCTACTCATAATACTTAATTCGCTAATTAACATAATTCACTTAAGACGTGCTGGATTGGTAATTATTTTATTTTAAGGGTGGATACTCCGACATCGCGGAATATCTTCTCTTAAACAGTCTAGTATAGAGACAACCCTATCCTCCCTTATCCTAGACACTTTAATGTTTTAAAACAGCTGCCCGCTTACCGGTTAAGTCAAGGGCGCTTTTAATAAAAACAACAATTATTGTTTTTTTGCGTAAACAAACTATCACTTCTGTTTATTTTTTGACCTTATACAACAAAACAACTTGATCTTACTCCTCGTCAACATATTACGTGCGCGTGCGTCATATAAGTATCTACTTACTACATAGAAATTTGTTGAAGTAAAAAAAAATACTGGAATATTTTATGAAAAGATTGACGTCATTGGTTCCTTATTGTGATAAAAATGCCTAATTAACGTACATGTATGACATAAATACGATTTTTGTAATGACATTGCCTTGAACAAAACCTCTGCGTTATCTGAAAAACGCCTCCATGTTGAAGATATATATATTTAGGGCCATCTTCTGTTGCTACAAAATCTTCCGTGTTTTATACATATGTAATATTGTATCCATAGTAGATTCAAGTTTAATTGTCACAGGTTTGGCAACCAAAGGCAAACATTTTATACTGAAAGTTCTAATATATAGATTTTCAAACTCAAGTTTATGTTACTACCACATATAAAGGTGCCTAATGCGAGACCTACTTCTAAATTACATTGTATTGAGTGCAAATAGCTTAAGTAAGGCCACGTAATAATGCCTTTATTAATTTACTTTTATTATCTCGCCTCAAACCGTGTTCGCAGTTGCATGCAGTTCGCCAGTACTTGTAAATACCCTTCTAAAAGCTGAGTTCATGGTCTTTGTCTTTATTAAATATCTGACATTTAAAGTACTCAAATGCCATCGGATATTAGGCTCTATAACTCCATAGTAGTGACGTCTAATAATATCGATGTTTTAAATCGAAAATAACTGTAGATCAGTTTTTATACTTAAATTAGCTTTTAATAAATGTTCTATTTGCAAATGCTTATTCCATGATTTTTTTACTGGTCTCTTATACGTTTTAAAATACTATTAAGGTAATTTTGAATTATGCAGTAAAAAGGCTAAGCAAATATGCAAAATACTTAGATACACCATGTTCTATAATAAATACAATATTTTAACACAACTTTATTTGATATCAAGAATGTAAAAACATAGATGCTGTTGTTTTGGAAATTAGACCACAGAAATGAGTATTTTACATAGTAACCAAGTAAAGTAAAAATAAATAGCCCAGTTCCGTAACCTACTAGTGTAAAATAACTCTAGCAAATTACACTATGAATCATACGTCTCGTTGTATTACGATTTGCATGGGTTAATTTAAGCCTTGAGTTTGTAAACTAACTTCCCTATCCATTACATTTACGTATTTAACCAGGACTGTTGTTTATTTACTGTTATAACCTACGTCTCAATACCAAAACTTTATCAATAAAAGAGCAATTTTCACACAGGTTTATATATTTTTACTTCAATTATGTTCTTGGGCCGATATGTGATTATGTCATTTATTTTCTTATTCGTTTTTCTATAACGATGGATAGGCCTCTATGTTAGGTACACTTTTAGGTGTAATTAGGATAGGTAAGTTTTGCTTAATGGCATCTCACATCATTTTTTAATTTATAACTTAACTTTAAGATTATGATATACCGTGAGTACCATCGACACGTGATGACGTGTATATTATATATTAGTATATTAATTATTACTTTGAGAACTTTACAAAAAAATGTCTTACGACTGCAATCGTAATATTATACGTTTTATATAAGAATTTACGAAGTCTACAGAAATATTGACACGTACGACTTTCTAAAGACACAAGCCACGTGGCCTATCGATATCGAGGATCACGTACATTTTGGGCAACACTGACAGACAGCGCCGCGGCACCGTGGTATGGCACGTTCGCCGATAAATCAATCTATCACGACATGCCTGACCTTGCACCTGCGTCCATTTCGATATCTTTGCAATTGGGCAGTTCTGCCGAATCTTTTCAAGGGTCTCTGGGCAGTTCTGTCGAACTTTCCAAAGGTTTCTGGGTAGTTCTGTTGACTCAGCGGTATTGCGAATATCCTATCTTACAAACTTCGGACCAATTGCCAATCATGACTATTAAATGTTACGTTAATCTTAACTTTCGCGTTTATAATATTAATATTATAAGCGCGAAAGTTTGTATGGATGAATGGATGGATGGATGTTTCGTACTCTTTAACTCAAAAATTACTGCAAGGATTTTAATGAAACTTTTCAAATAGTATAGCTTATTTTTTTATTTACATTAGCTATGTGTCATCGATGTACCACGCGAGCAAAGCCGCGGGCTGAAGCTAGTACTTATATAATAGAAGGAATCAAATCACCCTTCTAGTTTAAAATAATGGTTTTGTCAGGCCTGGGGTCGTCCTGTATATCCTTATAATAAAGTTCATGCGCCGAGTGATAGGTGTACCTATAGACGATGATAAGGCCAAGTAAAAAATACTATTTACTTTATGCATTGACCTTATTGCATTTACACTACATTGCCTCATCTAAATAGCTGCCTTGGATATTGTAAATTATTTACCAGAGCGTACTAAATAAATAAATAAAATAAATAAATATCGGACTACATCAAATACATACATTTATCTGACTCCGAGGTATGTACTATGTAGCTTAAGCACTTGTGTTATGGATATCAGAAACAACAGGGGTATTTCAGATACATACTGAAATATTGCATATTAACACCTAGATACAGAACAAACACAAGTATTCATCATACGAATATGTGACCTGGGTTGGGATAGAACCCACGACTCTTGGCACATGGGCACAGATTAATAGTAATGGGGCAGGGTCACTACCGGATGCGCCATCGAGCTTGACAAGCTTGTCTTAGTTTGTATGAGCCCGCTTTTTTTTATTTTTTATTTATTATTATCAGAAACAATGCATACATGTGATATTATACAAAATAGTAATATTTAAACCTCTAGAGTTTGAGTATAGTACATGTAAGATTTATACACGTAGACAATAAATGATAATTAACCTTATATTACTTAATTAATTAATCTCAGTATGTATGTCTTTACAAATAAATCACGAGATCGAACATGGTTCTTTCAGTACTTAAAAATTAAATAAATTAGTACTTTTAAATTAGGTCCGAAATATGGAGTTAGATGACTATAATCATAGCCCATAAACGGTATAATCAAGAGAAAATTTATATTATACTAACGCGTCTACTCGTCCTTGCAAAACTCGTCCATCAATATTTTGATAGATCATGTGACATGACATTCCGCTGTTGTACACAACAACAAGAGTGTTTTGTGCCTGGTTTTGGTAATTTCATACAATGAATAACTATACTGTTTGAGGTACAAATAGATAGCTGACCCAGAACCGGGGTCCGGATGAAACCAAACCACATTGTTGTGGTCACATCTCCGTGGTCAGTAATGCCACAGTACAAACAGAAATAGTAAGTAATGACTTATTATGTTTGAAGTAAGGGGATGGATGTATGCCAATAATATTTAAAAGCCTGTACAATTCTACATTAGTACCTGAGAGTGGTAGATACTTAATATTTTAGGACGAAGCTAAACTGAAGAATGGTATCATCTCAAACCATTTATTTTTTATGGACTTTTATACAGAGTACATTAAACAAGGTAGTCATTTAGAAAAATGTTAAGTGTAATTCTATTCTTAGATTATGGATATATTTTAGCAATTTTTGTTTCCATGGTCGCTTTTTACCAAGCGAATAGCGTACCTCAATCGATTGCGTACCCTTTCAAACCTCACTTAACATATAAATAACTCTATTGCAAAGGCCCTTCGTGAGTTGCGTAAATTTGAACGGTTGGGCCTTGCAAAGTACATTTGGCTGGATTAAGCACCCGAGATTCCTTCTCTCCTCTTGGTCCTGTTTGGCCACTTAGTCATTCGAAGGGCGCGTTAGTGCGTGGAACACGGCGCATTTAAATTTACATTAGTAGAGGACACGCGTCCTTGATAAGTACTTACGTCTTTTGCGCGTTGTCAATGATTTGCATACTAACTTTGTGCACGGATTTGCTCTCTTTTTATTAAAAATCGTCCATGTGGTTTAGAAGTGAAAATGTAACAGATAAATGGCCAGAACTCAGTCAGTTACTTTCTCATAAATAAGTGACTATCGATGCAAGACTTCGGTACTCCAAAAAAAATTAGCGAAATCTGCCTTAGGAGGGTAACCGTCACTTTATCATAAAAGTATTTAAGTACCCCATATTGGTATTCGCATAACTAGGATACGTGCTTCAGAACTAGGGTTCTGGTGCAAATATTTAGATTATTTATTTTTATTTTCCCATTTGTACTACGTTAATGGTGCGCATCGAACAAAAACGAGCAAGCTAGCTGTCCACTCGGCTACGACCTTGAACGTGACTCGAGCTGTTTTTCGGATGTTAGCAATTACCAGTGTTGATAGGCAAAAACTCTGGTACGTAATACCTTTAGGATAATATCCACGTGCGGCTGAGCCCGTGTGGAATTGATTTTGTCGCCAATATGCTGGTTAAGTAAGTTTCGTCAAGTAATCAAGAACTCCTTTAAGTCAGCGGGTCCACAACCTAGCAGTAATTACCCCTGTAGTGTTATTCCAGTTGTTGTTTAAGAGTAAATATGAGAAGGCTTTTTCGTAATATATATGATGTGTCTGTAAATATAGTCTTGGCTGCGTTTTTCGGGGTCATCGCCCTCCATTTTTATCATAGGCAGAAGGGGTACATAATTGGACAGTTAAGGATATGTCAGGATTTTTTAAATCAGACCTAACTAAATATCAGAATTAATAAATATCAGACTACATCACATACATTGATCTGACTCTGAGGTCAGTAGTTTAAACACTTGTGTTACGGATATCAGAAACTACAGTGGTATTACAAATTATATACACCCAGACACAGAACCAACACAAGTATTCATCATACGAATGTTTGTCCTGGGTGGGGTCAAAGCCACAACTCTTGGCGCATGGGGTAGGGTCACTACCGAATGCGCCATCGAGCCAGTCAAAACTAAGAAACCATTAGTAACCTTAAGGAGCACCTCACCCTTACTTACTTAGGACTCACTTTTTGTTATTAACATACTTACTTACTAAGGACCTAACTGTTAAAATTAATTTGGACTGAGTAAAGGGATAAATATAAAATTACCTAGGCAATATTACTAATAAAATATTAAAGCGGTTAACACATAACATCCTTTCATATCTTTAAATACCTAAATAAGTATGACCGTTTGTAAGTACCTCAACGTACGTTTAAAAGTGGGATTACTTTTACTTCGGTACAAATAGTCAAAAAAGCTAAGCATCAATGCACCCGAATAGAAGCATGTCCGAACTCGACCCTTTGGAAAGGATGAAATATGAGCCATCCATAGATAAATTTACTATGGAACATTACAACCGTCTCTCTCTAGCACCAGCACAAGAGTGTTACAGTTAATAGCACCAAATTAGCAGCCGGAATGCGGCCGTGTCGAATCCTGGCTGCAACCTTACAACCCGTAATTCAATCAAAAGAAAAAATGGTTAAGGGTGAATAGCACTTTCCAACAAAAGGTTTTAAGTCAAATACATCTCACTATTGCTTTACTTTAAAAAATATATTTGCTATAAATATATGTGTTTTTGTTTTAACTAGCATATTAGGTGTTAGAAGGCAGTAGGTAGTGTTTTCCTTCAACAATGTACAAATATTTACAAATATATCTTGTTCAAGTAACGGATTACAAACCTAGACTCCAAAAATTTTGACATCTATCCTCATAATTGAAATGCTAATTAATTTGGACAATACAACATCATTAATCTAGGCATCATTAAGCTAGACCTATCTTTCAAAGAATGTTCTTTAAAACACTATTAATATCTATTAATCTAAGAGTCAACACTATAACCGGTTATACTTTCAACTAGAGAACCCTAAAAAGCCCATACAAAATCAGGATAGAAGAGAAAAAAACCCACAAAAGACGCCGAGGGATGATACAGGTAGCGGGGTATCAAAGGATCGGTCTACGTGGGGTACGCCGATAAATAAAATACCTTTATGGCATAGGTGCGCGGGTAGGTGACCGTTTGAGACATTTCTTTTGATGGTACCTGAGCTTCTGCGGTAGCTCTGTTTATGTTGATAATGATTGGGAACATAAGATTCGATTAGTACTTTGTAATTCTGAAGATCTGAACTTCAACTTGTACTCGTAGTATCCGTAAACATGCTAATTGCATTCATGCATTCATTCTATTTGCAAGACTGAAAAATTCAGTGTTATTGTTCTCAGCACGTTTAAAATTTTGATCAATCATAAAGATTGATTGACTGATTAAATTAAAACAAAAATAAAGTAGGTACGAGCGAGAACTGCAGTTTAAAAAATAATGAAAATTATATTCTTGACTTCATAGTCGCCTCCTACATTCATGTAATTTTTGTATTAGTTAAAAAAATATTGTCATGACTTTCAATAATCCGTTACTAATTTTAGACATAATAACTTGAATATATTTTTATCACTGACACCTGCTATACATATGTAGCATGTGTGCGTAGCTGCCTTTTTTAATTAAAATAAAATTTATCTACAACTCTTCATCTCACTCATCAACAACGTTTTATTAAGAACACGCATGTTGAAATTCCCGCTTCAGCCGTCTCACCAGTTGTTTACTTCAACCTATTATAATGCCAGTGACGCTATCAACATAATGGTCCAATTTAATAATCAACCGTACAACAATTATTCACCAACTAGTCTAACAGCTTAAGTGGTCAGGTCCACTCTGTAACTACACTGATAATTAGCGCTGTGACCAGATAATAAAATCATTTTGCGTTGACTTGTGTTCAATGTAATTGCTTGTGCCTTAGAGATATTATTATTTGCAATACAGGTAGGTAATTCTTCAACGACGTATTGATATGTAGGTGTGTGATATCGTTTGAATATACAGGCTATATATGTGTTAAGAAGTAATCGATATGTAAAAAATGAACTGAACTGAACTAAGGGAAGTTATTGAAGCATAGTGGAAAAATAAGCTTTCATTATATACCTATCGGTGAGAAAGTCGAACTGACTTATATACTTATTTGATGTGGAGTTCCAGGATACTACGATTCCTCAGGGAGGATACGAACCCTAGATTAAGATACGATGGTACTAGTGGATAGGTGCTCGGTGTAGCACATAGTATTTCTGTGGTCTGTGGTGTAGAACTAGGCAATGCATTAAGGATAAGACTTCTGCATTCGTTTCGGGAATAGCTATACTAATAAGCTATTTTCTTAAATTTTTATTAAAGTCCGCTATTGAGACAAAAAAATATTGCTTACGTATTTTTTTTGTTCAGCAAACTAGAAGTGATGAAAATACAGAGCCTTAAAGTATCGCGTGACGTCACTAGGTGTGTAAAAGTTTACCGTTCTAGTGACGTAAAGTGCTAAATTTCAGGTCTTTGTCATTTTTCGAGTATCAGATAAGGCAATAAATACGAATTCAATATTTTTTGATAAATCTAACTTACGGACTAAAAAAATTTTTGATGATAATTGTGATTTTACGTCACATCTGTTCGGTGGCCGCGGTGGCGCTCTCGAGCGATGTATTATCTGTCAAGCCAGCTTATAAGTTATTGTAAGCAAAGCGTCACCGATTGAACGGCGGTTATTAACGGTTGCGGTTAGAATTGTTATAGATCTGCTGAATCAACCTTTGTCTGGAGAATGACTTCTCACTTTTCATTGCCTCCATCTAACACACACATCTTAGATACTTATCGAAGTTATTTACAATTAGTCTAATCTATGAAATGAAAACTAATCGTCTATATATACGTTATCAGTATTTATATAATATGTTACTTTACAAATTGAAACATAATTATTTCTTATCTACATTAATACTTTAACAAAGTGATAAGATAAGATTTAAAGCCTCGACTAAACTTAAGCTGTAATCACGAATGAGTGTAATTAGTACCTAGTAATGATGTGACTACTCAGCAGACTTCTTATCAGGGTGAGAGATGTTAGGAGAATGCCCCAATGATTCATTACGAACGTTTGCATACTTACTTATCATTGAGCTAACTTGTTTTCAGAAGTCGTTTATGAATGTACGTCCTTATCTCGTCCATTCATTACTGTTTTGCAAAATAAGTAGGCAGTTTTAATAGAATTTCAAGTGTCTTTGCTTTGTTTTGTGTGCTTTTGTTATACTAACACGCTTCACAGTAATCAGTAGCCGTTTTTATGGTTCTTTCAAAGATTTATCAGTAATTATAAGCCTATTGTACAAACAAGTAAGAGGCATAATGGATGTTAAAATACAAGAGAAACTAATTAATCACGGTTCGGCTGCAAAGCCCTTGTGGATCCACTCCGTCACCAGTGGCGTAGCTACTCAGGGGCAAGGCGGGGCAGTGCCCCGGGGCCTCCAAGCTCAGGCGGCCCTTATAACCTGATTATGCGTCCCACTAGGAAAATAAAATATTTGATTGAATAATTGAGCTTTGATTTTGATGTCCATTAATATTGATGTAATGTGAACAGAGGCCCCAGTTTCTTTTTTGCCCTAGGGCCCTTGGTCACCTTGCTACGCCACTGTCCGTCACATTTCCAATGAGCCCTCAATTTCTAAGTTTAAGGAGCAAAGTTGAATGCTGATTTCAACATATGTAGCCATTTGCGCAAGCCCTACAAGTAATATACTGACGGTGCAAACATTTTAAAGTCATAAAATAATGTAGGTATATAAATCTCGTTGGTGAGTGTAACTTATAGGTATGCAAGCGGTATGGTCCGTATCCGATACGAAGTACTTACAGAACCCTGACTGATGGAGCCCTTCCCAATAGCGGAATGATGTTGATGACAACACTGAACTTGATGATGATGTGGGATACAGAACCTATTTAAGTATTTAGGAGGATCACTTCATTCCGAGTAGAAAGATGGTGCCGATCACATGATCATTGAGGTTCTTCACTATAGATACTTCTCTCAAATGATATTGTTTTTGTTACTTTATAGAATCTTCCGACAAAGAATTGAATAGATTCTGATAGAGAAAATCTGTTTTACAAACAATGTCATTGCTCGTTTGCTAACAAGGCAACGCAAAAAGTCATGTTTTCCATAGAAAATTATCTAACTCATTGAATCACAAGAATGGGAGCGCACAATTCACGTGACGAAACAAAAAATGAATGAGAATATGCACAATGGTTAAACTTGTGCTTAGCGAATGTTTTGTAAGCGCGAGACACGCCGAGCGGCGACCTTTACGCTCTCCGTGCCAGAGACATTTCACCAGCTGCCGCAGTCAAAATGTTATTACCTGGTACTTATTATTACTCCGAGCCGTGTCAGGGCTGGAAACAAAGCTTAGGCAACGTTATTAATATCAGTACCGATTAAATTACGCAACTATCTTGCATAGTTCACTGCCCGCTGCGTTCAAGCACCCCAATCTAGATTACTGCTGCAATTTTGATTTCTGATTTTCTTAGCGGTCGAATAAAACCACAAAATTAATATATAATACGTTTGATTTATTTTATATTAGGTAATTCTATAACAATACTTTTAACAGTCTTAAAACGAACGACTTAGTGAGATAGAGGGCGGTCAACGCCGCGGTATCTACAGTATGTACAATGTCAAGCGCAGGTGAGAGATTGGAAGGCGCGCGGCGCAGGGTTGGGCGGCGCGCTGTGTCGTTGAAGGCCGACGGAGCAGCTCCCCACGCCGCGCGCGACCGCCTCGAAGAACTGCCGCAGGTCGCTCACGGAGCGCGTCGGCGGCGCCTGCAGGTCGTGCAGGGAGGCCGCGCGGCGCGGCGCCGGCTCCGGCGCCATCGGCTGCGTCAGCTGCTCCGTGCTGCGCGCCAGCCCGCCGCCGCTCCTGCACAGCGACTCGAACAGCGCTCGCCTCTCCCTCACTGGGACGTACTTCGCCACAGCCTCGTGCGCGTTCGGCGAGCAAGATCTCGCTCTGCTCTCCAGCGATGCGGTTTTCCGTCTCGCCGCCTCTATCGCGTGTCTGCCCCGTCCCGCACCCCCTGCTGTCCCCTCCCAGCGTTTTAGGTAACGATGGCGACCTTGCTCCGATTCTCCGGAGCGCGCCGCGCGCGGCAGCGTGTGATGCTTCGCGTTCAGCTTGCTGCAGTTGTCGCATTGGATGACCTCTGCTTTCCGCACAGGCGCGTCGACCACGTCTGTGGATTTCAAAGCGTCTAGGGAGAGGGTCAGGTCAAGGCTGCGATCGGACGAAGAGTCGTAGTCGTCGTCTTCGACGACGATGCCTTCGTCGGTCGCGGCGGGGGAGTGGTCCCTGCGCGGCAATAGCGTCTCTGTGGAAGTCAGTAACCTCCGGCGAGCCCTCGGAGGTGGTCTGGGAGGGCACGAGGGAGTCTCGTGAGGGGAGGACTCTTTCTTTGGTTCTTTGGCTGTGTCCGCAGCGGACAAGACGTCCAGGAAACGGACTTGTGGTAACGGAGTTTGTCCAAGTATTTCGACGCAGAGCGCGCGCACCCATTTGGCGTATTCCGCCGCATTGCATGTCTGCAACAAAAGATAGAATTATGTTAAAAACCGTATACAAATGATGACTCTATTATAATAAAAGAACGGGACAAGCTTTAATCCGAGTATTATCGGACCGGTAAGGAATTCAAATGTGTATTAACTTTTTTATTCAAAGGAGTATAATGAAATGGGCTCCAAAGAGGAAACTAGCTCCGGTTACATTTTTTATTCCGAGATCAAGTTCTAGGGAGCGTTCGTACGTGATTTCTTTACGTGTCAACACCTTCGCGATCTAGCCCTTCTTATGGTAAACAGCCCCATCAAAAGGTCGTCTCGTACAAAAGGCGATGATTTACGGGCCTTTCGTTTTATTGAGGTCTATAAAGTTGAGCGAATCGTGAGAATGTTGCGTCTCGAAGGGGTCCCGTAAGACGTTACCTAATGTTCCTTCAAGGTGTGATAATAAATTGAAAGAAACGGTACATACACGAACGGATGTTATTACAGTTAAATTTCGTAATACATATTGCATGGAAAAATACGATAAATTAATGCTGTCGCAATGCCAATAATCGAAATTACTCAAATTTAAATGATTGCGTACAGGATATGGGTACATTTCCTGCAGTAATAACCGAGTCGAGACATAACGAATAACCCATATTCTTTTCGTCAACCACAAACATACATTAAACAAATCGATTCGAGGATTGGTTGGAGTAAGAGCACAGACGTTTTTTTTTATATATTTCTACCTATTCTATCTATTGTTTTACAGAGAATTTTAAATTCCTTAGTTATCCACAATCCAAACGTTCCCTGAATATACTACATAATTGCGATCTAAAATCCAAACACGTGCATTTAGCTAAACTGCATTCGCCGCAAGTCGTCATGTCTCCAAATATTTTTACACATGTCGTTCAGCCGTCAGTGCCGTCGCGCGTCGTCACAGTCGTTATCCGCGGCTAATGTTGGTGATTACTTATGAAAGCATTGTCGTCCAGACAATGACCACGACGTGACCGCACAGCCGATCGCCCGCGCACAGATATTCAACTTAATAACGATATCAATTTAGCTTGTTAAACATGCGTGTGTATGTAGGAGTTATCGTCGAGACTAATTTCAATCGGCAATTTTTAACCACAACGAGCATTAGCTACATAGGCAGAGAAGTTAAGCATTATTTAAAAAGATCAACGGAACTTAGATGGCTTTCTAAGGAAACCACACTCAAAAAGATCCCAGGATTATTAACAATCCAAATCTAACGAGGAAGCTTCGTTT
Source organism: Glyphodes perspectalis (assembly GCA_951394215.1). Lineage (NCBI taxonomy): Eukaryota > Metazoa > Arthropoda > Insecta > Lepidoptera > Crambidae > Glyphodes > Glyphodes perspectalis. The sequence goes on along the minus strand of OX596214.1, from coordinate 10,717,782 downwards.
GGTCTATATAAGCGTTAAGGAGAAAGTTAATAAAGCGCCAAACAATTTTGAGGTTACAATTAATTTTCTCATTTTCAGCCCGTAATAAGAACCTTTCACACGAACGATATCGCAACCACAGCTACTAATCGAATAGATGCATAATCGAGGAAGTATACGATTTGATAACTAATTTCCAGCCCGAACTAAACATAGATACGCACTGCGGAAACATAATAAATACTTCACGCAGCCCAATTTATAAGCATGCGCCGTTCCGAAACCTATTTCCACAAAATTAATCAGAGTTCGATGTAATTGGGGAAATCGGCCCAAGTGCGCATTAAGCGGCTTGCAAAACTACCGGCTTAAACACGGAAGCTTCCTACAGAACGGACGAGACACGCGATAGGGATTGGCGCAAAAAAGAAGAAAAAACGGTCGAGTCGGACTTGTGTGGTGTCCGTACTGTATGTATGGTACATTCCTATTCAAATTCAAATTCAAATTCAAAATCTCTTTATTTATATAGGCTTCAAAAAAGCACTTATAAATAGTCAATTTAAACAGAAAAAAGGATTACCACCGGTTCGGAAGGTAGAATCTATCGAGAAGAAACCGGCAAGAAACTCGATAGTTACTCTTTTAAATGCAAAGATTTACAATTTCGTGCTTAATATTCTATAGGTACTTATTAGGTAACAACACTGCAGGTGAACACTTCATTATGAAGTTAAACATAAATGCTTATCATTTAGGAAGTCTTCAAACTTATAATAGCCTTTTTTCATTAAGAACGCTTTAATGCACAATTTGAACTTATGTAAAGGTAATGCTAGTAGACTTTCTGGAAGTTTATTAAACATTTTAATACTAAGACCAATAAATGAATTACCACTCTTCTGGAGTCTATGGTTTGGAACAGCAAGTTTGTGTTTATTTCTAGTATTAAAACTATGAGTGTTTGACTTCTTAGGAAATTGGTCAATGTTTTTATATATATACAAAATACAATCTAAAATAAATTGTGATGCAATTGTTAAAATGTTAATTTCTTTAAAAATATCTCTAAGAGAGTCACGTGGTCTAAGGCCGTATATGGCTCTAACGGCTCTTTTCTGCAATACAAAAATAGTTTGTATATTAGCCGCAGATCCCCACAGCAGCAGACCATATGACATTACGCTATGAAAATAACTGAAATACACCAATCTTGCTGTTTCAACATCTGTTAATTGTCGTATTTTCCTGACTGCATATGCAGCCGAACTAAGTCTTCCTGCCAAGGCCGCAATATGGGAACCCCATTGCAATTTAGCGTCTAAGGTGATTCCAAGAAATACAGTTGAGTTAACTACATCAATTGCTTCATTGTTCATAGTGATTTGTGTATTAACTTGCCTTGTGTTTGGCATTGAAAACTTAACACATTTTGTTTTTTTTGCATTAAGTAGTAGGTTGTTGGTAGAAAACCAATAAAGTACTCGTGAGAGAGCGTTATTTACATCGTCAACAAATTCCTTTTGTCTATCAATTTTAAAAATCAAGGAAGTATCATCAGCAAATAAAACTATCTCACATAAATCCTTTGCAAAATAAGGGAGATCATTAATGTATAAAAGAAAAAGCAGAGGTCCCAATATTGAGCCCTGGGGTACTCCCATCGATAATGGGGCACCAGAAGAGTTTGTACCATTTACACTCACTATTTGAAGCCTATCAGATAAATAAGACTTCAGCAGACTAAGTGAGTTCCCATATACACCATAATGACGTAGCTTCATTAGTAAAGTTTGGTGGTCAACGCAATCGAATGCCTTCGACAAATCACAGAATATTCCAACAGCATCCTGTTTTCTTTCCCAAGCTTCGATAATGTGTTTTGTAAGTGCCACTCCTGCGTCAGTAGTGGATTTCCCTTTGGTAAATCCATACTGATTGCTATGTAATAAATTGTTGACTCTAAGGTGACATATTAATTGACTAAATATAATTTTTTCAAAGATTTTACTCAGTGCTGGCAGGATAGAAATTGGTCTATAATTAGATGGGTCACTTTTGTCACCTGATTTAAATAAAGGAATAACTTTACTATGTTTCATTAAGTTAGGAAATTGACCCATATCAACACATTTATTAAAAATATTTGACAAGATAGGGGCAATACATTGTATTATATGTCTTAGTATATGTATCGAAACGCCCCATAGATCTTCGGTTTTCTTAAAATTTAAACTTATGAAAGTATTTAAAATTACCTTATCATTAACATGATGAAAACTAAAAGGAGTATTGCATTCTTCTACACTAGATTTCAGGATGCTATTTGCAAGGTGTGGGTTGGAATCTAATGAACGAGTAGTTGCAGTCGGGATATTAGAAAAATATGATTCAAAAGCTTCTGCCACTTCCCCATCTGAATGTAGACATCTATTATCAATGTTTAGAGAGAACTTGTGATTTTGTATTTTGTTTTTACAAGTCTCTTTGTTGATAATATTCCAAGTAGCTTTAATTTTGTCACTAGAATTAGAAATCTTATGCTTGAGATAGTTTGATTTTGCTACTGCACACACTTTTTTAAATAATTTGGAATAATTTCTGACATATTCGATTAATTTAGGGTCATTCGAATTTGCTTTATCATTATACAAATCGAATAGCTTTCGTCTACTAGTGAAAATACCTGTAGTGGCCCAGTCACTAAATTTTGTTTTAGAATTATTAATAGTGACTTTTTTCTTGGTAAAAATCCTTACAAATTCTTTTTCAATTATATGTGTAAGGTATCAGGTATTCTCGTACATACTTAACCTATAAACAATAAATAGTTTTCTATATATTTTCCAAAGTAGCTATACTGGGCATGCATTGATAGCATTGCAACGCCATGTCAAGTAAAAAGTGTTAAGGAAACCGTATATTTTTTTTATTTACTAGATTCTTTGGGCTAATAACCTGTGTGGGCGACCTCAGTAGATCCTATCAGAGTTTCATTATAGTCTTATCAATAGCTTAAGAACGCATAGAGGACAAACATTCAAATATTTTTTTATTCACACAAATATAAACATTTCTTTACAGCAAAATCAGTAGTCTACGATTTACGATGTGCTAGGTATTTGACAGCTGAGCAATGTTTAAGTAATTTTAAGATTTTCTGCCGTTGAAGACTTGTTTGCCATGGCTTAGTTTAATTCCCCCCATTCCAGTACGTAACTCTTAAACGGTATCCAACAGCAATTTCGATTAGCGCGCCCACACTTCCCGGACACTGCGAAACATTTCTTATCGCGGAAACGAAAGTCTGCTCGAGGCTACAATAAACTTTTTACTGCAAACGAAGCTGATTGTAGACTGTGACGTCACTAGCCAGACGAATAGCCAAGGGCGTTGGTCAGACGTGCTAGACATGTTTTACGGTTATCTAATACGTGATAACCAGATTGTATAAAGTTAGAGCTCTTAGAACGTTTAATGTTGATGCACTCAATGATTTTAAAGTGTCCTTAGAGAAGTAGACAATGGGCATATAGACGCCGCATTGTGAAAAAGCGCCGTGTCACCAACTGATACTCGTAGATATGTATAAAACAGATTCGCGTGTGTGGGGACAGTCCTGCGTTCCGTTAAAAATTCAAGACAAACTTTATGTACATTTTTGGCCATCGGACAATGTACGATACCACTCAATTGTATTACTGCACTTATTAGTAGTTAAACAATTACTTGAACTTTAAAAGCTCTTAAGGCAATTTCAACCAATAACACCTAATATAAATAAACACAAAATAAATAAGTTTGTATCTCAAACTATTGGCCTTATGCGGGGTCTAGGTTTATGTGTACGCATTGAGAATGACCTCATTTGAAATAGATTTAAATTTAATTGCACGTTATTGTCCATTGAGTCGTTTTACACTCGCCGTAACAAAGGTAACAACTAGTTACAATAATGTCGCGGTTATGCTCACGGACAAAATGTACATGGCATTTGGGTTTAAGGTCTCCGAATCTGCGTACTCCGAATATCGACCTCTACCAGATGGCACGGCCGAGCGTTACAAAATATTCCGTCGCAAAGCAATTCGTCATATCGACAGAACAATGAGATTCGGCCCTGACCATGGGCATTCTGTCAAACTTATCGTAGATTAAAAGTTCAAAAAATATTTAGATTAGGAGCGACACGAGAAGCTGCTTGTTCGTGCAGTCCATATACAATCGTGAGAGATATGCAGCATTTGCTGGATTCTAAATAAGCCTGACACGATTAAAGTATTACCGTCTTCCCCTTTGCTTCAAAATAATATTTACATTAAAGCTGTTTTTGTAAATGGTCGTCGCAGTAGTAAAATAGGCCTGCAGAGGTTTGTATTACTAGGTCATACTAGATAATAGTCATCAAATTTTGTCAAGTGATAAATTTTTTTACTCATCAAAGTTTAACAATTACGCATTTACCACAATCTAGGCCTGTGATAGGTTTGTTGATTCCGGCCTTCTTACTACAAGTACATAAGCCACTTTAGGTTCAGATTGATGTGATGCCTTTCTTCATTATTCAGACAAATTATTGAAGCAAACGACCGATGAACATTAAAAATTGTTTCTCAGAAGATCCGCCGGACGTTTTTTATCAATCCTCCTTTCAGTGAAAGCGTTTGTATGAAAACGAAAGCAAATAGATACCCGTTTCTCTGGTCCGTTCCGTTATGCCTGGGGTCACGAGCTCTCGACTGGCTTCTTAATAAACGTGATACTAGCATTGTCTGCGGGTTTGGTTGCCTAAACGACATTTGATAATAAGTAGGAGCTTTGCCATTCTCACTAGGAAAGAGTAGGAATGAGAAACTATGGTAACTGATAGCTATCTAGCTATTAGACTGAATATATCTAGATTCAGACTTATTTAATTTGTCAGAAAAATTACTTATATAATCTAACATACCGTCTTATGACAGCTGGACACAGTAAATAAAAATAAGAAAGCATTTATTGGTAAAGGATTAAAATGTTACAGAAAACAGCACGAGTCATTTTAGTCCCGAGACAAAAGGAAACATCTTAGCTGATGCTGTCTCGAGCGGTCTGGGTTTTACCGTGGTTCTCTTTAATCATATCGATCATCCTCCTAACGTTGTGTCCCGTGCTTAGTCGGGGTCGGCTTAGACCATGATCTTGGATTTAACGAGCCTGGACATTGAAGCGACTGCCGATCTGACCTTTGTAACCCAGATAGGAGAACCAAACCATTACGTATAAATACGTAAATAGATTTGAAAAAATTCAGAGGTGCCCGGGTTCAAACCCGCACCCCTCGGTTAAGAGGCGTGTGTCCTTACCACTGAGCTACCACCGCTCTTTAATCATATCGGTGCGGTAACAAAAAAAGAAGACGTCAAGATACTGACCTAAAATCGTCTATGTGAAGTGGTTTATGGAAAGTTTATACAAATATTTGTAAGCTGACCATACCGATAAACTCCGATATTATCTCGGGACGGGCGTCAGTCACTCTACAAACGAACGAACAAACATCCCTTCTGATACTCGAAGCATTAACGATAGGCCCGTCCATAATTCAAACGCGGCCTATATCGTTGATAGCTCTATAAATATGTAAATTTGTTAGTCTATTCTCGTGTCGTATGCGAAAGACATCGTGTGATTGCATGTCGCGCGACGATTTCACACGAGTCACATGCGAGTTAGAGAAACGCAGTGTCACTCGCCGCGGCTTGGGATGCAAGGGGTACAAAAATAACCGATAACGATAGATTTTGATTTAGATGTTGCCCCTTTGCTTAGTTTTGACTGGCCTGTTGGTCGAGTGGTTAGAGACTCTGGCCACGAAACCAAGGGTCGCGGGTTCGAATCCCGCTAGGGGCAAATGTTTCGTGTGATGAACATGGACATTTGTACTCGAGTCATGGATGTTTATAAAACGTATTTAAGTATGTCTATCCGTTCACCTAGTATCCATAATACAAGCATAAGCTTAGTTTGGAACTAGGGAATTGGTGTGTCAGTCTGAAAATTTATTTATTTAGTTTGGGACTAGGGAATTGGTGTGTCACGTCTAGAGATTTCATTTATTTATTTAAGTATATCGGTTTACGTCGAAATCGAATTACCAATAATATGAAATTTCAAACGTCGATACATCAATATTTATTTATTATATAAATTATGGCTGTGCAATTGACTGAAGTGCGTGTCACAGAATTCTAAAAACCCATTTTTTTCCAACCCATATAATAAAATTGGGTTGAAAAAAAAAACCTACCCTACGGGTGGGAGTTCAATTTTGGCCTCTTGATATTTCGTCACGGTATTTTGTGTATTTTTTATATCGATATTTATCGCTTCTCCGTTATATAATCTCATCCCTAGTCTCGCCGAGGAGCCATGTAAAGTTAATTTCACACACGCGTCTATTCGCTAAAGATAACGAGCTAGACTTAACACACTAATAACTGCTTTAGGCCGAGTCTACAATATTATTTTGGCGTATCATGTTTCTTCGTGACGAACTGATAGGTTCACGGCCAACTAACGATTATGAATCCATTGTTTCTACCAATAAGAAATAGGAGAATAAAGAACATTGCATCCCTATAACTATCATGACAACAAGGTAAGGTCACGACACAGGTAAACGCTTAAAATTAACCGTCGTTTACATAGCATCATCGATCATCAGAATAACTTAGCTACATGTAGATGCAGTAGTAAGAAGCTTAGAATTGCTCAATGTAAAAGAACTTGTATGCCACAGTTGTGATTAATAAAACGGGTCATCTCTTTAACCTAGGATGAAGGTTTCCTTGTTAGTGCTTTACTGAGTAAAAAGTACTTATTGCATAATTGCAAGTTCCTAATAAACAATAACAAACAATTGCGTCAATCTGACGGAACAGATCAAACGGGGGTATTCTTGTATTAATTAATTACTAATATTTCCGCTGCGGCAACCTGCAAATATTTACGGCATACAAAGTTCCTACTGTTTTACTCATAATTATAAATCATTAAATAAATACAATTTTACCATAGTAAATAATTGTAGGTGATGCATTCTGTCAGTCTTAGTTATCTAAGCTGCGTACCCATAACGCATACTTAGTAGTAAACTGAGCTAGCTCAACATATGCTTGCTGATGGAAGACGAACCAAAATAGTTAAACACGTAATATTAATTTAAATATACAACAAAATGTCGTCAACATGTCAAAGAAGCGGATACCAAATATTCGCGTTAATTTCATGTAACGACTCTATTGTACAGACAACGCATCAGACTATCCACTTCTGACTTTGTACCGCCCTTATGTCGGGGGCATAGGCGCTAATATTGAACTGCAAGTGGGTAACTTGATGTGCTGTTGACCGTACAATCAACTCAAAACTTTTACATCCTATAACGCACTCCATTCGCATAGGTTATCTTTACATGGACAGGACATTATGCGGCGCAATATACACGAATTACAATGCAAGTGTAACTTTTGCATACATTAACATCCACACTGGTATATCATACGGTCAATAATCTCACCTACCTAAGTATCGGACGCATTTTATCATGTGGGACTGGAAAAATATTTGACATACCTACCGTCTGATAACAACCATAAAATATAGATTGATTGTTATAGAATAGTAACATTCCATTTGTAAGAGTTCAACATGTTTATTTGGACGAAATAGTTTGTAAGAACTCATTAGAATAACCACAGAATGTTAATAGAAACACAGAAGACCTACTTCGTATATACACACACAACGTGCAGACTAGAATGTACCTTAACTTACCGCATTAGAGCTTTTTTTGGTCTTCCCCTTTCTGAAAGGGTAAACTTTAAAAGGGTCTAAAGATCTGCCTGCCTAGTCAATGGAGTGTGAACGATTTGCGTCTCATATAAACCTACCAGTTATTATTGACTGGTCTTAATATCAAATGAGCACACGAAAGTCTTAGTGAATAGGTACTTTTCTAACAGATTTATACAATTTGATTACTTGATTGCGCCTTTGCAATATCTTCATAAAAGATTTATATAAAAATACCTATTTAAGAAAATACTATACTTGTCAATAAAACCACAACACCGTAGTCAACAGTCCCCCCTTTCCCACTGGGCACTTTGGGCTCGTGCCCAGGGCCCCCACCATCTAGAGGGCCCCCTAGTTCTAGATTACCAAAGGATCATCGACATTTATTACGCACAAACATAATAATTTACTAATGTGCCAAAGGCCTCCATTAGGTTCCAGAATGCTCTGGTAGTCTGGTGTTAAAATGTTTATCAAGATTATGACCAACGCCCAACACAATGGTGCTATCACTGATGTCACTCAAGATAATGTTTCGCTAACTATGTACATCACAGAAATTTCGCAGAATAATGTAACCAATATAAAAATGTACATTTTATGTACTGATTCGTGGCAATCATAGAAACAAGGCTTTCACATACACAGACTGGGGCTACTGTGAGCTGGATACATTACAGATTAACTCATTAATAAGTACATAAATAAGTTCTTTACATTAACACACTAATTTTCTAGCTGTAATCTAAGCAAATGTTTGTGCCTCGTGTGATATGATAATGGATAGACATACTATAATTATTATTATATGCATTATAATTATAGTACTTATGTCTATTTACTTATTGTCTGTCTATTATTATATATTACTCGCATCCTTTCGTTTTGTGGCCAAGGTTACCACCACTCGACCAACCCAACTATATAAAAGTTCAGGAGCAGTTATTAGCACAAACCTTAGCCTCTAGCGAGATCCATACACCTGATCATCGGTTTCGTGGCGTTACCACTAAACCTGTATAACAAATCCAGAAGTTGTAAGTTACCTGGAACGTGGCAACGGCAGTATCGTCGCGCAGCCTGGACAGCTGGAAGGCGTTGGGCAGGACGGCGGCGGTCCGCAGGTGGAGGCCCCGCAGGGGCAGGCGGGCGGCGGCGCGCCGGGGCAGGGTACCCTCGCGCCAGGCCAGCAGGCACCCGCCTCGCACCGCGGCGCGCACCCATGCCCACGACACGTCGTCGTCATTGTAATACTGGCGCAGAAGGCCTGTGGACAACAATGTCTTGTTTGAACATCGCACACACACAAACAAATAAAGGAACGGTGGTAGGTCAATGGTATGGATTTCGTATGGATGGACGTTGGGATTTTTTAAGTGTTAGTAAGTATAGATTTATGCCACAACAGACCAGCACATTCGAAATAGCTATGGATGTGTGTATATAACCATGATCCAATTTGTCTGGTTAGGTTAGTAATAATTGGGCTTGCTCAATTCAGGATCTTGGTCTACTAAACGGACCGCTACTAAGCATGGACATAACACTAGTAAGATGATAATACCATGACGCCCTCAATTAACCGAGGGGTAGGCAGAGTTCATGAAGCAGCCTTTACTACTTTTACGATTACGATATACCTACGTTGGGTTATTCACGGAAAAAATAGATATTGTACCTACTTTGTAACAAAATGTTCGTCAGATCTATAGTAATCATTTATTGGTGACGCAAATTGTAATATAATGTCACGCACGTCTTTCGAGGTTAATTGATATAACAATATATCAATTTCTATCGAATGAAAATAAAATGTTATTGAAGTGTTATTTGACGCTAACGCTAGTAGGTCAATCTAAGAACTAAAGAGAATAAAGTTGGTTTTTCTATGACAGATTTTACTAAGGAAGAAAGTATAGGTACTTACTAGTTTTCAATAACAATTAAAGCATATTGCATTTTTAAACACAAAATGTGTTTAAGACCAACAAGTTTATAGACGTATTCATTGAATAGAAACATTAACCATATGTGACTAACTCAATCCATTAGGTCATATAAATATTCAATACATTAAACAAGTTTGCAGTTATCTATAAAATTTGCAGTGTAACTAAAATAACTGTTGGTTTTTTGTTATTATCTCCACATCCGTCCTGAATCACGGAAAGTTATTTTAATATAAATAATTATCAAAATAAAACCCACCATATTGAGGTTACAGGATATTCAGAGCTTTATGCACAAATAAATACAAAGCTAGGTAATAATACTTAGTCGGATAACTGATAAATTAAGAGGAAACTTTATGAATTATTCAAATACTTATAAATACGACAGTTTGCTATGATTACTATTCGGCTCTGCCATTGTTCTTTCGCCTTGTGAGTTATCTCGAGAAACTAAAAGCTGGAACGTGCATGACATTGTGTCGCAACTCTGTAAATACCTAACTAAAACTACCTTTGACGTTTTAATGAGGGGGTTACAACCTCTTCGCCATAAGTAATTCAATCAACTAAGTAGGTATGTTCTTCGGACAATATTATAGGTAGTCGCAGCGTATTCGATACGTACGATGTTGTTCTGGGACTTAAAAAAGAATGTTCCAACTGTGGTCCTTGTCTTGCATGTCGTAATAGGCGACTAATGGTATATGGGCTTTTGGGTATGTGATTGTGTAGGCGACAAGCCAACCACTTGTTACTACTTTTTCACAATCTACCATCCAATCCAGCCCATTGTGATTAATAATTATAGTAATTAACTATGTGATTAAATAAACGTTATTTATAGTCCCATGTTGGTCTGGGACTTAAAAAGAATGTGCCAACTGTGTTTCTAGCCTAGCATGTGCGAAAGGGCGACTAATGGTATATGGGCTTTTGGGTATGTGATTGTTTAGGCGACGGGCTAGCCACTTGTCACTACTTTTTCACAATTTGCCATCTAACTCAGCCCAGTTTTGTTTTTAGCTGCAAATGTGGCTAAAGGGGCCTGCTGCCCTATTGACTCTGTACCCCTTCAGGGATTATGGGCGTGATGTTATGTTTGTATGTTTACCTATTATAATACTAAACGCGACCCCTAAACACGTGGTTAAGAAAGAAGCAGTTTATAGGTGTACTTAACAGCTAATGTTCAGTAAATATGTACGTTTCGGTAGCTGGGTAACCTCACTAAACATCCTTGTCATTCTTTCAAACTGTAGATGTACCTTCCGTTAAATTAAAATTACATAAATCAGAAGATTGAATAGAAGCAAAAAACTCTCAATGCCAGTTTAGTGGTTGACCAAACGGAAAATTAAAGTCTTAAAATCAACATCTTGTTGAATGCTCAGTTACTTTAAAATACGCGCTGCCTAATCAATTACAGTTCAAAATGGAAATAAAACAAATTGCCGACAGAATAACACATGTGGCGGCCACTTGCAATTTTAACTCGCAGCGGGGTACCGCTCCCACATATTAAGTGTTAAACAAAAATAAATATACAAAGATGAGGTTTTCTGATACTAACGGCTTCGTTAGCGAACGTAATTATTAGTTAGTAATTGAAGAGCGTGGGCAAACTACAGATAGAAGGATACATCAAGTTTGAAGAATTTAGTATTTAAAATGTAAGTAGTCAGAGTAAAACTGCCACTCGTTTTCCTTTATCCTCATTATGGTTGATGATCCTTATACTACTTATAGGATTTTAAGGAAAATCATTTAAAATTTATTAAATTTTAGCTTCATATACCTATTGCTCAAACGTCAATATTATGCTTATCTTAACCCGATTATTAAACACTTATACTTTTTCACAATTTTCCATTTAACACAACTAAATTTTTGGGCTCTGCTCTGCCCGCCTAGTCCTTCGGTGATAGTCGTAATGGTACATATGTACGTATGTTGTATGTATCAGAACTGCTTCTTGACATCTGATTGCGAAAGGGTATACTTTTAGTTTAGTCTACTCAACTTTCGCGAAAAGTTTTTATCAAATAAAATTGTATGAACAGTTTCTGATTCCTAATGTACCTATGTACTTAGAACATTGTTTAGCACGTGGTTTTCCATCACAGCTCTAAGATCGGAAGTTCAAAACACAATGCAGAAATGATTGCAGTGCGGCGACGGCGCAAATTAGCATTTAATTTATCGCGGCAAACATTACTCTGTCAAGTTTATCCGGTCACCAGCAGTTCGTATTATTCCCGCGACCTTTATCAATCGGGAAGGATAGACTATTCCGAGAACTATGGGAAACAATGGCAGTGTTTTTCCAGGGTTGTTATTATAGCAGACAACATATGTGATAAGGTTTCAACTGAACTTGAGGAAAAAGAGGGATTGGCTTTAGGATCTCTTAAAAAAAAAGTTTATAATACAATAGTGATGATGATTGCATTAAAAAAACTATAATTCTATTTAGTCCGTCAGTTATATTATACAAAAATACTACACATATTTTTTGCTTTACCAAAATTGAACGCATTGTATCTTCGTCAATGTTTGTTTGGCAAATAAATAAAAAAATACGTGTACAATTTTTTTTTTAATCTGACTGAGGGACCAAACATAAATATTTAGTCAACTAAACCGAAGTTTTGAAGACTTTTCATTTGTTTAAATATGTCTCGTAAATGCTTACTTAGCTAGCTAAGAGTTGGTACCTAGGTACCAACTCTTCGTCTAAGTAGCACGAGCAATAGCTAAGTTGTCTGAATTTGGGTCAGCTGACTCTTTCTGCAAGCTCGGATTAAGTTCAAAATGTAATAAGTCTTACGCACCTACCTGACCAGTGGGTCTCGCAACAAAACATTAATAGTCGGGGTACATAAAATATGTATATCATAGACAAGTAGATTAAATAAGACCGGTCTCCATTAGTATTGACATTTGAAGCATAAACGGACCTACATAAGCCTCTGCTCCAATTAATACAATAACAGGTGATGCAAAAAAATTATAGAAGAACAAGTCGACAGAGGTGCGGTCTCGGCAAATGGTTTAACCAAATTAAGTAGATTAGCGTCGATAATTGATGCTTATTAAGTTAAGTACCTAAGTAGGCAGCTATTTGTGGGCGGGTAAATATTTGTGAGTGCGCAAAACAGAGCAATATCTATTCTACCTATAGAAAGTGATGTTGGTATGAGGTTTAGGTAGCAACTTAATCCTACTATTATAACTCATACACCCAATAATATTATAGCTCATATATACAACTGAATAACATATAGGCTATGTTTCATCGATATACCTACCTACCACGCGAGCGAAGCGGCGGGCAGAAGTTAGTAAATCATATTGGAACTGAATAGCTTGTTAGAATTAATAGATAGGTAGGTACATATAGGACCGGTCGCCATCACAACATCATTAAAGTAGGTAGGACATAGGTACATACACACATAACATCACGCCCATAATCTTCGAAGGGGTAGGCAGAGTCAAAGGGACAGCAGGCACTTTTAACCACATTCAGCCTAAAATAACACTGGGCTGGGTTAGATGGAACATTATGAAAAAGTAGTGACAAGTGGCTAGCTTGCTGGTAGGTAGGTAAGTAGGTATTTGGTCCTCCCTAGCGTATGTTTGTCTGTCTATCTGTCTGTTCGCGACAAACTCAAAAACTACTGCACGGCTTTCATGCGGTTTTCACCAATAGACAGTCATTTTTGAGGAAGGTTTATGTACCTATATACCGAATTTGTTAAGTTTTTGTGTAATACATTGGCTAACTTCCACGCGGGCGAGCCGAGGGCAAAAGCTATTTATTATAAAATAGGTACCTATCACCTACCAGTACTTACATGCATTGGAACTTTGGAAGCTTTAAAGAGGTCCGTGCAAATGAAGCTAGAATGTTATTAATTAGGTAAGTAATTAATTTACTATAAGATTGATATTATTGATTTATTATTGCAATGCAATGTTTAAGGAAGAAGGCCGCGTCGTTACTATGTACTTTATTATGTTTTTACCTAGTCCTTTATTAAGTAGCTAAGATCACATAAATCGGGAAAGAATAAATAGGTTATTTTTATTATAATTTTACCCATGTTATTTGTTAATAGGTATCTAACTATATGTTATTAACATCTGTTATGCATGTCGATATGCTCAAGAACCTATGTAAAAAAATAAAATAGAAATGTATGTATGTAGGTATGTACCTCTACCGACTTTTAAATTGTGGTCGAAAATTTTAAATCGTTCCGGCGTTTTGGTAAACAATGCAACTGACCTATTGGTGTCATGTAATAAGGTTCGCATGAGATGCTACAATGTACAAGCATTTATTCGGTTAATCTGTGACAGTTTTTAAGCAATAAATGAATAAATGTTTTTATATATATGTACCTATGTGTCTATTATAAAATACCTCAATACATAGGTATAATATCGTTCTGTGTTACTGACCTCAATTACAAAATTTAGGTTTAACAAAGTTTATCAAAGTTCAATGGTGCAACTGACCTGATATCCTCAGATTAGGATCGGCAGGCGTAGGCACAGGCCCTGGTGTCAGTTCAGGGTGCAGTTTCCTCAACCCGGCCACCACTCGTGGTGCCGGCGACTGCTCTCCCACGAGCATCTCACAACATTGTACCAACCAACACACGACACCACAATCAAAACATTACAAAAGTTATTTTATTTTCTCCGAGACCACTAATATCACAGCTTTATAACTTCTGTCACTTAAATTCACAAGCAAAATAGTAATGTGATTGATAACAGTCAAATTTAAATTCGTTTTTTAAACGTCGAAAAAGTTCGTTATACACGCGCGCCTCATTACGTTTCGTTTTACAACTGGTCGCGTTTTGACGACAAGCCCGTTGGCCGGCGCGGCAATGAATGAATCTGATTTGCCTGCTTGCCCCACTACGATTACTACTACGAGCAAACAAAACAGACGATGGAGGGTTCGTGCGTAAACACAGTCATTTTCTGCGTACAGTGCCATCTAGTGACGAAAGGACATGTCAAATTTAATTTTTCACTTGTCTCTAAATCAAATAAATTCGTCAATACCTTCATATTTACGCCTTAATCTAAATTTTTTGGATTAATTGATTTTAAAATTTGACAATGACAGCGTAATAATATAATATCTATTTATATTTCATTACTTTTTTATATCGATGATAAATTGCATTTATGTAATTACATTTTATGCTTTATTACGTACACTAAATTACTATAAGACGAATTCAATTTATTTGTAATTTTAAGTTTATTTTATCGTCCTTAAAATACTGCTTGCGTAAATGGTGACATCTATCGTCGAGGGGCAAAAGCACTTACTATTAACAGCATACATGTATAGTAGCGACCTCTATCAGAATTACAATATAACAGTTGGTTATTTAACCGTATGCTAATAATAGTAAGCATGCTAACTTTTAGCATTATAGGAAGGAGGTGTTGTTTCATATTATGTACTAGA
Source organism: Glyphodes perspectalis (assembly GCA_951394215.1). Lineage (NCBI taxonomy): Eukaryota > Metazoa > Arthropoda > Insecta > Lepidoptera > Crambidae > Glyphodes > Glyphodes perspectalis. The sequence goes on along the minus strand of OX596214.1, from coordinate 10,702,512 downwards.
TGGCGTTATAATATACTCGTTGTCACCCTTAGATGTCGTTACCAGATTTCGAAGACCTTAGATTCGAAAACGTACTTAAATACTTCTCTATTGAGTGAAATAACTTTCAAAGTAATATTTTGGATAAGGGAGGTAGAGATAAAATTAGTAAGGGGGGTTAAGCAACTAACTAATCAGTATGGTACCTGTTATTTAAATATGAATTACTTAGTATTATTATTGTATTTATGTACCTACCTTCCCGTTTTTTTATTGATGCATATGCATTCCGTAGAAAACATCTCATCTTTTACCTCTTTCTTTGCAACAAACAGAAATTAAAATTTTGTACGTATCACTTGTCGCTGTCGTTTAGATTATTAAGATTTTCATTATTTAAATAAGTATATTACAGCTAAAATGCTTTAGATAATGGCTTTAACAATAATTATTTCAATTTCAGATTCACTTGTGTATTTTAAATTTTAATAATTTAATTATGTGCTACTTTATAAGTCCTTACTAGTACGAACAAAGTATAGACTTATAAACCATAACTTAAGGCCCCATGCTTAGGTCGTAGGCCGTAAGTAAATCAGAGTGGCTTTACTTATCTAGTACCTACTCGGCGAGTTTTCAGTCGGAAGTTTACAGAATAATATCATCATCAACGATCGGGATTATATTATGTTTAAAGCATAGATAGGTATTTTATAATTAAAATACATTAAGTTAATCCTCATAACTATTTATTTACATTGAAAGCATTTCCATCAAGGAAGACGCATTTGCGGTAAGGCAAGAATGCGGGCAAAGTCTATAGGTATTTATTTAAACATAAGTTTCCATTAACTATCCTGAATAGTAACTCTCCTGAATAGTATCTGATTATAGGTATGTAATAAAAATAGACGAATTCATTGTATTAAATTATATTTTTCATTTTTAATTTAGCATATAAAGTACATACGATTATTGGATAGTTTTCAATTACGTCAGATGCATACGCATTTGGAAGACTAAGATCAACGTGAACAAGCGAATATTTTCATAATAAAAAGACTTCGAGATCAAACAAATGGCACATAAATAGAATTTGAAATTACAATATCGATCTAAACTAACTTAAACAAAACGCATACTTAAAATCTAAGGCACGAGTGTAAAACAATGCGTTACATAAACATACGTATAAGTTAAAACAAATTAAAGCTTTGTCATGGAAGAAACTATTAATATCACAATGTTGTCGGGTGCGCAGGAGTCACCACGGGCGCCACTTGCTGTCCTCGTCCGCTGGTGGTCCGTCGGGCCGCGCTTTTTTCTCCGCGTAAAAAGCCTCGAGCTGCCGCTTCGCCTCCTCCTGTTTTTTGTACTCTTGGTACTCGATCAATTTCCTTTTCTTTTTTGGTGGTAGATTGCTGTAATCCATCGGCAATTCGCAGTGTTCCGGAAGACTGGCCTCAACTTTGATCTCGGCCGGAGGCGTCGTGTCTAATTGATTCGAGGTCTGGTACACCGCTTTTTTCGGCGAAGCGCCCTCCACGGGCTTCGATGGCGACCTGAACTTCCTCAGGTCCAAGGTATCGTTGCTCGGCACGTTGGCCGGCGAATACTGATATACGAGATCGCTTCTGCATACTTCGTCTTTGTACAAATATTTTGGTTCCGCGGGCGAAACCGTGTTCGTGTTTACATCCACGTTCATGGGCTCATTGCCGCGCTTGTCCATTATGTGCTGTCTAATCTTTTGTAGAATAACATCCTTAGCTTCAGCTGGGACCCTGTTGAAATATGCCCCGTTTCTTTGAACGCTGGAACCGTTCATTTGTTCTGGCATGTGGAGTGGAGGTGAAAGTTTGTCAACGGTAGTAAGCAGACCGGCCATTTGTGGACCTGGTTTATGAACTACTCTTGGGTTCGGTCTTGAGTAAGCCCACTGCTTGGATGCACCATCGCCAGAATAGACAGAATCCTCAGCATCCGATGACGATCGTTCATGATCGCTGTAGTAGTTCTGTCTGTCTGAGACTACTGACGATGGCGATGTGGGTGGTGAAAACGGTGGCCTTTCCGGCACTTGGATGGTGAGTGGCTGCGCAGTGATCAACCGCGACAAGTGACTGATCAAGCTCTGGCTCACTTTCGAGTCTAAGTCAGGCACCGACATGATAAACCGGCACGCCTCCGCGGCGCATTGTCCGAATCCAGCTTGAAATTTCTTCGCTTCCAAAACCGGATCTTTGGGGCTGTGTAACTTAGTGAGATGATTAACGGTTAACTCAAGGATATCTGCCTTCTCCAACTTGCTCAAGTTGTCGTCATCGATCTGTGGACAAAAGGAGAAATAAAAATTGAGCAGGTGTAAACGCTGTTTCTCACGGTACTGGTAGGCGATCGACGCATTATAACTGTACGGACTAGGGATATAGACCCGAGGTACTGTTTATTAATGGAACTTGTACTTTTAAATTCCAGTTTGGCCGCGGGCAGATACGAGCTCGGGCAATAAACAGAAGGACGACCGGTCCGTGATAAAAATAAATGGTGTGTGAATGGATGATGGATTGCATTTTGATGATCATTAAAAGAAGACTAAGTTATTTTTTCACGTTCAATTAGAGTCTATGTTGTGCGAACTGATGGGATGAGCTAATGACTTGTAAATTTTGTTGCAAATTAATAAAAACAATATTTTTTGTAAGCTCACCTCCAAAGCTCCGACCATGAGGTCCTTCAGCTCGTCCAGGCATCGGTTAATGCGCGCGCGCCGCTTGCGTTCCAAAAGTGGTTTTGTTATTTTCTTGTACTTTGCCGTTTTCGACAAAGGGGCTGGGTCCGCCGACATTTTGTTAATCCCTGTTGAAAATTGTAAATATTTAGTTACGATATTTTATAACATTATTTTTAATTGAATTTTTGTGTCTTTTTCTAAGTTTGGTTTACTGAATGTTAATTATTAATTTAGTATTTGAACTAAACGATATAAGTTTTTTACAGACCTGTCATAAAACATTAACTATTTAATTTAAGTCATTTGTAACCTAATAACAATTTATCACGTAGACAATACTGCCTATTTACAAACATTGAGCTAAGTGATTGAAGATGAATAGTAAACGATAATTTGAAATCGAACACTCGCGTCTCACATAAAATAACACTTTAAAACAGAACGAATAAAAACACAAGCGCACGATCCACTTACCTCAAATTGAACTCAACACACGAACTCTAACTTATATATAATTTGTTTGTGTACACAGACCGCACGCGCGTCTCGCGTCGCGCACCGCAGCTCACTGCCTGAAAAAAGCCTTTTGCCTTGCCTTTGGTCCCCGCGGCCCTGCGCCCGCGCACCCTTCCCCCTCCCCGCGCAGCCCTAGCCCTGCCATTCATAATGCGCGTGAGCACGTGTGCGGCCCAGCGATCGTGTTTCGAGCATGCGTAACGCGTTCTTGGGAATGCGTTTTTTCTATGACTTATTACCATGGTTTTTGATGGAATTTGTAATATTTTATAGGATCTTAGGTAATGTTTGGGTAGGGTAGATATCTTATTGTTTCGATACGGTAAATAAAATCAATTACACTGTTCTACAAAAAGTGAAGAGTGATAGATCTGACTCCAACGATTTGTATAAATATTAATGAAAATTTCGCAATTATGATTTTTTAACAGATTATATTTGATTAATGCGTGTTTTAACATTGTACTTAAATCGATAATGGTTTATACTTATTATGTTTTGAATAGATTGATTCAACTTGTTAATGTCCAAACTTGGACATAAATATGTAATTACCTATGTATTCAATAGAGGGCAGAGGATATAGAAACGTAATTATCTAAGTACATAGTTTATTAAAGTTTATTACCATTTTATGTATCTTCTGCTAGGCAATTAAAGCATTATGTCCCTAACTGTTCAAGTATTGCCGACAGACATTTCAAAAACCATAAACAGCACGTGGGTCACAGTTACATTTAGTGCCTTCTTTGTAAGAATCCTTAACCATTAATGCGTTAACTTGAAAGGAGCCGACGAATGCAGCAAAAATTGTATCTAATTTACTTTCCGTTATACGCTTTGTTTACATAAATCTTTAGAAATTCTGTTTTAAATTTCGCCGTTAAAATAAAAAAAAGTGTGCCATTTAAGCACGCTTACAATTAAGACTAATTATATAGTTCTTGGTCTTATAGATAACTTAATTATGTCTAAAAATGTGACGATAAGACAAATGAGTCACTACTTTATTTTGAAATTGTGTGAAATACGGTTCTGATTACATAGCATAGGGATTTCATACGTTGTGAAATACATATTAGAATAAGGATTCACAGTCCTTATGTATTTAGAAAAAAAATATATGAAATTTTCTATATTTATGTTTTTTTTTTACACTTAACATGTTTTTTTATTAGGTAATAATTTCTAATATAGAAGGAGAAAAATTTGCAAAATAATGAAAAATAATCCTTCATTGAACATAAATGCTAGGACCTACCATCTAGATTAACAATGCCCGTTCAACAGATAAAATGCGTAAAAAACTCTGCATCATTTTTCAAGCGACCTTCATTTGTTACCAAACCCGGCCCGCGTCGGCATCCTCAAAAAGGGCCCAAAACCGCCTCACTAAAATCAAAAATAATCTGAAACAAATACCCCAGTTATCTCTCGACCGCTAGCCGACCTCGACTTTGGCGGTGCGCTGAAAGATAAACGCTGACATAGACAAAAGGCGGGCACAAAAACGCCTCAATATAAATGGCACGGACGAAAATGGGACAGAATCACGGGCCGCGCCGGACATTTTTGTGGCGCGGGCGCAGGTAGCGCTGGGTTTTCTTTTGTAGCTTGCCCTTCGTTTCTGGACATTTTAATGATAAAGTTGCCGTTTCGAAACGGAATGATTAGATGTAGATTTTAACTTTACTCCACTTAAATCTTGCACATACATGTATACCTACTTATATTCTTTATCAATATTCGATGAGTTCAATGTACTATTGCTCCACAGTACAATCGAAGGTTGTATGAATAAGATAAATTATGCCTATCATAATCTTTATATTTTGAGCATAACATAATTGTAGGTACTTATATCTTAAAGCGACATGAAAAATATATAAATCCGTATCAATCACTAGCAGTAAGCAGAAAAGTAAAAATCCGTTTGTGTCATTCATCCCGTCATTACTATTTTTCTCACGTAACGCAATCATCGCCAATCGTCATCAAACGTCACGCAGGTAAATAAAATGACGTCACAATAATTATGTGTAACATCAGATCACGGAACACAACATTGATGATTCACGGCTCATACGGACGACTAGTCGCATTAAAGTTATGTAACACACACCCATTCACTATGAAACAGCTGTTAACATAGATACCTAGTACCTAATAATTCTAGATCACTTAAAGATGCTTTAGAAGTTATTCTTGTTTGAGCTCGGTAGATATCCAGCTTTCATACGGTGAGGTACATAGTACCTATAGGCTACGGGGAAGTCTATTCTTAAGAATTTAATTATTAACAAGTAATGTTCAAGTTAATAGGTATGTTATTTTGTTACATATACATTTTCCCCCTCGTTTATCATGGATATTGCTCACCGCATATCAATCCTGTGTTGTTATGTTAGGGTCTTCTCTGACTTGTAAGTACTAGAATTGAGGTATTGTTAACTTGGTTACTTTCCAAATAACTAAACGCAGGAACTAATCTCCTGCGTATTTGGCTAATACTCGTCGAGATTTCCCGCTTTAACCGAATTTGTTTAGGAGGATATTATTGTACTGAACTTAGATTCAAATAAGAAGAAAAAAAGCCTTTAACATATTGCCACTGCTTAGTAGTATTCTCCTCATTTTAGAGTACCCCGCCATTTTTTATTAGATCAGCTTTTCCCCTTACTCCAACTGGTTAATAAATAAACTTCTATTACGCCTAAAATAAAAATAAATCCCGTCATCATTTATCCGTTCACTTAGTATCCATAGCACAAGCTTATAAGTTTAGTTTGGGACTAGGGAATAAAATTGGTGTATTAGTCTGGAGAATTTATTTATATTTATTCGTCATACTACCACAATATCTTACCAAATCCATTCGAGCAACATAACATCATGCAGATTCGTAAAGTAAGAGATGATGCAATATTTGTGTCACGTACGATAAGCATCCAATATTTGCTCATACAATAAAATAATTACGTTTAAGTACGTAATAATAACGAGTGCAATCATCATGACATGACACATAAGTAGGTACTCGAATATACAAATATAGATGGAGAATTTTTACCTCGATGCATCATGATGTTTGGCCTTAGTATTTAAAGTTCCAATTTCTGATAGTACACACTAGTACAGTTCAACATTATTATCCAAAGGAATAAATTATGATGTAATTATGTTATAGTAAGCTAATTTTTATTTTGTGGATAAGAAAAATATGTATTTTTGGGTGTGTGATTGTGTAGGCGACGAGCTAGCCATTAGTCACTACATTTTCACAATGTTCCATCCAACCCTTCTTTATTTTTGGCTGAATGTGGCTAAAGTAGCCTGCTGTCTGTTTAACTGAGTATGTATCATTGATGTATCTACTTCGCTTCCTTCTTACCGCTCAGTATAAGGCTGGCCGTACGCTGTCATATAAAAAAATATTTGTTAAAAGTCCGCCTACGTATTTGGAAGCAAACCACTCTAACCTGACCACTGAGTAAAAACTTACATAAGGTAGAAGTAGGGAAGCCCCAAGACTTTACTTTTAAAGGGGGACTCCCGATACAACCAGAGACGTATATATTCCCCGAAACACGAGTTGAAAAAAATAAGAAAACCCGTCATAGTTATTACCTACGCTTTTCTCACGAAAGCAATCAAGGCAAGCCGTCATCAGCGACGTAATCGCGGTAAATATCATCTCATCGCGCGGCGTCACAACATCATCAAGGCTGACTGCTTAAATAACGTAACTCATTTTTTTCTAAAAGTCAGTTATCATTTTTTCCCAGCCGTATTCCGTATTCCTATTCGTAAGTTTGTCTTTAAATTTCTGATTCAATTGTTATTCACAACCTGTGTTAATAAGAAAATTTTAAAATTGTACCATGATAGAGGAATAAATGTATTTCGCGCGATTTACGGCTATTACTAGCTTCCGCCCGCGGCTTTGCTCGCGTGGTACGTCGATAAAACATAGCCTATATGTTATTCGGGTGTATAAGCTACATTATCTAAAGTTTCATTAAAATCCATTATGTAGTTTTTGCGTGAAAGAGTAACAAGCATCTAAACAAACTTTCGCATTTATTATATTAGTAGGATTGTATAATATTTGTGTATATTAATGTGTTTTGACATGCAAAAGTAGAGCTGTTATCCGGTCCGTCTCATGAATTACATGTTTAGTTTCTAATTATGGAAATACTAGCATAAAAATAAAGAGATACAATGCGCCATAATGTTATAATAGTATTATTTTAATTCATATGGACCTCTTATAAGATTTTAAGCCTTAAACGACGTTTGCACCAAAAATAATGTTTAAATAACACTTGCAGTTTTTTTAAAAATGATAAATCGTACTTATGCATGCTCACTAGTCAGCCGTGTATTTACGTTGTCGGAGATACAACTTGTAGACTATAATAACGATGTTAATTAAGCATGACGCACGCTCTCTGACTCACCCGGTGACCGCCTGCGTACGAATCCTGCGCAACATACGATTCTAAGTTACGCGCACACTTTTCTTGGTATTAAGTTAATACTTATTTAGTTATTTTGGGTACGTGAATACTACGTCACTATGAGTAAACGTTTACAAGTCTATTCTCATGGTGACAGGCATTCTCATTTGTTTACAACATATGAGGTGATGTTTACGGAAAAGCCGAAATGTTTTTGTTATTATGATAGAATGATATTGTATTAGCTGGACATACGACAGACATTACTCATTGATTTAGTTTAGTAGTAGTAGTAGATAATATTTGCTAATAGATTTTGTTAGATTATTTAGTTGTAAATCATCGTTTTGTAAATGACAAGTCCTTTCTTTGAACGTGTAAAGATTATTTAAAGTATTTATGTATTAACATTTTTTTCTTGACTTTTCATGAAAATTAAATTATTAACAAAAGTGTCAGATAAAAGAGCAAAAAAAGGTGTGGACCTGAGATTAGAGTCGTATCAACATGTTTGCCTGCGCTAGCTGCAAGTTGAATAAAAACCTCGCACTCCTAGGCACGTTCCTAGTTTGTTCAAGGATAATTGTCTACCAAGATATGATACTGATCCCGACAATGGCGATCGCCAGAGATATAAAGTCCAGATGTGTAAAATAAGTCTTAATTTTCGCGACTTCGTCAAATTATTTTGTATGAACAATGATACAGGAAAAGATGAGAAATAATTCATATCCTGTCTGATTCTTTACGTGGTGTTATTAATATCATCAAGTTATTTTATGTCAAAAATACTACTTCATGGATGAGACTTGTATTGTATCCAATTCATAAAAAAACGGGTAAATCCAGTAATAACTATAATTATAAAATGAATATATTAACTTAGTTGTCCCATGTTGGTCTGGGGCTTAAAAATATGTGCCAACTGTGTTTCTTGCTTAGCATGTCATAAAAGGCGACTAATATATAGCTAGCCACTTGTCACTACATTTTCACAATTTTGCATCTAACCCAGCCCAGTTTTATTTATTGGCTGAATGTGGTTAACTGCCTTCCCATATATAACATAGTATAACTTAATTGAACACTCATTATAACTTATTTGTTATCGTCTTACCTGTCTACAGTCCGAGAGGATTAGGTAAATAAAGTATATATTTATACCTTATTCAACGAAGTTCCGGCATCGACATCCTGGTAACTTGATAGGCAAATTTATGTTGCCAAGTTTGTTGCCGACCTCTGCGACATGCGACCGGCCGGCAACTTCATTTGACTTTCAAACAAGCTTGTAGATGTTTAAATTCATGTAACTTCGATACTAAAGATTAACTCGATGTTTTTAATCTAATAAGACCTGAATAAATTCTTAGAAGACAAATATTTTGTCGTTTTGTTAACATGAAAACCAAGACTGTTTTTGAATACTGTTTTTGCTTGATACCCTTTTAAACCATATCTAACATTACTTTAATATCTAACTGTATTATCACTAAACTTAATCATCCAGGTTTGAAGGATTAACTTTTTAAAGGACGAAAGAGTAAATTATATTCCACATTTTCATCCTGGTTTTATCATCAAATCGCTTGGCTTGCAATTGTACGTTAAAAACCATCATGCCACCGACCACTTTAAAATTGTAGATAGCTCATTTAAATCGAAAAGTCAATTTGTTCTTTCGCTTACTCTACATAAAAAACCCGTTACACAGAGGTTCCTAGATAATAAATAAAGATGAAGGTTCTTTATCCATAATTGGATCGAATGATGTGGACATCCTTATGTAGGCGCCATTGCACTGTATCGATTGCGTTAATTAGTTAATAAGCTTAAAGTCGAGATTAATAATCCGCATTAATGATTCTACTCACGCAAGCATAATCTAGGATAAAATCCAACCACTATTAAATCCAATAAGACTAATGTCTATCGTACGTGCCGGTGTCTCAGCCATTATAAGATTATTGCATTAATTAATGGAAAATTTACATCGTGATCATATTACTATTCAAACTAGCCTCACCGCAGCTTGCGGACCTATTTTTCCACTGTTATTAGATAAGTGGATTTAGATTAAATCATCCACGATCCTCCGTATAAAATGTAGAATAGACCCGAGAAAGATAGGTGGAGAAATGTAAGTTGCACGAGCCACTAGCTACGTATCGGAGTGGCGTTTTGTTGATAAGGCTGGCCCGTGTCGTTGCCTAGTATCTTGCAAAAGGCGATCAATTGATATATTGAGTAGGTATTTGAGTCTGATGATTTATAAGTGTTTCTTTGAAACCTTTATAAATGAAGATTATTGTGACTTTGACTTTGTGATTGTGTAGGCGACCATTTTTAGTCATTTATTGCATTTTCAACCGACTTCAAAAAAAGGAGGAGGTTCTTAATTCGACCGTATTTTTTTTTCACAGTTTAACTCAAATATCTACATCTGGACTCTGTATATCTAGGTATTGCGGGATTGATGGTACGGAGGTTGTTAAGAAAAACACTCCCATTAAATCTTCACACCGACAGCGGAAGAGCAACTTTGTCGCTGGCGCCAACTCGTTCCTAATAACGTCTATCAATGCCTCATGAGGTCATGTAACTAAAATAGCCCAAACAAATGGTCACACATGCTACTCCAGGCGGCTCGTGTGAACACGCGAGGCGTGTTTTCCCACGCGTGCCACAGATAAGCGCGCCTACGCCCACGCGTGGCTTTCGGCTGTCCTTACGTTAATGATAATGAAGCAATTATGTACTAGTGTGTCTTATCGGCCGTAGATTAAAACAATGCAAGAGCAGGCTATACTTTAGTGACTGGGTAGGACTGTCGTCATTGGGATTTCATTTCTTTACCGCAAGTTATATACCTAGTTAGCATCACATGTATATGGAGATGAATCCGCGACAACTGTATAAAAACGTGATGTTAGTTCTTTTATGAAAACATGGTTAAGGAATCGTTTAAGTGTTACTTCTACTTTAAATACAATAGTTTCTACTTTAAAAAGTATCTTTGCTGTGATTGCCCGTGGATAGAACCTGTTGATAGGATTAGGCTTGTGGCGACGTTAGGATATACATATATCTAATAAAAAAATTTATATGTTAAGTTTAAAGGGCCTTCGCTGAGCAGAACCCAATGGAAATTATCACCATGACTCTATGGCCAGTACAGCGCTGAGAGAGCACTAGATGGGATTAGATACGCTAAAATTACACATTATAGGTACTTTTATTTTAGGAAAAACTGGTAAAGCATGCAGCGCGTAGCGCACAAAACCATTAAAATTATTGAAAATAATTTGAATTGTTCGTTGGTATTGGTAGAAAACGCTGCCTTAACCAGAAACCCTTGTTTCCATCTCGGGTCACGTCAAACATGTGTAGCTGTTTTAATAATTAAATTACATAATATCAGCCTGTGCCTTGGAAACCATGTTAAGCCGTTGGTCCTGCGCCTGACCTCTCTCCGGTCATGTTAAATGACCGTCATTGTCCATCCATGTGACTGAAAAGTGCATCTACCGTATTTCTTTTTGATAAAATAAACCTTTCGATTCCTGTAGTAGATGTTTGTGTGTAAAGCTTATATGAATACAGATATTCTATTCTATTTCTGGAAATGTATTCATCGGTAAACAATAAAAGATGGAACAAACAACGTTTATAGGTTGCACGGGCTGCCACATTTATGTTAACTGTTTTTGTCAATTTCCATTTTGAAACGAAACATTAATCTTTGTTCACATTTAACCATAAAACGATAATCTAAATAACATCTTTGCATGGCGTAAACAATAAACTAGCCGTTTGCCAATACTTGTGTTTCAAAGACACGGCCATAAAATCATTTTTAAGGAGGTCTGTAAGACAATAAATGTTATAAAGAACATTCTGTTATGGAAAAAAGCTAACAGTAACTTGGTTTTGCTTTCAAATGAAAGGCTTTTGTAAATACATGACCTCACTTTTTTATATAACCAAGCTTTTGATGTACCGCTTGTTAGAAAAAGTTTATTTTATGCCTAGGCTTAATAATACCTATAGGTATATAACTTTAGAATAAATGGGTCAAACGTCAGAATAATGCTAAATACTAAATATTTTACCCCGCCGAAAAGTTTTATACAATTGATTGTTAATTATTATATATTTGTCAAAGTACTGTGAAGTCCTAATGAGGGAAAATTAACAAAATATTATTTATTTACCGAAAAAAAGTTATTTTACTATATCATATGAAGCATCACTTTGAGGAGATCCTCAAAGTGATGCTTCTGCTCTTATCTCGACTAGATAGTCGAGATAAGAGGAAGCAGATTGAAATCTAAAATAAAATAAAAAACGCAATAATAGAATTGGGGTTCTGAACTCGCCAAATCTTACTGATGTCTCTCCAGTGCCAACCTGAGTTATTGCGTTTAATCACTCGTCACACCAGATAACGGTACACCTACTGCGTTAGCATCTCATAGTGACAAAACAAAATGTCTGGCGATAGTGGATAGTCAATAAAACGAGAGGCGGATAGTTTACAAAACTAGTCTACGGCGCCCGCGCGACTAATTGACGGTCATTCTACCCTGAGGAGGGGTAGCAAAACAGTTTACATTTCTTAGCATTAGTTATTGACATGTCTTTCAACTATAGAAGTATCAGTACCCCCAGTCTCTGCCTACCCTGCTAGGGAAGTGGCGTAAAGTTTAGTTAGTTAGTTTTTACATTGAACCATGTAAATGCAAAAAACGTCCGTATGGTAATTACATTTACCTACCATAAGCACGTGTTTGAATATTGTGTCAAAAGAATCGAGAAACTTTGATCGAACCTCACCTAGGACAAGTGACTTGCACTGTGAAAATTAATCAGTTCAATAATAACGATGCAATTTCACTTCGTTTATAATTCCACTAATCCACCTTCGATCTTATCCATTTTGAAAGATAGCGAGAAACGCAGGTAAACAACACGTTGCTGGAATCTTATCGTCACGAGTCTGGGAACTTTCATTGAGAGGCTCCGATAAGCGTGTGGGAAGTGGCTGAAGACACGCGTCGCGTGTGACTAATAGAGTGACAAGAGCCGATGTCTTTTGTTTTAAATACTGATTGTATTAAATCGCAGATAAAGCGTGCAGTCGTAAGCATGGTAATGACGTCATTAAAATATTCTTACATGTAGCGTATTTTCTTTAATTCCTTTGCTGCTTTACCTAAAATTATGGATTCTAGTTTTATATCTGTGGTAACTAGAAGTAAAGTGATAATGAGAAATTCTGACCATTTGTTGCAGTTATTTCTTATCAGAAAAACTGGGAGTTCACTAAATGGCCCGGAGCACAATAGTAAAAATAGTTGAATTTAGATGTTAATATTTGTGGAACAAAAATAGTGTTTTTTTTTTTATTTATCCCGAAATATTTTTATCAATCCCAACGTCAATGACACAATGAAAACTAATATATTTGTATTTCATAATTGTAAATCTATTGAGCCTACAGACGATGCCAAAGAAGTAATTCTTCAGTCTCAAAAGTAAATTTTAGTAAGTAAACTGTACAAATGTTCAATAATATTATTTTTTAACATTTGTCAAAAATATTATTTGTTAACATTCGTCACTTAAAAATATAAAAGTTTACTTTTTCTATTAAACAATCAATCATTTATTGCCTAGCGCGATTAATTTATCATTCGTAAAACAGGACTCGCGATCCATCCTCGCTGCTGTCTGTACACGGATCGAAGTAATTCAGATCTGTCAAAATTCGCCGCGGCCGGAAGCTAGCCGTGGGAACGGGAGACGATCGCTTTTCTCAATAAAATCTCGAACAACAGCTACGCCGATAAAGAAGATTCTTTTTGTTTATGTTCCTTTTTATATCCGCGCGAATCGAGCGTTCAAGAGCGTTTTCGTTGTTTTTCTTATTGGACTGCCATGTTGGGTCAGGACGATCTAGCTCTTTATTAAATGTATATAAAGCGTTTTTTTTAGTTTTGTCGTTAACAATCTATGTAGATAATAATCCTTAACAGGTGGGTAAGTACTACAGTCACATTTCATTTAACACTTTAATTTAGTTACCCGCGCAGAAAAAAAATACGCAAAGAACATCACGACCAAATCATTTGAATAATCGAGTTTGAGTTGTAAAAAAACTTTATTATGGCAAAAATATGTTATTTTTACGTTGAGTAAAGTTATAAAGCATTAAAACCTTTATTCTGATAAAAATACTCTAATTAAGCAAAGGCTATCAGTTGGCAGATCATTTGGATATCCATCATATTCAATACTGCCTGTCAGAAGAAGTCAGTGATTATCTCGGAGATGGTAATTAAAACACTGATGATTATAAAACTACCCATATACCCACTAATTTAATTTTCTTTGAACTCACGACTGTCAAGAATATATGCATAGTAAAATAAATAACGGTAAGGAATCTAAAACAAAACACTACACAAATTTACCAACGCTATTTGTAGTTCAGGCCATTAAATTAAAATTGCTATAATAAGAATAAAAAACAAAAGGAATTCACACATTTGGCCAGTTACCTACTAATTGGAAACAAAAATAAAAAGAAATAAAACACCTACATACATATTAAGAAACGAAAGATAATATAAAAATATTTCCTAAAATATTGAAAAGATGTTAAATTCACGTCTCTGGATCCATACTCAATTTATTGCCTTTGCCTTACTGTTCCCACCTCTTATTGTAATATTGGGCCGGGTCAAAAATTATAGTTATTCGGCGTAGGTGCTTCTTTGGTAGAAATATAATTATATCCTGTGGAATGTTCTCATCGCTCCAGATTTCCAGTAGGTAAAGGTTTAATAAGTTATCAAATGAGAGGAGGGGACTGTTCAATTAGAACGTGATAAAACTCTCAAAGAAAATGATCTTGAAACCGACTAATAGTTTGTTCGTGACGTCGTTTATAGAGTAAAAGGAAGTGGTATCCTTTTTAAATTTGATTTGGTTCCGCCCATTCAAATACTTGGTCAGAAGTCTGAAGTTATGGTTTTTTTATCGGCAAAACTTAGTTTATTTCTTGTAATAAAACAGTGGTGTTTTTATTATAGTGTAATTTGTAGATGCAATATACTTTTGAGAGTTGACTGAGAGTCGGTACCTCCTGGATTCGGCTTTTTTTTAGGTAAATAATATGTTTGAAGCCTAATTGGGCTGAATTAGGTAACTGAATTTAAAGACCTATTGATTACATCTTGGTGTTCTTGGAAGATCTATAGTTTCTAAAACTGTTATGCGATTTTAGGATCCACTTTGCTGAACCCAGTGTCAAAAGGTCTCGACCGTTAGCATACCTTTATCGCTTCACTGTAATAACCAGACTTGTCCATTCTAGAATTACTGAGTATGCGATAATATGCGCGCTATAGAAGACTAACTGTACAAAATAAGTCAGAAGTTCCTATCAAGCGAAGCAAGTTTCGCTTAATTAAGAAAACCTCTTTGTCGGACACAGATTAGGGAACACAATGATTGACGATAAATCACTACCAAATCTAGTTTCGCTGGTACTGAATCGTCTTGGTCAAAGATTAACAGAAGGCTTGGTGAATAGGGAAATCTCCATCATCCGGCTTCGGTTTTCAAAATAAAAGGAGCGCTATAGAATTTCGGTCATGTCATATGAGTCAGCTCTCAAGAAAGGTGGGTCTAGATATGTTTATGAGATTTACAATACTCTTGATTTGCTCTTCTAGGCGTAGCGAATTAAGAAGTTGAACAACTTTGACAATGTTGAAACCTAATCGGGTGTTCAAAATTAATGGACTGATTTAAATCGGCTGATTACTAAATTCTGCTGTACTTCGGCAGGCACGTTACGCTGTTGGCTATTAGTGCATTCTGATAGATATATCTATGCCTATCACGTTTGAGACTTAAGGCGAAAATTTTTCGACATTCGAAGGTAGACTGTGAATATTTACTCTGGAACAATGGAGTTGACGTTATGTATGCAATGCAAAAATGATTTTTTGTAATCACCGCCCGGTCAGATACCTAACGAAATAGTATTTTCGTCTCAAACGTCATTAGCATATTAGACATATCAAGTTCCATAACTCTCTGTACGTTGTTAGTATGTGTCTGAGCCGTCTATTATAGTTAAGATCGGTGGTCTAACCCGGTCGTGTTCGGGAGTCAGCCAGCGGCTGCGGCCGGTTTCGTCGGCCGCCTCTCGCTCAGCGGTGGTGTAATACGGTAGGCTGGGGGGAGGGGGGCATGCAAATGGCAGAGCTATACTTGGCCACGAAGCGAGCCGTCCGAGACCGTGGGAAAACTATCGCCTGTGGCGAGTCCGACGCTGGGCCGGACTTGGAGAAGTTGCGTGCTTAAGATAATTTTGATCGTGTTTTTACGATCTTGACTAATTGATTACACTGTTATCTTAAAAGATATACATATCGTGTAATCGAGAGACGAGAGATTGTTAACGTTGGGTATAGGATTACAGGGGTTGCTTGCGACACGAGTAGGTAGAAGAAGTTATATTGGCTGCTAGTTATTAGCGATCATTACAAATGCAATAATCATTAATTCCTGTAAGATTTAGCAAATTATTTATCATAAACATACAGTAATTTTGGAAAAAGCGTATTTTGTTGATTGCTACTGTAACAACAATAACCTTAATGTGCTACAATCAGCCCCTGTCTCCCTACATTTCTTACTCGATCAGTCATCGTCAGAGGTCGACTGTAGCTAATATTGAAAGTTATTCTTTAGCATTCCATAAGTGACCTACTAGTAATATTGGAAACACAATTATAATTAATGATAAATAAATAAATATCAGACTACATCACATACATTGATCTGACTCCGACGAAAGTATCTTAAGCACTTGTGCTACGGATATCAGAATCAAAAGTGGTATTACAAATATATACTTAAATATTCAATATTAACACCCAGACACAGAACAAACACAAGTATTCATCATACGAATGTTTGTCCTGGGCGGTGATCGAACCCACAACTCTTGGCGCATGGGGCAGGGTCACTACCGAATGAGACATCGAGCCAGTCGAATTAATATTCGCACTATGTCCTGTCAAGGCTGTCTACTTAGTTATCGGTAATGCTCTTTCCTTAAGCATTAGGTTCAAGTCCACATATTGTCAACGTCAATACGTATATCGAGCATAACATGTCTGAACCGTTTAGACACGCAAACGCTTGAAGTGTAAAGCTGTTAGGTATTTAATAGTGAATAATAGTACGATTAGTGTGTATTATCGTGTGACGTATATTGCAATCATTGCTAGCTTAACATTATACTACTTCTATTATACTGTATGACGTGTGATGTAATAACGACTTTGGACTTGCAAAGCTATTGCAGTAGTCGTTTGACTCATAATCATAAATTATGCTATGCGTCAAAGGGCAAATTCAATGTATAATATCTAAGTACGACCATTACAAAGTACAAGGGTTAATGAATAGTTCTTAGTACCACATACTGACTCTTACATTCCTCTTCTAAACTTCACTTCCCTTCTCTAAACGCTTATATTTGACTTTTATTCTTTTTTCTAAGAGAATTGGTGGACACCTCACAGCGGTGGTAGCTCAATGGTATGGACGTATGTCTCTTAACCGAGAGATGCGGGTTTAAAACCGGGCATGTACATCTGGATTTTTCAAATCTATGTACTATTTATACTGCTAGCTCGGCGGTGAGGGAAAACATCGTGATGAAACCTGCACATTCCAACAACTATAGATGTCTACAATTCTACATAATCCAAATTGTCTGGTTCCCATTGCTAAGAGTTACGAAGCACAGATCGGCAGTCAGCGGACCCCGACTAAGCACGCGACATAATGGGATGGGTGTTCGTTTAAAACCGAGCACGTCTTTATCATCATCTAACAGCGGTGGCACGTGCCCCTATCTTAGGTAACTATATGATGCTCACGTAAAGTCGCAGTATCTTAGTTCATATCTACCACGTGAGAGAGATGGTAAGCCGTGATCACACCAAACATGAACTTTAACCGTGTGCCTACTCTAAAACGGTTCAGTATATTTTCATAGAGAATTAGTAAAATACGCGTTAAACATGTATTAGTTTGAGTGTCTACGTGTGGATATGATGGTAAACTCAATCTCTGGAAAGCGGTAGCAATTATTTTCAACCGACTTCAAAAAAGGAGGAGGTTCTCAATTCGACCGTATATATTTTGTCGTGGGCGAATCGGATCTGCAAATTCCTGCAGCAATCCCAGCCTACTCTACTAAAATCGTCTACTGTTACGCTTAGCGCCTGCCGATGGATTTAGTTATGCTTACCTATTTTATGAAATATAGATATGTACCTTTAGTTAAATACACCCTTGTATGTTCTTGACTGATGAAGAGCCCACCGTGCATTCGTTAACCCACCACGGGCGCGTGTCAGGCGGCCGGCGCGCGCTGTTACCACGGCACTTGACGCAGTTCTCGTTTTCTCCACATCAAGCATAACCGGTTGTTAATCATAGTGTTCTGTTAGCCGGTGAGTGAGCGCCCAAGTGAGCGCCTGCGCGCTCGTGCAGCGACCACGGGCGCATGACGGGTGGCTACCGCGCTCCGCGACCACGCTGCTTGACGTAGTTCTTGATACTTTTCCAGATACTCCATAGTCGGCAGCTTATCATAGTTATACTTCACAGTTTTATGGCGAGTGAGCGCCCAAGTCCGTGCCTGCGCGCTCGTGCAGCGACCACGGGCGCGTGACGGGCGGCCGCGCCGGCGCGCGCCGCGACCACGGCGCTCGACGCGCGACGCTTGACGCAACCGGGCCGCGTTCGTAACCACTGGCGCTTTTGTTATTTTCTTTTGCGAGCATGGTGGTAGTAAGTAATACCGTGGAAAATTGCCAATCCGTGCTCCTCGGCCCGGCTCAAGGATGTTTGGTGGATGATCGAGTTGAGGTCATGGTAGAGGCTTTTTTGCTATCGCGAATGAGTTCTCGATGTTATCTTAATGGAAGGTACGAATAATATTAATGTTGTGACGGTAATGTTTTCAAACTGTGAAATTGAACATGAAAAGAAAGTATACAAACACCCCATGAAAATGAAGTAGGTACCTACTTCAGCAGCTACTGTTTATTTGATTTATCAAAAATATCCGGTGATATTTATTTCTTTTATGTTAATATTACCTACGTTGTTAAGCAATCAACTAGTAAATAGTCAGGTAATTCGAAGTATATTGTTATTGCTCATTAGTGAGATAAGTTACGTTATCAAACGTCATAAACCGACTTGCTATGACAGGAAGTGGCACATAAAGAGAATGCAAACGGGCCATCCTACGGTTGAAGAATCATTATCCAATGGAAGCTAAGATTTTCAGACGACAAGTTTGGATTAACATTTTCTTATAATACAGCGGGTAGGGTTAAGTAGTAATCTAATCTATAGTGACCATTTATTTGAATTATCTCGCAGTTCCGCTTTATATGTATAATATTTTTTTATAAAGATTATATTAAATTATGATTATCTTTTATTGTCTTTATAATGAATGCTTAAAATATATATAAGATTTATACAGACAACCACTATATAAACTTCCTGTCGTCCATGCCTATTCGAAACTTTATGAAACATCAACTACGAGATTATCATTATCAAATTATCCTAACAGCATAGCAGTAGTCTAACGGAACATATTTCACGTCCATTCGATACACTGTCCACGAGCATAGTGAGTAACTAACCTAAGATAGGAAGCCCCTATTTAGCCACCAGCTCATGACAAAACGCATCGCGAAAAAAGACCGAATCAATCAACTTTTTGGCGACATCGGTCTTGAATAACCAAATTGGCCAACCGACAATCGCAACAGCTCTTTCCACTGTCATCCTGCGCGTAACATCAAAAAACCATCGGCGTCCGTCCATGTTGCGATACTTTTTGTACAATCAATTAAGTTTGCACCCATTGGGTTAGGTCACGTTTCCAATCGGTTTTTGTTTAATTTTTTACGCGGTGCGCTCCAAAATATTACGTTTTATGCAGATGAGTATTGAGGCGGTCGATTTAAACATCGTTTGTCAACCTTACTACTATCGCGACTGGGTGATTAGCACACATTTTCGGTAACATTTTTGCAACCAACGCGGCGCTTGAATACATTAATATTACGTTTAGTTAAGTTTTTCACATCAGCTCGTCATTATGAGCACGATTTTTATTTTAAAACTATTGGCATCTGCGAATTTGCTAATTCAGTGGAAAATTTAGTTTGCAACATCCTATTTTACTGGGATAACTTTTATAACTTTCATCCAAAAATACAAAATTTCATATTTGTAATATTTTACTTTCGGAGATTACCTGGTCTAAATAGATAGTCAGAATAAAGATATTTTTTTGTCATATGATCTGTATGTATTTTCACATAAATTCAGTAACAAGCAATTTTTGCTATATAATGTAATATTTTAGGAGACACTCCGGTATCACCTGTTTAGAAAGACCTTGGTAGGACATTTATGAAATTGTTATAAGCTGGTGATTTACTGATCAAAACATAGTCCTCTATACGGCTGTGACTCCCAGGTTGAGAAACAATAAATTACACGTTTAAGATGATCGGGTAACGGTTTGAATTTTATGCGTCCGTTTCCAATTATTTGGAGGTGATTAAGTGGACCGTTAATTAACTTAATGTATAGTCTGGGTTGTCTAACCAGATGCCATATCATCTAGGCTAAAATCTTCGGTTGCTTTTTGATGAGATTAGTAATTCCTAGGTGTACGTTATGTGTCAAAATATGGGGCGTCTTAATGGCGTCATAAAAAATTGTAAACTTGGCTTTCAAGAATATGATAAAAATAACAACGGGGCATAGATGATATTGACGTTTTCTTTTCGGTTGTATCTCTACTCACATATAATAATAATAATATATATAATATAATCTTTATTTGCCATTATACACATTACATATCGTACATTAGTTGGTGACTACTGCACTAAGCAAACTGCTTGATTCGCAGGAGTCAGGAGACAGTTATCAAGGACATATAACATTGTAATCGAATAACGCTATGGGCGCTAGTTGCTTAACTTAATTTAAGTATGTATAACATTTATATTTATAGTTATAACATTTATAACATATTTATTAAAAATGTTAACAAATAAAAATAACATTAAAATTTAGCAATGTTGAAATAATAGTAATAGAAAGGAGAGTATTTGAAATGTCTGTATGTGTGTGTGTGCGCGTGTGCGCGCGCATGTATGAGTACGGATGTATGTAATATACATATATACATACATATCAACACGCCGGCAATCTCGAAAGCAATAAGCTCCATAATACACATTTAGTCAAAAAAAATGTTGTGTTAGATGTAAATTTGTGAAAAAAACAGACTTAATACACCGTTAGTCGCCTTTTGCGACATAGTTACGACATGACTCAAAAATAATGTAGAAACTGTGTCCTTTGTCTAAGGACACAGTTTGTACATTATTTTTGAGTTCCAGACCAACATGGATGTACTCTACTTATATATATATGTATATATTGCAAGGCAGCAACTTCGGTTTCTGTGACTTAGGTGTTTTTTGAAGACTAGCAGCGCCCCGCTGTTTCACCCGCATAGTTCCCGTTGCCGTGTGAATACGGGGATAAAATATAGCCTATGTTACTCGATGATAAAGTAGCTTTTCATTGGTCAAAGAAGTCCAGTAGTTTTGGAGCCTAATCGATGCAAACAAACAAACAAACAAACAATCAATCAAATCTTTCCTTTTTATAATAATATATATAGTATAGATAAATATCACATTCGATTCTCGTTTGTATTTAAAGAGTTTGAATAGGCTTTGTTTTTTTTTCTATTTACAAACCAATATAATTAATGGTGTAATAGCATAGTAGGAAAATATTTCACAAGTATTCCCCGGTCAGTTTTACAGCGAACTTAAAACCACAATAACAATGCATTGGTACTTGCAAAATTAAATTTATCCTTTACGATATTGTAATTTAGGGTAAACGATGCGGAAGGAAAAGAACGAACAATTGTATTGACGTGATAAAAGTACAAACTATTTATTTATAGCATCTTTATGTACCTATCTATATATGTATGTTTGTGTCGGTGTATAAGCGGTGGTAGCTCAATGGTAAGGACACGCGCCTCTTAACCGAGGAGTGCGGGTTCAAACCCGGGCCCGTACTTCTGGATTTTGCAAGTCTATGTACGTATTTATACCACTAGCTCGACGGTGAAGGAAAACATCGTGATAAAACCTGCAAATTCAAACAACTATGGATTTGTAACCATGACCCAAAAATTGTCTGGTTCCCCTATCTTAGGGTTACGAAGGTCAGATCGGCAGTCGCTTCAATGTAATTACCAGACTCGCTTAATCCTGGATCATGGTCTAAGCGGACCCCGTCTAAGCACGGGACATAACGCTAGGAAGATGATAAGTATGTTTGTGTCGGACTCCAAAAGAACCTGCCAACTATGTTTCTTGCCTAGCATGTCATAAAAGGCGACTAATGTTAATGGGTATTGGGTTTGATATTATGCAGGCGACAAGCTGGCAACTTGTCCACACTTTTTCACAATCTTCCATCACTCCTAAGGGGATTTTTGCTCCCTGGACTCTTCCTACCCCTTCGGGGATGGAGGTCGTGATGTTATGTACATTATATGTAGAAGATAAGGTGTAATTCCCGAATCTATTTACAATTTGTGCAGGTATGGGAGATGTGGAACAATCAAATGTGAAAATATGATTTTCATAAAACAATACATACATACATACATAACATCACGCCCATAATCCCCGAAGGGGTAGGCAGAGTCAAAGGGGCAGCATGCCCCTTCAACCACATTCAGCCAAAAATAAAGCTGGGCTGGGTAAGATGGAAAAATGTGAAAAAGCAGTGACAAGCGGCTAACCTGTCGCCTTCACAGTCACACACCCAAAACCCGATATACCATTAGTCGCCTTTTACGACATGCTAAGCAAGAACCACAGTTGGCATATTCTTTTTAAGTCCCAGACCAACATGGGACAGTGGGCTGGGTTGGATGGAAAGCTGTGAAAAAGGAGTGACTAGTGGTTAGCTCGTCACCTACTCAGTCACATACCCAAAAGCCCGTAAACCATTAGTCGCCTTTTACGACATGCTAGGCAAGAACCACAGCTGGCACATTCTTTTTTTTTCCCCAGATCAGCATGGGCGAAGTCCCAGACCGGCATGGTCATAAAATAATGTGCTTAAACTATTTTACCTTAATGTGAGTACTTTGGAATTTTATAAATTTTTGTATCTATACAATCTTGCCAACTATTTAATTTTTTTCAAAGCTAATACTATTTTGGTATCGGTCTATTTATACGTGCAAAACGTGTATATTCCTAGTAATGATAAAACAATGGTCCTAGATTACCGAGAAATGCCGACGATCGTGGTTGCAAGCGCATCTCAAATTATATCTGACGTCGAGTGTATAATTTCACATTGCGATTGATACAAACTGCCAATTAAATGGCGGTGAAACGTTAATTATGAATTGTAATACGATTATTGATATTGTAGGTAATAACGTACACTATGCCTCATGCTGCACTTGAAGTATCTGATGGTATGCAAATGCTTTTGCAGCTTGCCTGTTATTTTCTGTGAATATTTACTTACAAATACTCATGAAATTCTCTGAATACGTTGTTCCTTCAACGGATGACTTGAAGTTGAAATGGTTTCTTTTAATTGGTCATATAATTATATTTTTTATCTTTATTTCGTTTCTCTCTTCTTACCATGTCGTTAGACATCGTATTTAAAGAAAGAATCATTATATACGGTCTTGAATTTTTGTGTAGTAATATTCGTTCGTATGTAGTAAATAATTGTAAACGTACACATATATATGTATATATTATATATATATATAACGCTCGCAATAGCCTATACAATCTTAAATCCGATCTAATACAACACTGGTCGCCTTTTCCTATAGGCAAGGAATTCAGCTAGTCCATTATTTTTGAGTTCCTGTACAACACGTTATTCAAAAAGTTACGTAATATTTCGAATACACATAAAAGCAACTGCCATAATGTGGTCTTCTGGTACAAAGAATTTAATTCGTCATCTCAATTGGCCACCTATCCGCGTCTCGACCGTGACGAAAGTTGCTTGATTTCTACATTAATACGTAAATTGCACGAACCGCTACAGCAACGAAGTTAATGTGTGAAGAGATTTGTCCATTGGGTATCGAATTTCGTTAACTACCGGTATTTAGCAAGAGAATGGCAGAGGAAATGTTTACATAATACATAATTTAAATAACAAGTAAAACTGCAAGCAAAAAACAGTGCCTAGGTAACAAATTCACACGCTTGTTTCTTCTGACTGACAAAAAGTGTGTGACCAATAACATTATTCGCGGGTGCAGCCTTATGCAATTGCAATCAGCTGCCAATTGTCTGAAGATCTGTTTGATATTGTTTGCTAGTTGACACTAGCCAATAAGGAAATGGTGGCAATTGATTTGGATCGCTCTAAGGCTTCTTGTCTATTGGTGAATAATGAAAGCCACATCGAATTTATATTATGTTAAGAATCTCTGTCAACAACTTTATTAATAGTTTTTAAGGAGAATAGAAAATTCTTCATGTAAGAAAATAACGTTTTTAATTTATAATCTTAGTCGTTGTATTGCAAAAAATTGCATCACAAAATGTGATGCAATTTTTTGCAATCATTGATGAATGAACCGTAACACTACATATTCTATTTATTTGATTGCAACAAAGTTGGCAACTGTACTGAAAATATTGACATGACGCTGTCTTCATTCTGAGTATTGATTATTATTTTATTGTATTATCAACAAAAAACTCTTTAAGCATCCAGACGTGTACGCAAGAAATAAAAGCTTATAAGATAGCATTATATTATAAACGAGAGCAGATGATATTATACACGAAAAACAGACGTAAAAGACGTAAACTGAAGAATTTAACATTTAAAACACATTTACATAAGATACTAAGTATTAACAGAATAGAGACAGCACGGTTATCACAAGACAAATATAATAGCCTTTGCTTTTCATGCGCTGGTGTCGTGAGCATGAACACGTAACCGAATAAAATAAAATAAAATAAAATAAAAAAACACTACATAATTGGCCGTTGATATTGTCGTTAAGTCGTGATACGGACAGAAAGACTTCCGTACAGCGATTGTTATGACAATACCGACAAGAAAGTGATAAAAATATTGACCATTGAAGACGAAAGGGTTACGTAAAACTGGAAGCGACTCGGAATCAGATAAAAAGATCTTGGACACTTTTACTTTTGGTCGAGTTACGGCGCGGTGATCAATTGGTTTGTTGATAGCTTGAGGGTTCGACTTCTGGGTAGAAAGTGGGACGCGAGAAAGGATATCAGAGGTAAAATACTGTGGGAAATTTGTGGAAAGATTATCTTTGTGGCGCAAAACTTTTACAAACGTTTGCAAACACGCATTGCGGTTAGAATGTTTCACTTAATATCAAATAATATTTAATTTACTTGAAGTGTGAGTAGAAGCTATGAGTTCTGACCTAAAAATGTGTTTTTTATTTATTATTGAACTATGTATTTATTTAGTTTTAGAGCGGTGGTAGCTCAATGGTAAGGACACGTGCCTCTTAACCGAGGAGTGCGGGTTCCAACCCGGGCACGTACCTCTGGATTTTTTAAATCTATGTACGTATTTATACTACTAGCTCGACGGTGAGAGAAAACATCGTGATGAAACCTGCAAATTCAAACAACTTTGGATTTGTAACCATGATCCAAAAATTGTCTGGTTCCCCTATCTTAGGGTTACGAAGGTCAGATCGGCAGTCGCTTCAATGTAATTACCAGACTCGCTACATCCTGGATAATGGTCTAAGCGGACCCCGTCTAAGCACGGGACATAACGCTAGGAGGATGATGATGTATTTATTTAGTTTTCTTATTTTAACGGAATACCCCGCAGGAAACCAATCGTACTTCCAATCTCCGCCATACTTGGCGGTACAGTCAATTAATTCTACGAAACCGTTGGCGTTTATACATCGGAGTTGAAGCTATCTTCCTTCAATCGTTTTCAATTCATGAAAATATTTTAGACAAGAAAATCCAAACATTAATTAAAGTAGTAATTTCTATATTTAAACTTCGCAATTGCATTTATCTACGTACTGGGAATGAATGAGCAATGCCGTAAACGTAACAATTTTTTACCAGTTATATAAAAAGTAATAAGGTGAATTAACCTACAATTGTATTGCCTGATATTATCCACTATTATCGTAATTTAAAAAATAAATAATCAGGTAATTTCATCGAACACCGATTTATTATGAAACTAGTCCTAAGCAATTAAACAGGCGATTAAGTACTTAACATAATGGCTAAGGGTGGTGAGGCCACGCCTAAGGATTTCCATTATGGTCACGCTTATTGTTCTCGCGGCCAGACATAGGAGTGCGCGGAAGCGATTTATAACACCGCCTCCGCAACTTCGCCCGTGTGGACATCTTGCGATCCCCCTATTCAACCCCATACAGGTGGAATTTCCAAAAACCCATTCTATTTATGTTCCTTGCCCTATGTGACTGATCCCTGCAAAGTTTCAAAGGTTTAGCTTTAGTAGATCGGACGGTGCGTTGACCGTTAGGAAGCTTTCATTATACAAATAAATATGAGTTACGAGCACACGAAAGGGCCGGCGAATAAAGAGTAAAATAAAAGTGGTCACTATAACCGAAACCGGTTAGGAACCATTATTGTTATATATGTGAGATCCGGAGTCACATCAACGTATAGTAGATTTTTAAATCTACGAGTTTCTAGACACAAAAGCGATTTATAAATCGCTTTTGTGTCTAGAAACTCGTACATAAACACAAATATTACCGTTACAGTTTGTTGTTCAGATATAGATACACTCGCACATTAATTGTCATTTAATCAATTATGCAAATCCGCTACCGCCACCGCTTTAGAACGGCCAGGTCACAAGTTTGTAACAATGGCTTATTAATGCAACGTTCGTGTCCGCAAGAGTTATTGAAACAGAGGAATCTCATCCAATTCAATAAGACTGAATTGGGTGAGTACTGGCTTTTTGTGACACCGCCTTTTGTTTTCAATTATATCATTGTCATAGATAATTTTCTGTGTCTAAACAAAACCATGACTTAGTTAATAATAGATTATCCGTAACTTAAGTATTGGATATTGTGTTTAACGACTTAAGGAAAAAGTATACCTATAATACCCCAAGAGGAGTATCTTACAAAATCATGTCCTAACAGAGAAAAGTTAAGTTAATAAGTTTCTAATTAAAATATTTGGGGGTTGCATATTCAGCAGAGTTCATTTTAAACCAATAATATTAAAAGTATTGGTTTAAATGAAGTCAAAGTTTTTATATCAAGTAGTTCTTGTGGCTCGTAGGCCAGTACATGCTTTTTACAGTTCTGGTAAAGAACCCTAAAAGGCTATCGTATAAATCAAGTCTAGGACAGCATATCTGTCACGATCACCAATTCACCGCGCTTGCCGAGCGGCGGCAACTGACGTGATGAAGTACTTGATCGATGACCTGAAACAGCAAGTAGACAAGGTTCCAGTATGAGGCAGTGTAAAGACTTGATCCCTTACATTTAATACTGTGTGAGGTTTGAAGAGCACAGCTATGTGAGAAGAAGCTAAGAGGTGCAGTGAATATAATATAGATTCTTCGCGATTTCTACGGACGATAGAAATTGTGTAGAATCATAGATAATACATAGATAATATATTAATCATACAAGTTGTTAGATCCGTTGCATCGCATAAATGCGTTGAACACAATACAACATATGCTTCTTAAGTAAAAACATCTTGCGCTAATTGTTATCTCAGCAAAGATGCACTGTGTATAATTTAGTGAAAGTGATATTTATTGTATACTCTTTCTCGTACATTGTTCAACTACCTCACAGAATTCTGTAATTGTAGTTTCGAATATTTACTCTAACTAGGATTATTTGTTTTTTAGATTAGAGGAGATGTTAGCCAGAGCTGAACCAAAAACCCAAAAAAAGCTGCAGTAATTTTAAGATCCATTAGTTTCTCCGTAAACGGCCAGGCAAGTACTAATGTTTCGCCCAAAGCCATCTGAAAGTCACCCGCGTGTCTAACCGGGCTTACACCAAGACAAATCTGTTCGATCGAGCCACGATCGGGCGTTAACTGAATCGGACGGGCGGGCGATATTTTCACCGGTTCCCACGGCGCGAGCGCAGCGCGTGCACGCAACCGGAGCCGCAGGAATTAGAAGGCTGAATCATGGGTTCACGTTTGTCCAGTAGTGTATGAATGAGGATGGTCTGAGTGATGTTCGATTGAACCTTGATAGATCTAGGTTCGTGAACTTTATGTGCCAATGTTAAGGAACAGTTCCGGCGTTAAGATGTAAGTATGTACTGAAATATCGTCTATTATCCAACTGCCAAAAAGTAGGTTAATACGATGATTTTGAATGAATAAATATAAATATATAATAATATATATAATAACCCTTAGCATCTATTGAGAGCGAGACTGTCACCATAATCCTACTAATTCTACTAATATTATAAATGCGAAAGTTTGTATGTATGGATAGATGTTTGTTACTCTTTCACGCAAAAACTTTTGAATGGATTTTAATGAAACTTTACAATAGAATAACTTATACATCCGAATAACATATAGGCTATGATTTATCGATGTACCACGCGAGAAAAGCCGCGGGCAGAAGCTAGTACTCAATATATCGCTCATCATCCACTAATGGATAGAACAGCTGGACACTTTTCTCCTACAATAGTTCCTCCAGCTTCCGCATCAATTCCACTCAAATCGGATCTCCGATTACAAAACCGTGGAAGGGTTCCCGCTTACTAGGCCGCTACTATATCAAATCGGGCTATAATACGAACTAAATCTGTCCGGGCGATACTTTCCCACGGCTGCGCGCACGCAACTCGCGCCCAATTAGCCGCTGCCGAACTAATTCTAGGGCACGCTCCCGGCCCGCTAATCGCCCGGCCCAATGGCCCATACACCCGCAGCTTAAGGTACAAGCGATTGATTGAGGTGAGTATACGCTTTAAATAATTGGATCTTTTATGATACCACTTGCCGTGCCGGATGGGTTTTCCCAGCAATAACAGCTTAAAAATTACGCTGTTCCCATACAAATCGCCTTGAAGATTTCTGGAACTTTAATAAAATGTACCTTTTTTAATAACAGAATTTATTATCTACAATCATTAATAGATTTCTAATTCGATTCCAGGGCTTTCCCAGATAAACCGGATACGACAAGGATAAGCTTTCATTATCCTGCGAACATGATAAATGACAAATTAAACAGTTTTTGGATTTAATCTTGAGTTTCTATGAATCGTTAACACGGGAGTTGCTTTATATATTTTTTTAAATATACGTCTCCCTAGAAAATTATAGACATCTTATGTATACTAAGTACAAATTAGTCATTAAAAGGATATTATTGTACAAGTAATATAAACAAATACCTAAGTAATTCATTAAATAATATTCATAATGACTGTTGTTGACGTTACCTGCTCATGTCATATAAATAAAAAAAAACTTAATATATCTACCTAAGTCAAATTGTAAGTTACGTTACCCGAATAAACCTACCGACAAACAAATGATTTTAACTTTAAGTTGTGTCAACAGACTGAAAAAAACAGTCTGTTGTTTTTATATTGCTTAAAAACACCGTTTCATACTTAGAGACTACGACAATGTGTCATATAGTAGACGAAGAGGAACAAGCATTAAAGATTGCCATTTATAGACAATGGGTTTAGTTGCGGTGGTGTTTAGTGTAATTACTCTTTTGATCTTGAAACTGTTCGATTTTAGCCGTATGGAGGTCATTATTGTTAAAGATTCTATTTTATGAATAAAATCGATTTGTTTGTTACAAGTTTTTTTCTGTGGCCACATTAAATATGTTTATAGGGACAACATTTTTTTTAAGATAAATTGTACCCTGAAACATACGCTCGTCGACATGTGTATCCTGCCAATCCTTACTTATGGTGCGCAAACCTGGTCTTTGACTGAAAAGCAGAAGTCTAAACTCAAGGTTTGCCAAAGAGCAATGGAGCGCAGCATATTAGGTGTTAAAGGGAAGAAGTGGCACTGTGCAGAGAGTAGTGGCGGTCACAGGGGGAGGCCTTTGCCCAGCAGTGGTATTTAAATGGCTAAATAAAAAAATTAAAAAATTGTACCATATATCTGATGACATCACATACATTGATCTGACTCCGAGGTAAGTAGCTTAAGCACTTGTGTTACGGATATCAGGAACAACAATGGTATTACAAATATATACTTAAATATTGGATATTAATACCCAGACACAGAACAAACACAAGTAATTATCATACGAATGATTGTTCTGGCTGAGGATCGAACCCACAACTCTTGGCGCATGGGGCAAGGTCACTACCGAATGCGCCATCGAACCAGTCATTATATTTTTAGGTATCCCTTATAACGTGCATGTGAAGTTTCATGGTGATATCGAGTAATCGAAAGTTTATAAAGTAATAAATAAACTCACGTCCGCAGTTATAAAATTAGCTAGAATAAACTTGTATAAATGGGCTGTGCCATATCCTTATCAATGGTAAGTATTTAAAAATCTCTTATAGAACAAAGATTAGAAAATGTGGGAAATTATGGAATATTAGATTTACGAATCCTATTAGTGTGGCCGCTCGATAGGCCAATATCGATTGTCTTTCGATAGCCTTTCAATAGTTGAACTATCGATAGGCTATAACTATATGGCTATAACAGCAATACCGTCTATAGTATCGATAGTTTCGATCGCTGCTAACCAATGAACCATCGATAGTATCGATACTATGGATAGTATTGCTCTTCAATACCGAATAGACCAGGGTTTCCCCACCTTTATTCCATGGAGGCTCCCTGGACCAAAAATTATATTTTCATGCCCTCCCCTTTAGGTGTTTAAAAATAATAATTTTACTGTTTTATTTTTTGAATTACCTACGCATTGAATAGATTTATTTTTTCGGAAAAGCAAACTTATCTATTATGCTCCCTCTAACATTTCCCTACGCCCCCTTAGGGGGCGTAGGGAAATGTTGGGAACCGAAATGGTTGGGAAGTCCTGGAATAGACTATCGATAGTCTATACGATATTGAAGAGCAATACTATCCTATCGATCATATAGATGATTTGGCCGTTAAACTATAGATTTTTCAGCAACACTAAATACTACATATAAATATAAAATCTAATTAATATCTATTGTGTACAGGTATAATCCTTTTTTTTGTTTTGTTTTGCAATGTGATACAATTACTATGTTGTAATATATGAATAATGTACATAAAAAGAAATGTTTTTCAAAAAGAAGGAATCTTCCTAGTACGAGATTGTTTGTTGAACTCTCTAAAGAGATTTTATCAGTATATTACTGTTGATGTAATATGCCGAACAGCCGATTATACATACATTGATTTTGATTATTAGCTATCAACAAAATGATTTGTTATCAATATACAATTTATGTATTGCGAGTGTCGAGAGTTTAAAGATTAAATCTCTTTTACTTCGTTAGAGATTTATTATAGGATGATACATTATATACCTACCTTAATTTTATTTTGAATTAAAAGCGGTGTAACATACTCGATAATCCTTAGACTCTTTGGAAATCCCCTTCGGGGATCGCGTGTGGGTCGATGTATATGAGTATGAATCTATGTATATGATGTCAATATTTTCCCAAACAATAATTTCAATGTCATAAAGTGATCGATTAAAGGATAGATAAGTATTCAACTCGCCTTGTGGTTAATGATATTCATAATCAGTGCATTTCAATTGATAATAAATCTAATCAATTTTAAGAAAACCTGTTGTGCCACGTGAAACGTATTTATAAATTAGTAATCTAGGATTTAGCTGTTATTTTATAAATAATTTGTAATGTAAATATTAATCACTTCCTACTTTTTATCATCGTGCATTTCTACGAAACGTCTCACTGTTTTGATTCCAAGCGGACGTTGAGGGTCGTGAACAGTGTCAATAAAATTATGCTGCGGACAAGTTCGCTTGAATATTTCATCAAATAACACTCTAATTATTATCTATTGTGTGGCGAGGGCGTTGCTTTAAGCGCATAGCGATTTATGCCGTAGCTTATTCGTAATAAGGTGTTATTTAGCACTTTGCACGGAGAAAGCATTTTCCCATGAAGCTGGATTGTCGATTGTAAGGAAATGAGCCCTCTTACAAGGTTATTGCATATACCGACTAGGCTATTTATTAAAAATAAATTCTATCCTTTTAATGTTAATTAAATGCGATTAGGGAAACAAATATTAGGAATAGAGTTCAATAACTTAAAGGGAAAATTAAGAATATAAAAACAAAGTTTAATACAAACATCTTTTTATTAAATATTTTTCCACCATTCTTCTGTGAAATGTCCACGTATTAAAAACCTAAACTATTATAGCGACCTAACAATTCCTATAACATCAAAGATAACTAACTATATTACGTATATCACAGCGTTAAACTTAGGTACTACACTACACTATGGTACTTAACTTTTCCGAGTAAATGCTTTAACAACCGACGCGAAAGACGTTGAAGTTAGGATTATCGAAATAACAGATATGTTTAAAACAAAAGAGCTTACTTTATTTTTAAATTAGAAAAAAAAACAAACTTCAACAAGCAAAGCGAGTAGTACTCATGCAACGAGTCAATATCAATACACATCGGTTCTAGGAACGTTTGAAACAAAACAACGTTTGTGTTTATCACACATCGCCAGTGTCCTTGGCGGAGATCAGGGATCCATGAGGAGTGGGTGTCGCGGTCACCAGGGCCGCCACATCGACTGGGCGGGGTCGGTAGTTTCGGAGGCGGGGCTGTGAGGCGGCGAAGGCGGCGCGTACGCACGCTTTGCGAGCGCCGCTTCTGCGTCCATCGGCTCCGCCAACCTTTTGACACCTCGGTCCGGTAACACCGTCCTCTGCATGGGCACCGACTGGGGCTGCTGGGGGGCTGACTGCTGCTGCGGCGCCGGCGCAATTGGCTGGAGAGGCGTTGGCCTCGCCACCCCATTAGCTGCTATCGGCTGCGGCTGCACCACTTGCGGATTCTCCAATCTCCTTATACAATTACTCAAATGGTGCAACAACCTCGCTCCGGCTTGCGGGTCAACAGGTCCTTGCCTTTGCATAGCGTTAGCCGCCAAAGTAGCATTGGCTATAAACTGTGACACTTCCGTAGCACACTGCGTGAATCCGGCGCGGAATCGCTCCGCGTAAGACATTTCAGGTTTCAACACTAGCTGTCCGCGGCGCTTGAGGCTGTGCAGGTGCCTCACGGTGAGTTCCAGTATGTCTGCTTTCTCCAGTTTGGACACGTTTTCTCCTTCGGCTTGGAGCGCTGTGACCATGAGGTCTTTGAGCTCGTCGAGGCAGCGGTTGATACGAGCGCGCCGCTTGCGCTCTAGCATGGGCTTCATGACTTTGCGGTACTGGTAGGTGCGGGAGACGGGCTCCTCGTCGGGGGTCGGCGGCGGCGGGTGGAACACGCCGTGCGGCGACATAGTGCGCGGTAGGATCATGGGTGCGGCGCGCGCGGCGGTTTGAGAGCGAATGCCGCGCGCGCCGCCCGCCTCGTGCTTTTATGCGCCCTATGACGATTGTGGCAAAACGCCCATGATAAAGTAGGGGTGGCGCGATGCGGACGTGCGTTAATATTTTGTTATCTATGCTGGTGACATCGAATTGAGTTTGTTTTAAATATAATAACCAATTATATGGTGCATTCGACAGTTTTAGATTCAGATATTACTCCGTATAACAATTCTTGATTTCCTCTACATTTACATCAATTTAAAAAAAAAGTGTTTACAAATTTTGTATATAATTAAAAATAAAAATGTATTGAAATAAAATTAAACAATGTTGCTTAAAGTTATTCCAATATCTTTTTTGTATTATCCTTACTGACTACTAACTGAATTTATCTTTATTTTGTGATAAATAACTGTTAACACACTAAATTATTAACAATTTTTAAATGAGCTGGTTCTCAATGTTATATTAGCGTGGTATTTTTGTTGTATATAGAAAATATTATACAGGTATGTATTTAAAGAAATATTTAGTTTTGGTAAATAAAATTAAACACAAGATACTCATTAAAATCGACAAATATAAGAATATATAAAAAAATTAACGCCTATTAAAAAAAATAACAGCAGATGTATCTTTCCAAAGATTTATAGCAATGTAGCATAATATTTCGATATATTCCGAAATACAAAGTGCGTTAAAAATACCAGCTGTTTGTAGACAGCTGATGGCACCTGGACCGCACGCGTTCCCACGCGCACCCTCCGCGCTGCGCCAGCGCAAGCAAAGACACGCGGCCACAAGAATACATGCGTTTCGCTCACACGTATGCAATCTTATAGAGAGGGGACTAGTTTCTGCCGTGACGTAAGCAAGACGCTCCCCTGATTTGGCGACTACAATGACGTCACCCCATTATTTCTTAACGGTGTCTCGTGTCGGGCTATTAAGTCACAACTATAATTCAGCTCAGATATTATTATTACTACCAAATTCAATAAAAAATACCGTTAAATAAAATTTTGTAATAATGAATGTGCCAACTGTGGTCCTTGCCTTGCATGTCGTAATAGGCGACTAATGGTATGCCGGGTTTTGGGTATGTGTGATTGTGTAGGCGACAAGCTAGTTACTTGTTTCTACTTTTTCACAATTTTCCATCTAACCCAGCTCAGTTTCAATTTTGGCTGAATGTGGTTAAAGGGGCCTGTTGCCCCGTTGACTCTGCCCACATTTTATGGGGATTATGGAAAAGGGTAGTACAAGGGCAGTCATATTACGTCGTTGAAGTCCACTTAGATTAAGTTATTAATCGAAATTAATTCTAAATAGTATCATTAGTAAATCACTAAACCAAAAAAAAGAATAAATTTTACTATAGTATCCAAAAGTGGCAACCCTGTACGTCGGCGCGGGCGCAAGCCACGACACGAGGCGCGTTATCGCCTCCGCGGCAGACACGCTGACGAATAGAAAATGCTGTTACAGGGATTTTTATTACTGTACTAATTATTTTGCCAAATTTCAAGTAGGTATCTAATGAATTTCTAATGAAGTGGAATTTCTATTGTAATCATTAGATTACAATAGAAATTCCACTTCAAACATAAAAATGCATGTGAAAAACCAAAGTAACTTATTACTATTATGTACTAATTCCGAGTGGCATCTTTAATGGGGCTTGTCCAATATTTTTCTGGAACTTAAAAAAAAAATTGTCAACTGTGTTCCAAATTATTTTGCCTTAGGCAAAACTGATGTGACAAACTGCAATTCTGAGTGGAATCTACAAAGTAAGATTTGAATTAAAGCATTAAATCCTAAATAAAATATTTAGTATGTTTTCAACTATCGCCACTATAATATCCATTTTTCTGCATAGAAATAAGTTTCAAAGGATTTCGCAGGGAAAGTTAAGGAGGATATCAGCATTATTAGTAAGTAAAAGTTAAAGGTGATAGAATGATCAATAATAATATATACATTTACGGCTTCAAACTTTTTAAATATATTTGTTATAAGATAAAATAAAATGAAGAAATTACTGAGATTATGGGCGTGATGTTATGTATGTATGTATGTACTTCATTGATTTTGAAAACTTAAATTTAAGTATCCGCAAGACTGAATTATTTTCCTCGTTAAAATAAATATGTACTATGTTGTTAAAATTAAGATTTTAATCAATTGGCGTCGACTTTGATCGATCGTCTTTGATTAATTTTACATTAATTTACAACCTTCTAGCAAAGGTGAATTTGCACAAGGGAAAGCTGTTTAATATGTAGATTATCAAAAGTCTTGTGAAAAACGTCATCTACCTGTGCGCTTTATCAGGAAGCTTAGCTAGTTTACAAATTATTTTTATTATCAAAATACCAATTTAACTTAACGAACTAGTACCAAAGTCCTTACTTTGGTACAAGTTCGGTAAATTTACTATGGTCATAACCGTAAAGAAACAGAATTAAAATAATCGAGGTTTAACAGGTATTAAGAAATATACATTACATGTAGTTTTCTATGTATCGGAAATAAAAATATTTATATTTTACTTTTTTTATAAATTAGTAACTACGCACTGATAACAATTTGTTTACCAAGATCGCAAAGCTGTTTTGTAATTGAAAAATTGCGATTTTATCCTGACAATCATAGTGACTAGATTCCAAGAAATAGAAAATATGAAATCAGATTATATTGCATATGAATAAACAAACGTTTCGTATAATGCAAGGTAGTAAGTAACCTATTCAAATGTCAGCCACGTCGACGTATTTAAAAGGCTTTCAACT
Source organism: Glyphodes perspectalis (assembly GCA_951394215.1). Lineage (NCBI taxonomy): Eukaryota > Metazoa > Arthropoda > Insecta > Lepidoptera > Crambidae > Glyphodes > Glyphodes perspectalis. The sequence goes on along the minus strand of OX596214.1, from coordinate 10,666,247 downwards.
ACTTATTAAGCCGCGCAAGTCATGCCAATATGTATTAGCACGTCTCATAACATAATCCTGCTTAGAACAAAAACATCAGTCCTAATTAGTCAGTCACAACAATAACATTGACTATCACCTTGCGAAGGTGTGAGTTGTTCCCAGCACCGCTAGCCGAGCCGACACCGCGGCATTGTGCGGTCGAAACCGCCGTGACGCTACTTACTCCAATTCTGTCTCAGCTGGTTAGACGGAAGAACGTCTTAAGTGTCATCGAGCTCTTTTGCGAAGGCGAGAAGTCCGCTGTCGGCGAGCCACTGAGTACTTAAGCCATTCTGCGCACACAAGCTCGTCGCTGCAGCGCGGAAGAAGGACGTAACTGTAAAGCGTCTTGGATGCGCGTACGCCGTTCTTACCTGTGCCACCGGCTCGTGGGAAAGCCCGTGCCGAGCGCGTTCCCACACACTCGTCGGCACAAGCCAACCGATAAATTATCATAATTCCATTGTGAGTGAGACGGTACTAAGAAATTTTATACTTCATCAATCGCCGCGTTGAATACATTAGCTCGTGGGCATGCTTTGTTGACTTGGTGACGGCACGCAGGACCGCGACCCACCCGGGTAGTCTCCTTATTTTTTCTATCACGTATCTATTTTACGACAGAAGCAATAAATTCCATGATGGCGACGTAACGATGATGATACACTTAAAGTTGTGTTTTTATGTGAAAAATAAATTGAGACGACTTCCGCCCACGGTTCTGAATGTAGCGTTACTCGTCTAGCAAATTGCATCGGTACACAATACTTTTTGTTGCCATTTTCAGTTTTCTCATAATAACTGCGTGTACCTTATTGTCACATACAATGGCGCTTACAAGTGTACATTTTCTTTCTAGAAATTTTTGGCACATACATTATATTAAAAAAATCTACAAAAGTTTCATGCGAAACAAATCAATTATTTATCAAAATATTTTTAGATGACCGATTAAGATTTAAGAATAGATAGATAAATTCGACTAAGGGGCAATCGTATGTGATAAAGATAGGTAAGTTCTTATCTTGTATCTATGCAATTCATACATTGACATAGGCATTTCTTAGTTCTATTTTGGGCAGAAATTGTAGATTTCCATTTATCAATTACTCCGTAAAATTGGATAATGAGTATCTTCACTTCATTTGTTTTTAAAGCGATTACAGTAATTATAATTTGTCTACTCTTCATTATACATTGATAAATTATTGTTTTTTATTTGCAATAACAATCAAACCTTTTTTATAAATAAGTTAGTTTTTCAGCCAATCAATATTATCTTCATTTATTATCTAAACTGGTATATTATCAGTTTTATCGTCTTCCATCAACGTGGACATTTCTATCAGGTGACGCAATTTTTTTTTTTGTAAATACCTCAAAGTAAAGTACAAAACAGTGCTACATCAAAGTCCTTGGGCATTGCATTTCTAATCCTATGAAAAGGATAAATATCTTGTGGAATTATACTACATTAAGGACATTTACTATCTCTGAAACTTATTTATTAACTTACCTACCTATAATATGTATGCAATTAAAAATAAAATAATAAAGTATAGACCTTACAGGACTTTGAAATTCCGAGGTAAAAATCTGTGAAGAAATAATCACGTCAATCAATCATAACATAACATCACGCCCGTAATCCCTGAAGGGGAAGGCAGAGTCAAAGGGACAGCAGTCTCCTTTAACCACATTCAGCCAAAAATAAAATAAAACTGGGCTAGATGGAAAATTCAGCTTTATAATATTAGTATAGAAGTTTATATTTAAATAAAACGCTCTACTATGCACTAGACTCTACCATTACGCCCGTTTGGCTCAGGTTTGGTTCTGGTTTGGTATTTTCTGAGTCTTTCCGGGAATTACTTCCAAAGTTTCTGCCCATTAAGTTTTCTTTCCCAGTTCAATATTGTATGTAATTCAGATATTTTATCAACTTCAGTCTTCTATAAACTCAGGAAATTACAAATCGTGACGTCCAACCACCGATCTGTGCTTAGCCAACTCAGCCGCTAGCTAATAAGGTATTGCTGTTGTAAGTAAACGATACTGCTTAACATCAAATATAGGCAAGCCGCTTAGGTACAGTTTCGTCATCCCATTGCAAAGAAAAACTTCTTCAGATATAACCTAACTCTGACTGTGCCAATGTTAAACACAAACATAGTTCCACCCAATAATAATCCAAATAGACTTTTTCCAGTAATTCATACCAAATATTTATACATTTAAGGGAGTATTGAACTTGCTATACGTTGGCGGCCGACTCATGTTTGCTCTAACCACAATATCTCTAGTTAATCTATAAAAAATCAACATGGTACCTTGTTCATATTTACATTAAGCACTTGATATGGAAAAAATACGATAATCGTCGAGTAAGGTTATGAAATAAACAGGTGTGATCTGGCGTTAAAGTTAAACTTCGTATAGATTTGTGAGTACCTACGTGATGGGGTAAATATATGAATCGTGTAATTCCTCGGAAGGGCAAGGTATCATGTATTGTGAGCCATTGTTTACAATTTACCCGCAACTAACAACCGGCGGCGAGTCTTAAGGTTAAAAGAAGTATCTAATACTCCTTTAAATTAATTAGTATTCCTTTCATTACATAAATTCCACGAAGACAGATCATATCGCTTATCGCACGAGCATATTGTTTTTCATAATCTGTATTGGTTTGTTTTATTATGTAATGCTATTGTTATTTTTATGTCACAATGTTCTTTTGTTATTTTTTACTTAAATATGAAAATAGATCTTCCTAGAGGTATAGAGGTACTTAGTTCTAGGTGCCACTTTGAGCAACATTCCAAATTTAGCAAGATTGATTGTCATTGAAGGAACCGCCGCCGCCTTCGTACATCTTGATATATATAAAATACATCGTCGTCAGTTGTTTGTCCGCGATGGACTCTGAAACTACTTAACCGATTTTAATCAAATTTGCACACAGTGTGCAGTTTGATGCAACTTGAAAGATATGATAGCTTACATCTCAATTTATTTAACCTGATTATGTGTCATTGACTGTGAGGCGGAACGAAGTTCGCCGGGTCAGCTAGTATAATATAACTCATAGACAGGAGTAAGGGTACAGTAACAGGATAGTACTAGGATCATAGTTACAGATCTGAAGATTGCTGAGACACGCAGAACTTGCAGATTTCTTCACGATATTTTTATCCTCACATGGTTTGTTATACATAGCAGGGTAGGCAGTGTCAAAGGGGCAACAAGCCCCTTTAACCACATATGTGGTGGTTTGTTATATGTTAAAATAATTGAAAAAAATTACGTACCTATATCAGACTACATCACATACATTAATCTGACTCCGAGGTAAGTAGCTTAAGCACAAGGATATCAAAAACAACAGTGGTATTACAAGTATATACTTAAATATTGGATATTAACACCCAGACACAGAACATTATAATTATTTATCATACAAATATTTGTCCCAGGTAGGGATCGAACCCACAACTCTTGGCGCATGGGGCAGGGTCACTACCAATTGCGCCATCGGGCTAGTCCATCCAAGTCCAGAAAGGATTTTTCGTTGTTGTTACTTGCCTAGCATATCGTAAAGGGCGACTAATATACCGGGTTTTGGGTATGTGATTGTGTAGGCGACAAGCTAGCTACTTGACACAACTTTTTCACAATTTTCCATTAACCCAGCTCAGTTTTATTTTTGGCTGAATGTGGTTAAAGGGACTTGCTGCTCTTTTGACTCTACATATCCCTTTGGGGATTATGGGCGTGATATTATGTATATATGTATATTAGAAAGAAACACTTAACTAAGTATCTTAGGATCTTTGAGTGACGCCCCAACTGTCATCTAGTATATACTTACAACACTATGTCTTAAAGACTACACTAACATCAAATGTTTGTAGCAAAAGGAATCTTCTAAAAGAGCGTCTTTTTCATGTTTTGTCTTACGTTGAAATTAAATTGAAATTGATCGGTCAGAAGTATGTTGGGTATTATAGTATCATTTGATCCTTCAAATGACAGCGATGATGATGATGAGCGCAATGGACATCATTTATATGGATTTATATATTTTACTTTGCTATCAAGCTACAATTTAAATATTTATTTATATAATTACCATAGCAAAGAAACAGTTTCAGTACTGCGTTGCTATCTCTAAATCCCTGCATTTGTAATATTATACGCCAAATCTTTGTACAGTTTAATTTATTTTATTCATTGATGGCTATTTATCTATTTAACCTACTTCATTTAACATTCGAGTCACAAGTGTAATGAATATGTATTATGTACTCATCGTGAGTTAGGTACTTGTGATTCATCCACAAGACAGAGATGGGATGAGACGTGTATAGAGTTCTTTATTTGCAAGTACATAGTTAATTTTTTAAATTATTTAGCAGAAGTTCTTTTGGAAGGAGGCTACGCGGATATCACTAAATTCAACGCAATAAGATTAATGTTGTACCCATCAGAAGATGATCAGACAAATCATTATCTTTAGCCCTTCTCGCAGTTCATCTGGGGTCGGCGCAGTATGTCTTTTAATTTGTATTCAATTAAATTTTATGTTTATTCAAAAAAACAAAGAATATAAAAAAAAAACTTAGAGATAGGCAACTCGAGGAGAAAATTATTATTCATTAACACTAAGTCGTGACATCCCAAATACTATGTTTGACATATAAATCATTAGATACATTTATTATCAAATAATACGTTAGGCATAATTAATCAATTGCATACTTAATTTAATAAATGAATGTGTTGTATGACAACATGTTAATTAATATAATATAAAAACACAGATACATTTCATAGTAACTATTAATTACATTGTGTTGTCTCTGATGATTAGTTAAAATTATTTAATAGTTATAAACGTGCACACTGTTCTAGTTATATTAGATTGTGTTTCATTTGTGATTATAGGAATAAAATATTGTAACCAGGATGTTTCAGAAATTATATTTTTGTTTAATTCGGTAATTTTAGCCATGAACAGCTTAAAATCTAAACTGGCTCTCTAGTACGTTGGTAACAATCAATTAATTTGCACAATTTTTCTAGTATAAGCAAATAAGTCTTCAAATATAACTGATTCCATATCAAATGACACATCAGACATCTTTACGACAGCTAACAATTTTAACCGAGTATCGCGATAAAATTCGAAATCGCCGAAACCCAAATTCCCATTTACGCTTTGATACTAATTCGCCAGCAAAAATAAGTGTCAAGATTGTCCGGCTTAATCTACACTACACTATACCTAAAATAAACACTCGAACAGACATACGCGAACGGTTGGGCGCGCGACTGTTTGCCACACGCCTACCGCCACGCCTGCGCCGGCGCACTCGACGGCGCGCACATTAAATAAGCCGTGCAAACAATCCGCTGTTTACAAACTGTTCACTGTGCCTTTGATTGTTCACTGTTCAGCGATTACGTGGTATTCGCCGACGGAAAATGCTCCATCATTATTTAGGTGGCCACAACCGGTGATGGAAAACTGGCGGAAATATTGTCATGTCAAGTAGGAGCTTACAGAGATGGCTTTTTAAATGTTAATTTGCGTGTGTCCATGATACCGGGATTGGAAATTACCCTATAGTCAAACAATTTTATACTTAGATTACTAGGGATTTTGAGATTAAGTTAATTAGAGTTAGATAAATTTTTGTTTCTTTTTTTTGTAACCATGTATGTTAGAAAATAAATTCACGAAATTCTAACTACCTATTTGAGAAAATTGCCCTCCTGAACTGCGAACTCATTTCTTGATTAAGAGATTAGTTTACAAAATATTTAGTTTTAAATGTTGAGTTGGGGACTCTTAGGCTTAATTAATTGTTTTTGGAAACTTGTTTGTAATATATCATATCATATTTAAACCTAAATATTGCCCCATCAATTAATCGATTTTTATGTGTGCCAATGTTATATTACTTATGTTTCAACAGGCGAGCGCTAACTGAATTCATTGATCTTTAAGTCGCTAACCCTCCGTTCCACTTACTTGAACTAAAACCCTGTTAAACACCCATGCTAATGAGGACCGTCTTCGGAGCTAGTGGCGAATTTGACACTGCCCCATTGACGGACGGTGCGATATTTTTTCTAAGGTGTTTGATTTCGAACGTCCGCGTTAAGTGACTGATCAAAGAGCAATATCCTGTGGGGGGCTACTACAGGTCCTCGATAGTATATTGATAAGTAAGGTTTTTCAATGGAGGTAGTGTATATGAATAGAAATAGGAACGGAATGAAGTAGCAAGTTGTTCTAAGCAAAGAATACGTAACTGAAGTCATATCTATTTAATCGATTTCTACAATACTATTGAAGTAGATATTTTTAGGTGAAAGATTTATTAGTAAAAAAGGATACGATTAGCATTTCTAATTACATATCCTTGATTATATGATTTTATTTATGTTTGTTTTTGCTGTCTGCATTATTATTAGTATAGTAAGTTAGCACCGTTACTGGATAACGATCAAGTTACCCAAAATGGCAACATATATGATTTCTCGATCTATTTATTGATTCATAAAAATCCATAAGACTCTGTGATAAAGAGTTTTAAAACATTGTAACACGTTCAAGTGGCGTTATTTATATTGTGAGTGGCGTGGCATTGGAAAGCTTAGTTTCAAATCAATTCAAATATTTATTTATTTTTACAACAATGCAGGTCAATTTACAATACGAATATTAATGCAAAATATTTAAGATGTGAGAAACTGGTGGCTGCACTAAACGGGTATTGCATCTCAGTACACTAGAACAGGTATTAAAAAATATCACTCCAATACTCACTTTTTAACCGCTCTTACAAAATCTCAGTCTGAGTCGAGATTAATCTAAGCGCTCGTAGTAGCAATCTGAGCCAATTCTCAAAGTTGAGGTGAGTCGGGCAGATTGAGCGGTCAATTAGTGTAGTGTTACATGGGAACCCAGCCCGTTACTTGTTATTTACGCTCCGTGGGCCAAAGGTGAACACGATGGGAATTAATTTTGGTAACTTAGTGGAAAAGCTAAGTTAACACCGGGGCAAAGGCTTAAACTGTGCCATTCTGTCATCGCATTATACCTATTTTGAAAATTGTTACAATATCCGAAAGACGAATGCAGGTAATAACAACAAAATGTTTAAAAACAACTATAGACTTTCTAGAATTACTGGTATTTCAAAACGAAAATCAAATTTTCAGTCAAAAGTGCGATGACTCCGGATAAAATTCAACAGTCTGTTTTATTACAACGAAGTTTGCAAGATAAGTAATTTTAATTGGGTGTGAACTCCCGCATAGACTCATCTAACCCCTTATGAGTCATAGGGGCACATTGTGCAATATCTGTGAAACAAAGATTTCTGGAGAAATGACGAAAGTAAGACAATGACCTAAGTACAAGAATTCAGAGCTGAACAGTGTGTGTTATTTTATATCATATTACATTCGCAAAGGAATGCTATTACAATGAATACACAAAATCAACACGTGCCATGCTATAAACGAATTGCGCTGACATGTACTTTCAAGTAAGTAGGTTCGATGGTCTGCATGTCATTGCCCGAATATGTAAACGTGATTTTAAAGATATGTTTACGTAAATTAAATATAATGTACTGGCTGGCTCGCGGCTCGATGGTGCATTCGGTAGTGACCCTGCCCCATGCGCCAAGAGTTGTGGGTTCGATCCCGATCCAGGACAAACATTCGTATGATGAATACTTATGTTTGTTCTGCGTCTGAGTGCTAATATCCAATATTTAAGTATATGTTTGTAATACCACTGTTGATTCTGATATCCGTAACACAAGTGCTTAAGCTATTCACTTCGGAGTCAGATCAATGTATGTGATGTCGTCGGATATTTATTTATTATATATGTACCTAACTAATTACTTAATAATGTAGGAAACATTATCAAGCTTGATCCTATCGACGAAACTGGTAAATAATGTTGTAAAACTTATAATTTACAAGCAAAAGCGTGCACAAAAACGGTTATATGTCAAAAGTAATCTGCCATAACGTGTTGTATGCGTAAAATGATCGCTCGCTTCGGAGGACTGGTGATTACCATCGACGCTTCTGGTTAGGTTTTTTTATAATACCGTTTTTGGACAGTTATTTTGGTCGTATATAAATACGAATTATGTCGATTCTCAATAATGGCGTTGCCTCTAGCATTCGAATAAAGTACGGTATGGGATACGAAACAAAAGTCAACTTTAATTAAGCCCTCGAGCCTTGGACGTGGCTCGTAAAGAATGAAATAAAAGGCTCGAGTAGGAGTTACGCGTGGATAAAGTAGTCGATATTGTTTCTGAATTTATATGATTCAAATGTTATGAAGGAAGTAGTGCGGTCGTTTGGACCCCGACTGAGACGGACGGGTTATGCTGCTATGGCGGAGTGTGTATTTTTGGTTAAAGAAAGAACAAAATTATAACGGGTACGTCAAATTGGGCTTGATTTATACGTACTTTTTCTCGGTTTATGTTCTATATATTTATGTCAAGTTGTGATATGACACATTCATTGGCAGAAATCTTATTAATGGTTAATTTGATAAAACTGTTATTTTACTGTCTATCCTAGCTACAATATTATACAATAAATCATTTTGCAAAATCTTACAGTTGTAAACTTCTGTCTTAACACAAACAGTAATCAAGTTTCCCTTTATTATTTTTAAATACCTATTTGTAATTAATATAAGAACTCGACTGACTGATATCGACTTATTACGAAAGTTAGTATGTACTTGTCTTAAGCCCACAATATTTTGAACGTCCACTAACATATTCGATCGAAAGCTTTACGACAATGAGGCCCTAAAATAATTAAATTAAAAGGATTCAAAAGATACTTGCACTTACTTGGTCGCCATCCATAAAACTTCAAACCATATCCTTAACAGTAATGCCGTTGCGTTGTAAATACATATAATACGGGGCTGTACAAATCGCCTGCGCGTGCGCAAATGAGCGGCGGAAATCGGCAGTTAGCGCAGTAAAGTAGCGGGCCAATACTTCCGGTATCAGCCGTATATAATAGCATTCCTCGTTTATAATCGTTTTTATGTAGCCCATATAATATATACTACATGTGAGACAGGGTGCCTAATAATGAGTTAAATGTGTGTGTCCAAAGTTACCTTGCACCTTATATGGTCCGGACAAGTGACTGAGATCATATTTCATTTCTGTCTTTATGCTCCTCCTAATAGATAATTATTGGAGGGTTCATTTAACTTCTACAAATTTAGGCGCTTCTATCCAATCCTTGTCAGCAAAGTTGGTCCTGGAAAAGACTGGCCCGTTGGTCGAGTGGTTAGAGACCCTGGCCACGAAACCAAGGGTCGCGGGTTCGAATCCCGCTAGGGACAAATGTTTCGTATGATGAACATGGACATTTGTACTCGAGTCATGGCTGTTTATAAATGTATTTAAGTATGTCTATCCGTTCACCTAGTATCCATAGCACAAGCATAAGCTTAGTTTGGAACTAGGGAATTGGTGTGTCAGTCTGGAGAATTTATTATATTTATTTATTAAATTTAGCGTATAATTATAGCTTCTGCAGCATATAGCCTTCAGCTCACGAGTGTAGTCTTTGACTACGTATATTTGTGTAGTCTTAGTAAGTGTTATAAATCGATCTAACAGAATTGATTGTACAGACATTTGGTTGACATAGAAATGCTAGGTCTATTTCTCGTGTCCTCCCCGCCGGGGTCCTCGGTTTGTCGTACCGGGGGGGCTTAGTAGGCCCTGACATGGCAGGGCTGAAGCGAAGAGGGATCCCGAGGTGAGCCGCAACTGCACGACTTGCTACCGGGCAGTTGCGGCGGTCCGGCTGTAGACCCACTGCGGCCGGACCAGGGTTGCCGAGGAAGAGGAGGAGCTGAGTGTTGTCGTTGCTCGCCTCCCTATCCTCGGCAACCCGACAGGGGCGCGCTGGGTCGCGTCGTGGTGGGTCGCAGAGGGATTGAGCGTCTCGATGCCCTCCCTCTGCGACGACAGGGCTAGACCCTCAATCTGGGTCGCCGGGTGGAAGGCGGCCCCTTCGACGAGGCGCTCTCCGCGTGCCCCTCTGGCTTAGCAGAGGGCACAGCGCGAGAGTGGGCCCACGACGCCGGTCACGGGGATGATCGGCGTCTGAATCCTGGGCGGAGTGGTTGAGACATGCTGGGTGGCCTGGCATGTCTCGACGCGCGCGCGTGCTCGGTGCTGTGCATCCGACGACTGTTGTCGTGGGCTGCACAGCGTCGACCACCGCCGCGCGAGGTGGGCCGCGTAGCGCGGCACGCGCATCACCGGAGGAGCTGTCGTATAGTCCCGACAGTGGGGATACAGGCTCCTCCGGGACTGCGCCGCTGGAGGCCACGTTGGGGTTTTAGTCGGTTCGAGTCCGACACACCGCCCTCTGCTTCCCCGAGTAGAGGGTGACGGCCCGTGGGAGTTTCCCCAACTAAAAAAAAAAAAAAAAATATATTGTTATTTCTCGTGTGAGGGGGTTACAATATTTCCCATCCATTCGTTAGCCAAAGTACCTTTTACACAGTTTCTAAAATGATCGTCTAACAAGTGGTCTCGATTACTGCAGGTTTTCGGCAGCCAGGACCTCCACTCATACAATCAAAAAGTGCATTATTTATCTACTTCTAATAAATTGAATGCAAACAAGAATTTTAGAACAATGTAATAAATATCAGATTACATCACATACATTGATCTGTTACGGATATGAGAATCAACAGTGGTATTACAAATTTTAACTTAAATATTATTAGATATTGCCACCTAGACACAGAACAGACACAAGAAAACATCATACGATTGTTTGTGCTTCTTGGGGATCGAACCTATAACTCTGGCGAATGGAGCAGGGTCACTACCGAATATGCCATCGAGCCAGTCATAGAAAGCTCACTCCCTTTATAGAATAGCTTACTTAATGGTGATATTCTGCAAGTACGACTACGTAGACATAAAGAGAGGAAAATGTTAATAAAACCGTTTAGATGTATAGTTATATACATACCAACCACTATAACAATAAAGCGCCAAGTTGAAAGTTAATTAATTATATTATGTTTGCTATTTATACTTCAAATTAAAAAAAATGTATATTATAGTATTCTTTAAAAAAAAGTTCCGAATAAATGAGCGAAAACCTTTACAAGTCCCTGCCTAATAGATTTATCTCTTTGCCAATTAGTGGACCGCCGTAAGAGTTATATATTGGAACCCAGGGCCAGTCTATGAATCTGTATATAAACTATTGAAATATATTTTTAAGGATATATAGAAAATTGTTAAAAAAATATATGCTATCTTAATTGTTTAATTATTTAATTAAAAAATTTTAATTTTTTTAGAGTTTTATTTTATTTTTAGTTGTTTAAAGTTATATTTTGAAACGGACACAAACTTGTCCTTGTGCCTCAATACCAATTCTTTTTTAAGTCCGAATAACAACAATGTTCTTTAGCACAAACAGTTAATAAAAAAGGATACACCAGCCCTTTTAACAATGACAAACAATTATCATGATCGTTATTAGCATTTTAACAAAAGTGTTGCATTTAACGATAGAAAAAGGCAGGTCTTTTGTTTCGCGCGTAAAGAACAATAACTTCACGGCGTTTGCACTTCGCCGCCGGCCATTATTTTAAAATTGCATTATTGCACACAAAAATTGCAGAAACGAATACATTACTTAGAGCAGCACAAAAACCCAATCTGCGTACAAGGGCAGCGTGTTAGTGTCGGCCACGCGTGTCCGCTAGGGTGACAGGGTTGGCACAAAGAATTGCAATCTAGCGGATTTCTTCGTTGGCTCTAATTTATACCCTAAATTCTCCAGGAATTTTCACCTTCGTTGTTATCAGACGGATAGTTGTGTCCGCTCTGTAATGTAGGCAAATTACGGTTGCTGTTTAGACTCAGCCATGTTTTTCATGACGTGTCCACTCATAATAATAACAATAGTTCTTACTATTATAGTAACAAGGGTTACTGCTGGTTAAAATATACCTCTGTCAATCTTTGTCCAAAAGGGATCCTCTGACTTAGAGAAGATATCCACAATCCACAATCCACACACCACACTCTAAGCGTCGTGAGGGTGCGTGACGCTTTCCCGCGTCATAAATAAAATAGGTCCGCAACATCTAGATCAACATTATTTGGTCCCAATCCCGTAACGTCTGTGATGAACAGAATCCATAGAGCAGTTACTTTTTATGGAGCAACGTTTCGAAAAGTAAATGGGCAATATCCGATAACAAATAGTTATTTGTTGCTAGTATATGTTGCCATGATAGGTAACGTTCATCGACTATATTTATGTACAGACATTATTACCTAATGTTGTAAAGTTGCATAATGTTGTACCATAGAAAAATACTGTGGTGTGGATGCGATAATAGACGACAAAAACAATATTGAATTATAATAATAAAATAAGCACATTGTAATTTACAAATAAACCCAAATATCAGATAAAGATTTAGAAAACTGGCGGCCATTCCATTGAAGAAGTACGCGAAGAAGAAGAAGAAGAATATTACATAATTTTCGAAATAATATCTAACAATTACCAGATAATTATTCCTCGCTATCACTTGCGTAATTGGGATAGCAGACATAGGGCACAATTACAGTATTTTGTCGTTCCGATCTAACGGAATATCTAGTCATGAAAAAATATAATACTCATTCACATCTTTCCATTTGAACCAAACATCATACACACATACAAATATATTTAAATCTCTGAACCATTTTTCCTTTTGCCAACCCTAGTTTCAACCTATCGTCACAATAAGTCACATGCAGATGATTAGGGCGTTTCTTGCGCCCTGTGGTCAATATGGCATTCCCACACAGGTGCTAGGCCTGGCCAATTTAAATCGCATTACGATGATAACTCAATCGTAGGAATATAAAGTTGCCGATGTGAAGCCGCTGAAATGCTGCGAAGAGTTACACTTCGCTGAGAATTGACTAGAATTCCATACCAAAGACCCATATTCCAAAGTTACGATAAAAGAAAATACATTTGGAATTAACTACACATTTTTGTCTCTCTAGTGTTGTGTCCTGTCTTATTAATAATTTCTAAGGAGATCTGTAAGACGGAGCGATCCCTATTAGATAAAAATATAGATACACCGAAGTCTTGGAATAAATTTCCTATAACATAGCTAAAAGTGGCACATTTTAACGATAAAAGTCTTCTAAAATCACTAACACATATGAATTCTAAACTATAGCAAGCAATACTTCATAATAGAGTCAGTCATCAAAACTACAGTTTTGTTAATATTTCGACAAATTGTAATCCCTTTCCAACTTAGTTTAAAGAGAATTTTTTGCCAGCGCACTCCAAAGTGATCGCAATATTTCAAGAACCGCATTCGCATCATTTCGGATTGCCCAATTGTGCACGTGTATTAGGCAAGTCGTCACACAGCTCGTGGCGCGGCGTAATGATTTTCACTGCAAATAAACATATTGCGCATATGCTAGTTACAGCATGTACATAAAACTAACTGAACTTCAGGCAACTTCCCTAACGGGGAGGCAGAGAGAACTAACCGCCATATGGCACGATCCTTACATACCTAACTTGCTTCTTCAACATTCATGATCCTTTTCGTACAAGCTCGGTTGTAGTATGTATTACTAGCTGTGCCAGCGGTGTCACCCGCGTTTATGGTTAATATTATAAACTATTTCTCTAGACTATTTCTGTCATACATGATTTCTATGTAACTTTAACCATTAAGGCTGCACACGGAGTAACTTCTCCCGTTTTCTCAACATTTCCCTTCACTACTCTGCTCCTATTGATTGTAGCGTGATGAAAAGTATACTATAACCTGCCCAGGAGTATGAAAAATAATTATACCAAGTTTCGTTAAAATCCGTAATTTTTGTTTCTATAAGGAACATACAGACAGACAGACAGACAGATAGACAAAAATTTTACTGATTGCATTTTTGGCATCAGTATCGTTCACTAACCACCCCCTGATAGTTATTTTGAAAATATATTTCATGTACAGAATTGACCTCTCTACAGATTTATTATAAGTATAAATATGTATTATTTACTATTGTAATTTAGGATCTATGAGCCTTGATATAATACTAGCGGCTGTCAAGCTATTATATTATGTAGCCCAAGTCGTGAATCACCTAATATAATACCGGCGCCGTTTTGGCACACATTATTTTTGTATCGTGTATTTTTTTATCTGTATCCCTTGGGTGCTTTTAAATAAATGCTGCTATTCTATTCTATTACAAAGCCTAAATATAACAAAGAGTAAAATAAATAGCTATGTACATTTTTACGAAGTTATTACATAACATTTATATATGCGTTAAAAGTTGTGGGTTCGATCCCCACCCAGGACAATTTGTGTGATAAATATTTGTGTTTGTTCTGTGTCTAGGTGGTAATATCTAATATTTAAGTAAATATTTGTACCACTGTTGATTCTGATATCCGTAACACTAGTGCTTAAGCTACTTATTTCGAAGTCAGATCAATGTATGTGATGTAGTCTGATGTTACATATAATGTACATTGTACATATAGCTATTTTTAAAAATTAAGTCATAAAGTAGCTACTTTAAAACAAAGCATCGGTTATAGAACAAAAGCTTTTCAGTCTCAAACAACATATGTACCGTTACATACATATAACAAAGTCATCACTACTATAATTTTGTTAAAGTATTTGGTCATCGAAGAGCCATTTATTCTAATGGAATTAGGTGAAAAAGAACCAAGCAATACATCAGTATTAGATACGTTACCCTATAATTTACATGATGTAAGTAGTTATTTACTATAGATACTCGTTATTGTACCATGAGTATGTATTTTTTAGTTCTTTAATCCATTCCGTTGCTTTTAGAGAAGAGTAATCTATTTGATAAAACTACAGTTTTTTTGTACTTATTTAAAACTTTAAGCCCGTAGAATAGATATAGCTGAATTATATACGACTACATTTGCCCGTGGCTCCGCCCACGTGAAATATGTTCTGTTACTGAAATTCTATCGCCTGTCCTGAGGGATCTATAATTCTTTAGGTCTAAAGAGATAACAGACAGAAAGAGTTACCTTCTTGTTTTTAATATTATGAGTAAGGTTAAGTACCTATGTTAAATTGTTAATGTTTTATTTAAATTGGATGACACATTGGTTTATATGCATCACAGCTATTATAATAGTTTGTTAAATTTTGTGGTTTCCTGGACGCTTTATCGTGATTGAGATATTTTTTTAATCTTTTGGAAATATTTACATATATTTCAGCAGTTTGTGCTACCTGAAGATACGATTCTCAGAACATTATATAACAAGCTCGATGGCTCATTCGGCAGTGACCCTGCCCTCTGCGCCAAGATTTGTGGGTTCGATCCTCACCTAGGATAAACATTCGTGTGATGAATACTTGTGTTTGTTCTGTGTCTGGGTGTTAATATCCAATATTTAATTTGTATGTGATGTAGTGTGATATTTATTAATGTATTATTTATTATGCACATAAGTCCTTTATAACCTTCCAATGTGATCTAGGAGTTATTTAGCAACAAGATAATGCTCGCCACACTTATATTTTTTCGTCAAACCTATTTTCACATACCCACAATCTTTATTCTTTATTCAAAATAAGTTTGAACTTAGATACTTAATTTACATACTTAAATGTTTTTCGGTAAAATGTTTAATATACATATCTTCTCATCTAGCTATATCTATAAACAACTCTATAGCTTCTCAAGTCTGTGCTCCCTGCACCCGACATTACTTATGGAAATGGCTACCATTAGGACTGATTTAAATGTTAGCGCTGCCCTGCCCTCTGGGCAATTTGTCCAATAAGCTGGACATCAGCCGCACTCCCTGCAGTATTTTAATACGTAAATAGTGGCATGTCGGCAGGGGTCGTTAGCGATTCGCTTTTTGTTATTAAAGTCACTTTATGCATTCGCTGTGACTTTAGATGACTTAAATTCATGCTATTTCTTTTGTGCTCTGTGTCATTGGTGCACAAGCGGTGATGAGCGCAAAGGAATTCTCATTATGTTTGCGTTCCAGGCTGAATTATGACCGTAATCAGGTTAGACATTACTTTACTTTATTATGTATGCCAAAATGTAAATTTTACGTCTGGAACGTTTTCAGCCTATTGTGATAAAAAATAATTTCGGCACATCAAAAGTTTAACCTTCAAAACAAGTTTTATCCCTGACAAATTTGGTCTTGTTGGATACTGCGTGACGCGTAACAAAGTCTGTAACATAATCTCACGAGAGCGGATCTGAGAGCAAAATCTAAGTATTCATAACATAACATAACATTACGCCCATAATCCCCAAAAGGGTAGGCAGAGTCAAAATGGCAGCTGGCCCCTTTAACCACATTCAGACAAAAATAAAACTGCGTTGTTAGATGGAAAATTGTGAAAAGTAGTGGCAAGTGGCTAGCTTGTCGCCTACACAATCACATACCCAAAACCCGATATACCATTAGTCGCCTTTTACGTAATGCTAGGCAAGAACCACGGTTAGCACATTCTTTTTAAGTCACAGACCAACATGGGATAATGGGCTGGGTTAGATGGAAAATTGTGAAAGCTAAGTATTCACGTGAATATTTTTTTTGATAGACATTTGATGTTTATTTACTAAAATCGGACTCACTGTAAAATAGAAAATATTCCATCTGAAAGTTTCCAATGGGAAAACGCTTCCCCTATCAAGAACATGCGTACATACAAAATACATTTCCGCGTCGAGGCCATTGAACTTAAAACAGAAATTCATCAAATGACCCTTTGAATTCGTAATCATGACTCGTCTAATAATCGGATTACACCGGTATGCTATTTCACAATAGTACGTATGATTTTGTAATACCTTGCAAACCACATATAAATTAAATAAGGTGTTTATATAAATAATGATGATGCACTAAATCGTGCATATATTACATTTGACTCATTAGGAAGTAATACGAAGTGACAAATGTTATATATTAGATATGTATGTAATATACTTAATATAATATTATCAACAGGAGCGTATCTGTCATAGGCAGGGTTCCAACTGGGGTCCTCAAGTTTATTAAGACCCCTCTTACTTATAAGCGCCCTTGTACCTACTTACTCAAACGATATTTCTTGATATAAGGCTAAAGTACATAGAAGGAAATTCATACACAAACATTAAGTAAGTAAGTTTGCCCTATCCTGTTCTATTTGCAGTGCACGATAAGAAGCTGATAATAAGCAACCATTGAAGTATTTTATACTGGCTTGAATAGGGGCCCTATTAGATTTTCCGTAGTGCCTTAAGTTACCTGGGTATGCCACTGAATAGCATAAGTAGTTTCATTAGAATTCTGGTTAGTCAGACAACGGGCATCCATTTTTGTATGCACAACATGGGTGGGGTGATAATCGCACTGGCAGACACGCGGAATCACAGAAATCAAAGTCTGTCCATTAATTGACAGTTGTCTGATTCGTTATTTCATGACGTCACAATTTAATTGCAATATCTTTATCTTTTGTTTCTTAGGATTACTAATACTTTGATCATGCATGTGTATTTCGTAGCAAGGTACTGTTCTGACATTGCAACTTTGTTAATACTGTTGTTTAAAAGAGTAACTACCGAGTTTCTTGCCGGATTCTTCTCTGTGGATACAACATTCCGAACCGGGGATAGATCCATATCTCTTTAACTGTTTTTGACGATTTATAAGTGTTTCTTTGAAACATATAAATAAAGAATATTTTGACTTTTGACAATTGACTTTTGCAAATCGAAGCTTCAATGTTATATACATTTTGACTAAGTATTATTTGTGTCCTTTTGTTGATTTGGGACCAAGTGTAATGTACCAAGTGTATTCCTTGCAGTGCAAAAAACAAAAAAAAAAACAGTCGAATTGAGAACCTCCTCCTTTTTTTGAAGTCGGTTAAAAAGTGATGTATTGATTGGTTATTGGATTTGTGACAGTTGTGATTTGTGACGTTTCAAAAATTTCTGACATTAGACAATTTTATTTTTGACTTAGAGGCAATACTGCTTCTAGGACTCTACCTACCCTTTCGTGGATAGCGGCGCTGTAATAAGTGCGTAAAGTCATTTAAAGTTAAACCTAAACTGCCATCGATTCTCTCTTCTTCGAAGACGAAGTCTCAATTGTAACAATTGAATACAGTTTAGTCACCATCCTGCAATCTGTGCGTCTGACGGATCGCATTGAAATAAATGAAACGTCGTAAAACAACTGGTTAGTTGGTCGTTAAATCGAGTAATCTGTCGTTTAGGACGCGATAAATTCTTCTAGTGGGGAACTTTGATTGCGTACTTCAAGAGGTTTCAATGCGACGCTGCTCTTCTTAAAAGGATTGGAATGAAGACGGCTAAACAAGCCTGTTTATATTGTAGTGTGAATTTTCCTCAAGATATAATTATGTATGTTCAATAAAGTAAACTGAATTTAAATTTAATTCGTTTTTTATTCCTAAAATCACCAATTTTATAGCAAACTGTCTTCTATAACTGTAAGATTAGGTTTAAAGGGGAAGCCTTTCCCAAAATTTTGCTTTTTTCTTGCATTTGTGTAGGCTTGCCCAGTTAAGTACATAGGTTGTGTTCAATATTCATTATAAAAACCAGCCGACCAATTGATCCTAGGAACCTCAACTAATACATATTTAAATAAATTAATCGATATGATTATAGGCATTTTAGTGTTTTACGCAACCATACTAAAAGGTCATCAACATTAGTTTCTTGTAAGTTATTTTAAACACAAATAACACGTAAAAAGCTTATATTTATTACTCACCGCTTAAGTAATAGCAGCATAACAGGATAAATTGATAAGCAATCGCGTTATATAACTAATTTAGGACTCATTGGTCGGAGACAATATCAAAACTTCCGTTATTTGTTTATTTACGTTTTCATAAAAGGGATTTAAACCCGTAATAAAGAGAGGGAATTACGAAAGTAATACAAAAAAGTTATTAAAAGTTTAATCTGTATTAATATATAAAGCTCAAGTTTTTTTTTTTTGTTTTTTGTTTTGTTTTACTTGTAATTTGTTTGCTAGAACGCGCTAATCTCAGAAGCTACTGGTCTAAATTGATTTTTTTTTAGGGTTGTATAGTTAATTTATCAAGGAAGGCTATAGACTATATAACATTAACCAAAAACGCGGTTGAAACCGCGGGTACAGCTAGTTTAAACCTATATTTCACCAGTCCACTTAAAAGAGCTGTCAAGATTCTGCCGGTGACAGATAGTGAAATAATAATCCATTACTGCAAAGATTTTACCATCAGACATTTAGTACACATATTAGGTACCCACATTATATAAACGGGAGTTTTTTATCAATACTTCTGGTTATTACTATCTACTAATTATAAAATTAAGCGTCTATTTTTGAAGTCCTGGCATTATAGATGAGACGTTAATTTAAATAATAATTGTTTTCGTTTTTATCGTTGTAACGGGAATTTACAACTTATAGTGCAATAAAATTGATGAGATGTGTGCAATGATTTAATTAAGAACCAATTTTTAACGGATGTAAAAGATATAAAGTCATATAAACGCTATAGTTGGGATAGCAGAGATAGCTGAGAGCGGTGGTAGATGAATGTAATGACTCGTGCCTCAATTCATAGGATTTGATTCAAATCCGGGGTACCTAAGTACCTACTAAGTTGGATGGATTTTTCAACTTTTACTAACCTAGCTAGTAGTAGCTAAGCTACTATTAGTTAATAGTAGCTAGCGGTAATAGTATTAGTAGGTATAGTAGGACTGCCTCGTTGGTCTAGTGGTAGCATGCGCCGCCTAAGGACCAAGAGGTCCCGGGTTCAAATCCCGGGTCGGGCCAAAAATTTGTGGCTGGGTATTTCAATATCCAAATTACTCAGTAACAGCCCGGAGTCAGGAAGATGGCGGTTTAATCACCCCCGTGCCTCGGAAAGCACGTTAAGCCGTTGGTCCTGCGCCTAACCTCTCTCCGGTCATGTCGGATTACCGTCTCACCGGACTATGAGAGTGAAGGAATAGAGAGTGCACCTGTGTTAGCGCACACACTTGTGCACTATAATAACTCCTGCGCAGATGGCTAATCCTCGTTGAGATTGGCCGCCGTAACCGATATCGGTTAGGAGGACATTAGTAGGTATAGCTTATAGTAACAGCCTACCTTGCCAGGAAATTTTTCTGAGAGAGAGATCAAAGGGACACCGTCTTTTGACATCAAAGATCGATGGACGTTGCCTGGCTAAATTATTTATTTAAAATAATAAAAAGCTAACCAGAACTTTAACAGTCTTTTGACATCAAAGATCGATGGACGTTGCCTGGCTAAATTATTTATTTAAAATAATAAAAAGCTAACCAGAACTCGGTTATCGGTGCAGAATAAGTCATTTCATCGTAAACGTCTTCATACAAGGTTCGTTTAAAACCTAACAAAAACGTAAATTTTCAAGGCGGCACCGTTTACAGCTCAAACTGGATTAAGTGCCCATTACACGGCCCAATAAGGCAATGGAAAAACAATAAATGTCTTTCATATTTCAAAAAAAAGAAAAAGAAATCTTATTTCTCCAAAGAGTCCGCGCTCAGCGGGTTGCTCAAAACTTTTTTAAAATGCCCTGCAGTGTTTCATAATTATGGCACTACCGTTTCGGAGGCCGCTTCTATGATTTATATGATCGTTCTACCATGGGTGGTCCATTGACCACTCACAGTACCTCCTAGAGCTACTAATTAATTACGATTGTAATAATATTGCTGGCCAAAACACCTGTTGTTTGATTCACGATATTTATAAGCTTGATCAATTAAGGAGAACATTTCAAACATTGCATGTTTATTAATGGGACGAGTTTTCTTCGGCGGTGTCAAATCATCGTGTTTTTATTTTTAAAATCATAATCATAAAATTTGTAGATCAAATTAATATATAAATAAATATACTTTATTTTCTCTCACATCATTACAGCTTTTAAGTCATCAATGCCTTTTACAAGGAATCAAAACTGATGAATGATTTTGCTAGTATACAAGTGACGCACATCTTAGTATACACTTAGTTAGTTAGTATATACACAATAATTTTTTTTTAATATGATTATGGTATTAAACCACATAAACCATATACTATAAAGTCCAAATATCTATCTTATATCATTTTTCAAACCCGATGTTCTTAAATAACACTATGGTCTAAGGCAAAGACTAATCAGAAATATACCTAGGTGGTCATAGACATTGGGTTTTATGAAAAAACTAGATGAAAACCCGGCTTCGCTCGGGTAAAATGTAATAATTCACATGTAGGGTAGATATTTCTTTGTTATCGATCCTACTATTGCTTATGCCCAACTATCGATAGTCTATCGATAGGACTATCGAGCGGCAACACTACTTATCATCCTTTCGTGCATCGATTCATCATTATTCATTTATTATTAAGGGCATCGTTCATTGTGTTTAATAAATATAGTAGATTAAAACTGCAAAAGTTCTTACGAAAATAATTTTAATTTTAAATCAACTTTCAAAATAAACTAACTAAATTAACAAAACAAATAGCTTTTATGGTTTATTTTCTGTAAACCTCTCTGTTTTAAGCACTCAGGCTTTTTCTTAACTTTGGTAGGTAGGTTTGGTTTATAACTTGGCTTACTATTATTTAAAAAAAAAGATCTTTTCTCTCTGTTATACAAAATGGCTAAATCAATAATGATGTTGAGAAACCAAGTAAAACCATTGCAATTTTTCAATGAGTACTCATCCGAGAAGTTGGCAAAGGTACTTATTATGAAAATCATAAATATTCTCTATTTCCACAGGTTAATTATCATAAAATGTTTCGATATACAACATTTTTTCACATCCATTTTATGAAATACTTACGATTTTCGGCATGATATCCATTTAGTTATTATATCCATTTAGCTATTATGATATATAATTAGTGATTTACTTTGTATATCCATCATCTTCCTAGCGTTATGTCCCGTTCTTAGACGGGGTCCGCTTAGACCATGATCCAGGATTTAGCGAGTCTGGTAATTACATTGAAGCGACTGCCGATCTGACCTTCGTAACCCTAAGATAGGGGAACCAGACAATTTTTGGATCACGGTTACAAATTCAAAGTTGTTTGAATTTGCAGGTTTCATCACGATGTTTTCCCTCACCGTCGAGCTAGTGGTATAAATATGTACATAGATTTGAAAAATCTAGAGGTACATGCCCGGGTTTGAACCCGCACTCCTCGGTTAAGAGGCGCGTGTCCTTACCATTGAGCTACCACCGCTCCTTACTTGTATATCCATACAAAGTAAATCACTATGCAAAACTAAATGGATACTGAAACATGTAGAATAACATTCGAAAAGAACTTTAACTTAAAAAATTTTAGGGTTAAGGACAGTATTATTTATTTAATGTTATGGCAATTGGCCAATCTCAGGTTTTAAGAAAAAACACTTAACCAGAGTACGTTAATAGCTAAAACGGAACGTATGTACTCAAAATGTCATCCGGTGTGAGTGACGTTTATGAATATGGCGACTGCGATTTGTCTGTCAGCACCATTAGATTTTAACAAAATACTCGACAAACCGAATTTTGCGGATATATGTTGCCGACTCGAAATTTTTATTTTTTTATGTTTTATTATTCAAGTAAGGTTTCGATCGAGTCTACCGTACCCCTGCACGAAATTATTAATATAGATATAATGTTTTTTTTTTTGTTAGCTATGAAAATGAAGTACATGATTCGTTTACGTTTTTAATAACCCTGAAACTTTTAAGTACCAATTAAGTGGGATTTTAGCCACACCTAACAAATTATATAAACTCCGGGGGCAATAAAATATAAATAAATAGATAATTATACTTTATTTACTGTTTGCAATATACTTTTAAGTAATATATTTTAAATACTACATTTAATAGAAAAAGTGTCTTTGGCAATCACCGAAGAGGTACACAGAGTCAAAGGGGCAGCAGGCCCCTTTAACTACCTTCAGCCAAAACAATAATTGTGGAACATTTGCGCGATGTGGCTCGACGCCCACACAATCACATACCCAACACCTGATACTCCATTAGTCGCCTTTTACGACATGCTAAGCAAGGAACATGTTGGCAAATGGCGTAATGGTTCATGGGCATACAAATGTTATTGTGAATTGTAGATTTAATGGATTGATGGCTATGAGTCAGTGCTTACCTAACTTACTTATGTTTCTTTAAGTAGGTAAATAAACAATATTTTTATTTTTACCAAACCAAATTCTCACAAGTTTAACGTATGAGTGGAATCTAGCAATTTCTAAATTACTACTGTAGCTGATAATAAAAAAACAATACCCTATTAGCCTTATTTAGTCAAAAGATGACGTCCTGATCTAGGGTCTAGTTTGGATCTAAATTTGATGAAACAAACCTTTAAATATTTTTTTTTTTTTCAAAAAATACATTTTAACTATAATGAAATAACTGTGATGAAATGGAAACTCTTCAAATAATTTTCTGTTCAGTCATTATACTTATAAATATATAATTAACTGGCATTTATAGTTAATTATATATTTAAAAGCTCGGTTACCAACATAATGGTTCAAGAACAGGAAGTCAATATACTGCAATCATTCTAATTCAAAATAAATCAATTAATCAAACAACTCGATGCCTCCGACTAATCAGAATCAGTGCAGTGTACCGTGTGTGGCAACATCTAAACAGATTGAGACTTCAGTTAGCATCTCATCAATATTAATACGGTCAAAACACACGAACCAATAATTGCATTTCATAAATTAAGTGCATATCGTAGGTGTTCCACGTACTTACGTTTCAGATAGCTTGACAGGCGACATCCGGTGCCTGTGGGAAAACTGAACAGGTGTTTGTCCCTTATCTCTTACGTCTGTACCACCAATCACTTGTTAACTTCAAAACCTCAAGCGAAATTGAATCTAAAAGCTTAACAGGTTAAGCTTAAAGATGAATGTGCGTTTTACAAATTGAAAGTCGATTTTCGATTGGGATCATAGGTTGTAAAGTCAAATGAAAGGCTAAACACAAGAAAATATCAATACAACCGTAAAACGGTATTGGTTGTAATTTTAATTTGAACCGGCGCGTTAATAAATCAATCGTAGTGAAACCTTGAATGACAAAGGGACGTTAACGAAACTCAATGTTTAGGTTATTAAATGCGCTATACAAGATATTGAGTGGGCGTCGACGTAATTTTTTTAAAAATAGCCTTAAATATCTTCTTCTTGGGAAGCTTCTCGGTTTTAACTAATATTGCAGATTCGAATTTAAGTTCTTCAAATTCTATCTTATGTACATATTAAATAAGATAGAATTTGAAGAACTTAAATTCGAATCTTCTTGGGAAAGCTTCTCGGTTTTACCTGATATTGCAGATTCGAATTAAGTTCTTCCAATTCTATCTTATGTACACATTACATAAGATAGGATTTGAAGAACAGTATTTGATGGTCTTTTTCCGTTCCTCGATATGAAACTCCACAACCATAAGTAAGTAAGAAACTCCAATTCATAAAATTTCAGTAGCGTTATTTTTATCTAGAATGGACCTTCAATAATAATTAGAGGCCAGTCCATACATGCATCTTCAATTTGTCTTTTTTTTAACCGATTCCGACAAAGCAAAGGAAACTACACGTCCAGTCTTTATCCACCTAAAGTGTTTTTCACACTTAACTAATTAAGTATCAAGGTTAGGGTTAACTCAACAAAAAATGCGAATGTAAGCAATATCAATACTTGGCACAAAAAACACCGTGGGAATGAAACCTTTTAAGCCCAGATCAGACCAACCACTTCCCTGGCGTCCTTGAAATCTGCCCAAAGTAAAGGGTTGATTGGGTCATATCGCGTAACGCAAGCCAAGTAACTGGACGCTTACTCACGCACTTCAAGGGCATCTTAGCATGTTATTCATAAGTATATGAAAGTGTTGAGGATGTAAATTTAAGCTTGGATCTTAGATCTTTAAATTCAGCTTATTTAAATAGATATGGGTTTGTAAACGATAGTCAGTTAGGCAGTCGCTTACAATACGAACTAATTACAATCCTGGACATGATTCAGAACCATTATTATAAACCATGGTCTATACGGATTCTTAATAAGCACATAAAATGCCGTTAGGGTGATGATACATACTAGATATTCTCGTAGCTTCGTTCGCGTTTATACAAATTGTAATTTAGGTAAATATTTTTGATAGGTAGAATGGTTTCGACTTAGCGAACTTTGGTTGTTTGTGGTAACTTGATTTCCAAAACAGAAGTGCTTCTTCAGCTACTTGCCTACTTAGATAACAAAATGATTTGATGACGTCAGTCTTTCTCATATATATTATATGTTTTATCTAACTACATTGTTATGCTAACGCCTGAATACGCTTACATCTATTTAGATAGATAGTCACGCCCGAATTGACGGTAATGTGAACGTTCCTGCGCCAATATCGGTACACGAAAGAACACTTAGGCGGCGCGTACGCATTTGATTTGTGCGCGCCACCTAGATACATTTCCTGCGGCCCTCTGTTTGCGTTTCATGATTAATATAACTACTTTATTAAAACAACTGCCTTAAAATCTTAATAAATATTTACACATTTAAAATATCGCTTATGTTTAATTTAACGATATTTTCCTAATTTAATAAGAATATATCTCATAGTAAAATTCATCAAAATTTTATAATCATCAGTTTACTACCATTTGCCTATAAACTTACGCAAAATGAGAGCTTATTATGCGTTTTTTTATAATTGAAACTAGCTTACCAGGCATTCGTTGTAAGCTACGAGTTATCAAATCAAACTAGGTAACGCATGATCGACATTAAGTGTGGTGCCTAACCAATATAGAAGGAACACAGAAGCACACTTAGCCTGCGTGTACGCAAATGATTTGTGCGCCGCCATCTAGAGACATTTCCTGCGGCCCCTGTTTGCGTTTCAAATTCCTATGCGCGACTTGATAATGACGGAACGGAAGTCGAACCTCATACTTGCTACATATGCTTGTGCTAGCACGATGTAACAATTCCTTTATTTAACCAATCAGTATAAAAATAATAAAAAATAAATCTATTTAATAACTACTTAACGCCATTTCTCTAGAAGGTAGGCAGAGAGAACATAATAAAAATAAAAAACACGACACGAATAAATAGTTCGCTAGAAACTATAAAAAACTATGGCCACCTTCTATGTAGTATTACCACCAAACTTACATGAGTAAGCCAAACCAAACAATTCTAAACAAATCCAAATTAGATAAATCAAAGTAAACTTAATAGCCGGAGAGCTGACAGCCATTTTTGAGTACATCCTTGAGGCACATTGAAAATATTATTGTTGATTAGTTGCGAATGTGTGGATGATGAAATGGCATACCTGGCTGGGAGGTTGCGGGGCGTTAATGAGCTATGAATTTTTTAATTCGCAATTTTTCTCATGCAGAAAATGTTCTTGAGGCACTTTGAATCTTACAGCATTTTAAAGTCTGATGTTTAATTAAACGATATATCATAATGCCAGGCGATTTGGTTGGGATTTAAATGGTGACAGGCGATTTAAAGTTATATTTTTTTTTGCGCATTTTTTCATTTTCACAATTTTCCATCTAACCCAGCCCAGTTTTATTTCTGGCTGAATGTGGTTAAAGGGGCCAGCTGCCCCATTGACTCTGCCTTTCGGGGATTATGGGCGTGATGTTATGTTTTGTTTTATTTTGTCAATTTTATTTTGATCAAAGATGCTTTAAGGAGTTTGCTGCTCCTTGGACTGACCATAGTTATAGGGGTTAGCTGCTGCCCTTTCGGAGATTGCGGCGAATTTTTATTGTATATATAGGTATTGATCTTCCAGATTGTCGGGTTCCCCTATTTAAGGGTTTCAAAGGTTAAGTGGCAATCGCTTCAATGCAGTAAATTTTATAAGACTTTCTAAATTCAAAAAGCAGACTAAGGGACATAATAACAGTAATGCGATGATTAAAGGATTTTATTTTTAGCAAATACGTCAATAGCTATTAAAAGATGCACGTTTACTAACGATACCTTTACCGCTTGGCTATTGGTATAAAAAAAATGTATATACTCAAACCAAAATATTATATAATTATAATATATAAATATATTTACGTAGGCCTTAAAAAAGCACTTGTAAATCGTCAAGTAATAAGTAAAAATAACAATTTGAATCTACCACCGGTTCAGAATGTCGCATCTACCGAGAAAAAACTCGTTACTCTTTTCAATGCCAGATTGAATATAAAAATGAACATTTACAGATAATATTAATATTAATACCAAGTCATACAGTAATGTTCGTCGAAGGTTCAGGCATTATTACAATTAAAGATAAACCGAAGCAGACCAGCCTCTGAAGGTGGCATCTGGAGCTATTGGAATGTATACGTAATGATTACACTGCTATACAGTCATTTTGCGGAAGGCATACTTGAAGTCGATTTTGTATAAGACGAGTGTGCTGATAACGGGAAAAATACCAGAATGGTCAAATTGACTCCAGTTTTAGAGATAAACGCTTCTAACATTTTCCATAAAATGCTTCAATAAATGGGCCAAAAGATGTATTTAAAATTTATTTTTATTGTTTATCTTTACAAAAATACACAAAAATAATAATAGTTTGGGAAAATCTTTTTCTTTGGGATTTTCTCTTATTTACTTTGTCAGGACAATCTCTTTTCAAAGTCCAGCCTGTCATTTGATATATGGCATCTTATCAACACAACAATTATTGTGTATAGATCCCAGCTTGCCTCAAGTACATTTTTTGCGCAAAAAAAAATATAACTTTAAATCGCCTGTCACCATTTAAATCCCAACCAAATCGCCTGGCATTATGATATATCGTTTAATTAAACATCAGACTTTAAAATGCTGTAAGATTCAAAGTGCCTCAAGAACATTTTCTGCATGAGAAAAATTGCGAATTAAAAAATTCATAGCTCATTAACGCCCCGCAACCTCCCAGCCAGGTCGGCCATTTCATCATCCACACATTCGCAACTAATCAACAATAATATTTTCAATGTGCCTCAAGGATGTACTCAAAAATGCCTGTCAGCTCTTGGGGTATAACATTTAGCGACACAAAACATTGCTTAAATTACAACGCAAAGTAAAATCATATTAACTTTTTTCACTTTCTTTTGTTTTTTATTAAATTATTGAGATACAAAACCTATTAATAAGTCAATTGTTCATACATAGTTGGTTTTTCAAAGACTGAATTGATTTTCATCTTCTAACAAATGGGAAACTATATTAGTCAGAAATTATGCCATTCATTAAAACTCGATAAAGTCTAATCAATAAAGCGATAACTTTGCCATTTTGAGCTTAAAGGACCAACGGGAAAATTGGTTAAGTACTAGATATTCTAAAAAGTTAGGGCCCTAAATCAGTTAAGCTAAAAAAATCTGCAAAAGCTCGAAAAAAACACTTTTTGGAAATAACTCATGAATGGCTCAAAATATTGAAAAATTTTTAATGCAAAAATTTAATTTCCTACAAAAAAGGTCTGGTAACATTTTTGCATAAGTGCGATAGTTTTCGCAAAAAAACAGTGTAAACTTTTATAAAAAAGGTACTTTATCATTTATTAAGTTATTCTTAAAAAAATATGATGCGTAGAGCTTCATCAATATGTCTATTGAACTAGAACTAGGTCGGAAACCGAAACCGAACCTCAATAAAAACGTATTCTGTCGTCTTAAAGATATTGACATTTCACTTTGTTAAGGTTTATTTTATTAATCGAACCACAGAAGATTTAGTAAGTTTATCTACTAGGTAAAAGGTTTTGATCGTGAGAATCTTCATCGCAATTATATATAATTATAATATCTGCACAGTATTGTTAGATATTTCCTTTTATAGACATCCTTAAAATAAATATATAACATTATAACCTTTTGCCTCTTTACAATATAAGTACAGATAGAGTTCTTATAGCCCATACGCAGTAGGTATTTAATTTGGCAGCCACGTGTGTAGAGTAAGGGGAGACCGTGGGAACGTCGATCCCTCAGGATCTTACTATACACAAGTAGGGATATTGTTTCTTGAGCACATGCCAGCCGGACGACTGCTTAGTGTGGATAAGACCAAATTTTATGTTTTGCAATATCGGTAATAGTTTAATCACCTTGATACTTCTGGACAGATTTACAAAAGCCTTCTGTTACTAAGGTTTATTTGCTTTATGTAAACGTTGTGTAAAAAAAATTAAAATTTATATACACATAATAATATGTATATTATTATACACTGGTCTAGACACAAAATAAGTTTACAAAATATTTGTTTAAGACCCGATTTGATAAAATAGCAGGTTCATTTATTCTTCTTTTGTATGGCTTTTTGTTCGTTAATGTTATACTTTTTACCATTTTTAGACGCTAAAAGTGCATTTCATTTCATAAAAAATACTTCAATCATGTTATATTTATAGCAGTGGAAACAAATTGAATTATCTGTTTTAATTTATAACTTTTAAAACCGTTGATCACCTCATATATAACATGTACTATTAAAATAACCAGTCAATTTGTTATGTACATACATACATACATAGTATCACGCCCATAATCCCCGAAAGGGTAGGCAGAGCCAAAGGTGCAGCAGATCCCTATAACCACATTCAGCCAAAAATAAAACTGGGCTGGGTTACATGGAAAGTTGTGGAAAAGTAATTTATCATGTACATATCACATGAAAATTAAATGAATCATATAGAAACATGTATGCAATGGCAAAGCAACATTTTCCCAAGTTTTATTCAGTTCATAAATAACACTATCTAAAAAACATATAAAGAGCACCGGTCGTATCCACACTAAGCCACCGTTCTCCCGCCTGATTGAATGCGCGTCCTGCACAAAAGGAAGATTCGCCATCTGCCGCGCGCCCCGCCGCCCGCCTCTGATTCATAGCGTAGGCCAGACGGGATCCAGGAACCAGGCCATTAACGGCCCTCCACAAAATCTAGGCCAATTTAGTAGACTCTACGTTGTAGTCCATTTAATAAATCATCTAGATTTATTTTTTTAGTCAATGACGAATTAGACTCTACATGAAATGCAGAGACTAAAGAACCATTTTAAAGAAAATGGTTGACTAAGAATATTTACGTAGGGGAATAATTAAAATACGTACAAGTATGTATATTTTGTAAGAGCTCATCAGATAACTATTCTAACACTACTCTTAAAATATAAACTTCTTCCGTGGTTTTATAATACTTACTTACTACTGCATAAAATATCAAAGTTTCATAGTGAATTTTAATTCCACCAAGACAAATATACATACATCTAAATGATAATTCCATTACTAATTTTAAATTAGTTACACTATTACAAAGCTTTCAAAGTAAACACTTTTATATAACAACCCTATTGAAAAACCTGCGTCAAAATCACAATAAATATTTCTACACTTGAAAATAAATACCTATTGCAAACGTTTAATTTAACGATATTCTCCTAATTTATTAAAAATATGTATTACTTAAACACATCAATAACAATAACAGAAAGACATTACTATAATGTGCGTATTTACACAAGACTTAAACTTGCTTATCTACAATGCGTTTTTAATTGTAAATAAAATGAGAGAGATGCGCCTTTTTTAAATTCGTACCTAAATGATTAATATGCAATATTGTATAAAACGAACAATTGAAGGGCTACTCAATAGCCTATTATGGGTAAAACCAGTTTAAATCAAATTGAAGCCTGTCCTAAGTTATAAATATACTTAACATTACGCTAACATAAAAAGAAGTCTTTCGCCTTTAAAAGAAATACCGTAACGCCCGATTCCTAAATGAGTGTGATTGACCACTGTATTCTTAAACCGAAAACGAGCCTTCAAATCATAACAGTCCGCGTTCCACGTGTCCTTAATAAAGAACTATTATTACCGTCAAGTCGAGTAGGCAGCGGCGTGCGCGCACATAATTGTATTAATCATTCAGCGCGACCGGCAGACGTCGATTTTCTTCAACAAAGTGCTCTTGTTTGTTTTTTTCGTAAGGAAGTCGGCCGAAGGTGAACCGTGGGAACGTCGGACGGGTGCACTTCCCAAAACATCGACGCACGGCAGCGAGTCCGACATGCGCCGGCTAAAACGAGACGAAGAAACGTAACGGCTTGTGCGCAAGACAAGGACGGGGCGCATGACGTGTGCGCGCCAAGCGACAGCTCACAATCGCGTGATCATCTACAAGAAATAATAAAACGGCAATAAAAGAAACACGAGGCAACGGTAACAGTGGCGCGTGTGAGCGAGACGGGGCACGGTGGCCGAGCGCCGCGCGCGCCGGTCGGGTTGCGCGTTCGAATTTCAAAGATCAATGATCGATGCGATAAGAACGAGACGCGACGCGACGCAATTCTATAGTGGGTTGAGAGAGGTGGATGCGGGTTTGCAGGCGTGTGAGAGGGACAGTGCTACTGTTTGGCTCGTGGCATTTTTAGCGAGTGTTTCATAGTGTTCACAGATAGATGGCAGTGTTATCTTTTTGTTTTACACGCTTTTGTTTCTCAAAAATTATATGAATAAAGATTTGAAAATAAATAACCAACCATATAAATTAAAGCATTTATCTGTATAAGTAAAAAAAATAATATAGCTTTTTCCTTTTTTTCATTTCAAGTAATTTATAAAATACTATTATTCAAGAAATTTATGAAATCAGTTGTAGTGTTATTAGATACATTAAAAAAGTGCAATGGCGCCTTGGTAATTCAGACATACATTCATAACTTAAATGAAAATCCTGAAAAAATATACCCTGACTCTACATCGCGATATTAGCGCTGGCAGGTGGGTGCTAAGGGAAGCTTTTAGTTCGTTCAACACGAACTAGATGGCGGTACGTGTGTTACTATAAACGTAGAGTCATATTCCCGGGATAAAGTTTTGATTTATAATTTTTTGTTTAATAAACATAAGATAAATGTTATGAGTCCAGCACGGGTGATGGTACCCTTGTTGAGTGGTAGAGAAGATAAATGTTATCATTTGCCAACAGTAACTGTTTCCGCATACATGTTTTGGCTACATTTGTAAACATTTGCGAATTATTCATATACTTTTTTTATCTTTAAATCGCAACAGAAAATGACTTTTATTATTAGTTGAAATACATTCATATTAGTATTGAGCACAGACAAGTATACGAAGAATAACATCCGATAGAAAAATCTGTAAGCAAAAAGCAATTTCTATGGGTGTATAATTAACATGTAATATATTACATATTTTAAGGTAACTAAATGTAATTTACATTCATGATTTAAATGTGACCTTTATTTTTAAATCAATAAATAAAACAGTCTCTATTTATGACATATTTTAAATTAAAAAAAAAATTCCTAAGTTTATCGTATACTTCGTGATGACTTATTCAATCACTAAATATTTATTTAAATTTAATTACCAGTAAAACACTATTCATTCATGGTCCACGTTATACCACAGTAAAATAAATAATAAAGACATATATCAAAGTGATTATCTTCCTTTGTATTGATTTAAGTAGGTATAATAGAAATAAAATAAATCAGAAAGTTGACTTATCAAAGCAAATCAATCAGTTTAAAAAGCAATTTACCATAACAGTTAACTTGTAATAGATGGTGTCGTTCTCAATTAGCGCTAACGATGGACTGTTGGTAGAGCGGCCACACTCTACATTATCGACCAAAATAATTGGAACCTTGTTTTGGTACATTGTATGTATTAAAAAACTTAGGTAAAGATTTTGTTTTTATAGAAATGTACGTATACTTCTGAAAATGTGACACAGGTTATGTTAGGTTACATATTTATGAAAAAAATATTTTCTTAATTTGATTACGAGATTTTAGATAATATACCAATTCAGAGGGTCAGGTCAATGAACCTAGGATATAGATTTGCAGATATATATTTTCATTATTTATGGCCTAATGATAATATTTTACACACTACGTTTTGCTAGATTTAAGAAAAAAAAAGTCTTCTTATGAAATGTGTAATATATGAAATCAAACTTGCAGTGAATAAAACTTCCTAGTGTAACTACTATTCTGTATTTACTATTCATAAGGGCAGTCGTTTGTAATAATAAATATTTCAATAAATATGATATAAATCACCTCAAGCCGACTTCTAAACAGAGGTCTCGTGTTTTGGTCGTACAGTGGACACTATACAGGAAATTAACTTCAAAGTATGGCGACACGCGTGCGCCGGCGACTATCTGACGGCTCGATCTCGTTATGTGATATGGGAGAGGTGACCATCAATACGTTTGAAGTAAGACAAAGAGGAAATACGGATAATTGATTTGATTCAGTTGGATTTAAACTGGTTGGGGATGTAAGGATTTTGAAATGTTTTATTTGAATCTAAATAAATATTAAATTAATTTCCTCGGACTGATACACCAATTCCCTAGTCCCAAACTAAGCTTGTACAAGCATTAGCTAAGTTATGGATATGTATGGACATACTTAAATACGTTTTTAAAAACCTATAACTCTAGTATCTACAAATATCCATTTTCATCTCACGAAACATTTTCCCCTAGCGGGATTCTGAACCTGCGACCCTTGGTTTCTTGGCAAAGGTCTTTGATCACCCGACCAACGGGGCAGTCAAATAATAAATAAGTATTTTTAAATAGTTGTATAATGAGATTTACCTCAGAACAATAATAGTTGTAAATCGAGAAACATTTACATATACGATAATTAACCTTTGTGACTTAAGTGCAAATTACCATATCCACTATACTAACATTTCATCATCTTCCTAGCGTTATGTCCCGTGCTTGGACGGGGTCCGCTTAGACCATGATCCAGGATTTAGCGAGTCTGGTAATTACATCGAAGCGACTGCCAATCTCACCTTCGTAACCCTAAGATAGGGGAACCAGACAATTTTTGAATCATGGTTACAAATCCAAAGTGGTTTGAATTTGCAGGTTTCATCACGATGTTTTCCCTCACCGCCGAGCTACTGGTATAAATACGTACATAGATTAAAAAAATCCAGAGGTACATGCCCGGGTTTGAACCCGCACTCCTCGGTTAAGAGGCGCGTGTCCTTACCATTGAGCTACCACCGCTCAATGGTAAGGACACGCGCACACTATACTAACATTTAGATACCCTTAACGAAATTAAACCCATGGCCATTGGTTTCTTGATCAGTGTCAAACTATTAGACAAACGATTCGTCAATATTAAAACACGAACCGATTACCAAACAAAAAATGTCTGTTAGGAAAGTCTCCCTTATATGGCAAAGCATGGTCATATAAGTGGTACGTGTGGACCAACCACACGTAGATCAGTTACCCGAGTGTTATGATGCATTTTGTTGGTAAAATAAATTAATTACACTGCGTAGGTGGGAATCACTGCGTGGGTGGACAATAGTGTATGGGGGTACATCATTTCTCTTCAATTTGGTTGCATCATTTAATTAATCGATCAATAACTCAACAAAACAAAAAATAAGACTTTCATACAACAACACTTATGAAATCGTACCGATATTATAAAACTTATATAAGTTATTTCCTTACGAAAAATTTACTGAAAATGTACTATTAAACGGAGTTAATTTAATACAGAAACAGATATTAATCTAACTTAACACTAAATATGACTTTTATTATACACTTTTTTTTTTAATACAGGATAAATTAAGGTCGGCAAAAGGTTCAAAATTTGTTTTTCCCAAAATTATTCGTTAGCGGATGCTTGCATTGTGAAATAAACTTATATAACGTTAAAAATTAACTAAATTTATATGTATATAGCGTAATTATAACGAGTAGAATAATAAAGAATATATTTCCAAACGCTCTAACTCCACTGAGTCGTTAAAGTCTAATATACGTAAAGAAAATAAAAGACAAAGGTTAGCTTCTCACGTTAAAGAAAGATTCCTGTAGTTATTCTTATTAAGAGTTATAGTGACTCAAAAACAAAAAAGGCACTTATTACCTATTGTCTTTTTCTGATAAGACAGGCCTCAGCATGGATATCATTTGAATTAAATACCTTATACAGATTAGTTAAATTTACCTGAAATAAATAATAAAATGTATGTCGTCCGAGAAAAACAGCACATTATTTTGTCTTTACACGTCATGGTATTGTAATTTATGATTCCGTTGCAATATATCATAAACTTTTTATAATAAAAAGTAACCTTATGGAAAATACAGCATTATTACAAAGCAAATCTTAAAACTGGCGACGTATATTTCAACAAACCGCCAAATAAGAGAAGCGTCAACTGTAGTGTAACGGTCCGGAATTAGAACGCGTCTGATTGGAATCTATTCAAATTCAAAAATAGAAGGAAGGCGTACGCGCGTCTCGTCGATGGGACGAAACGAGCGCCGCTATTGGCCGGTTGTACGCCAATCACGGCAGGAGGCTGACCTATCGCCGTTACACTTTTCCGAGGCGACGAGCGGAAAATTCTCTCATTTCATTTCAATCTGTTAGAAAGATAAGGAAAGAATGAATTTTGTTTACTTAAAATCTAATAACTTTTAGCTATTAAAATGAAATCAGATACACAATATTATATTAATTTGTATCTGATTTAATTTGTCAACACATTGTCAAAGCGGGGTGCATTGACAATGTTTCATACTAATGTCATCTATAGAGTTGCATGACGCTTTAAAAAGAACTAAAACCAAAATATTTGGAATGTAGGAATTTAATGTAGATATTAATGTTGCTTAGCAAATATTTCTTAATTCACTTTCTTTTTTTCTTCGCAATATGTTAGCATAAATAATATTGTCAAACCAAGTATAAATTACATAGTATAAAGAAAAGGTAGATTTTAAATGTTTGATGCAGATATTCCTTGAAAGATTGATATCGATCCGATGAACCAGGTTGATGTTCTTTCAAAAACAAAATGGAACGTAATAGATACTTATAGTGTAGTGAGTATAGTGTATATCTATATTGTACAGGTAAGACGGGTCAGGTATCTGGCGAGTCTCATCCCCCTATTGCCCTAATGCCCTCAAACACAATGGGACACCAAATACGCATCCACATTTGAATGGCAACAATACAGCACCTGTTGCTTCGCCTTTTCAAGCTTTAACCTGCCTTAAGGTCTGCCTTTGTATTACTTTTTTGGAAAAAATAATACATGTAAATACATTTTCGTAAGATGCGTGATTTTGTTGTAAAATCCCTTAACAAAAATATGCGGTTTTTTAAGACCTTTCCTTGTGAATAATATTTCATACTGACATCTTAGCTAATATCAAATCTTAAGAAATGCTAATCTAAGCACTGTTAAATAATATGTTAATAGGTTTAGATTCTCAGTTCAGAAACAAGCTAATAGTTAGACAAATTAAAAGTACATATTCATGGAGGCACTGCTTTAATCAAAATCCAATCAAATGTATATTGATTAGATTAGATTTGCAACTTATAAGCCCGACACTCGATTGATGTCTATAAAATGCAGAAAAAAGGTAATAATCTTATAATTATGTAAATTTATTAATTACTGCATGGCACTATAAGACAAAACCATAGTTTCCGTTAAACTAATTTTAGCAATTCTACTCGTTTATGACGTCAGTGATACGGATATTGTGACAGCGATAAATATAATAAGTGCCATTGTTTAAAATAGATTGCTCGAGTAATACACATATTAATGACACACTCATACATCTTCTACCTATTAGAGCAGTTGGTATATACAAATAAATCGGCATTAAAAATTCCGCCCAAAACGCTGTCTGTCATAAAGCGCGCCAAAAAAATGAAAAAACGAGGTGCGTAGCGCTCGAAAATTGCGAAATTGGAAGGAAAGTGCTTGTTTAAAATGAAAAAAAGTGCAAAAGTCGAGTTATACCGTGGGAGCATCGGGCAGGTGGAGATCATTGTGGGAAGTAATGAGGCACTGTGCACACGATATGTTTTTTGCTTCGATATTGATTTTTAATTAAACCACCTTCTTGTAAATTTTTTTTTTCGTGCCACCTCTTCCGTGAACAACTATTATGATAATTGCTGTGGGGTCACGATCGCGTAATGTGGCCTCGAATGACGAATTTCTTAAATAGAGAGAAAATTAAGGTACTTTTTTAGCGAACAATTCCGAAAAGGAGTCGCCATTTCATATATTGATTTCAAAATTATTTACCAATATTCACTGCATTAATAATACGTTAGTATATTTAAAAATAACATTTTTTTAAATAATTGTTTCAACATATTATTTTTGGAGAAATGTGCTAAATAAAAAAATATAATTTTATACTCACATGTTTCGACACGGGACTCTATTATTTTATATAGCATCTAGTATTTTCAAGAATATGAAGTTTATTAGAAACGAAATAATTTAAGCAACTTGAATAAGGTTGATAAGACTAATGCGCTTCATTATTATGAGCAAAAATTATTATTAAGGGACTTAAAAAAGGAGGAGGTTCTCAATAATTTTTTTATTGTAAACTTTTAGCAAAACGCATTTCGATTAAAGTGAAAGCCTATGTGACTCTATGATCTAAATTTAATTAAATTACCATCAATCAACATATTAGCAGACAAGTGTGCACTTAGCCTATCCCCAGCCTGTTCCGCGGCGTCAATGATTTGTCACAATATCGCCCCAGCGGTACTTGTAACGGCATCTCGATTCCTTTGCTTTATTTGCCCTGGCCTAGTAATTTATCGTACTATAAACACGGTAAGACCACTCCATTGCCAATTATTATTATTTTTTATTTCACGTTTACTATTTTGCAGTGCGCGTCGCGTAACTTGGAACAGTTTCTTTTTGCCAACGGTAAACTTTAACGAGCTTAATAATGTTGCATTTTGTTGAAATTTTTATAACACATTTGCATTCTGAATGCCAACTTTATTTGTATTGGGACCTTGTAATGGTTTCATCTTCTTTTTAATCCGAAAATTAAATATGCAAATCCATGACCGTGTTTTGCTTTGTTACAGCCTTTTTATTGATAACATCAAATAACAACTTTGATGTCGACAATCTGAATAGGTATTTCTTTTTTCCCAAAAATCTTAACTGACAATAATAACAATAACATACAAATTTTGGCTTTCATACCTATTGTTAACTTATTATTAAAATTCAATGCGAATTTCAGCAATTACACAATAATGTTCTCTTGTACGCCAAATTATTTGACATAATCAGTAACAATAAATAGCCCTAACAGCCTTAGGGGCATAGTAATTTTTTCAACCGTTTTAACATTAGGGGCACGTCACACTGATTTTGACGCGTGACGCGTGAGGCGCACGCATACATTGTCGTTCTTATCTATCGTTTTGTATGCATGGAGCGGCGCGAGCGCAGCCGACCGCACCCGACGCGCCCCGAAGACGCCCGAAGCCCGTCGTGGGAAAACGAGGCAGGTGTTACCACTTCTTACTGAGTAAACACTCAACGTATACAAAATTATAACCACTCCGAAGCGTCTGTGTAAATGGAAAACATATTTTGTGTGCTTAATGATACTGGGTACTTTTTTGGTGCGGTTGGTTATCGGTCGGCGATGTTTTTTTGCAACGTTTTGAGCGACAAACTGAGCTCGGTTTTATTTTTGTTACTGAACCCTTAATTGAAGTTGTTCATATTTTAATTTGGTGGGCGATCTTTGTTGCTTATCAGATTAATGAGACGCAATTACGTTGAGTAGTCATCGGTCTTAAGAACATTGGCGAAAGTCGACCCAATCTTTTGAGAACCCGTTCATAGACAGAAATATAAAATATAAATATCATTTAATTGGCAGAGTTTTATACTAAAAAAACATAACTTCAATCAAGAAATCAAGAAGGGAATCAGAAATTAAAATATGTATTTTTAAAAACGTACAAATTACGAACAAAACAAAACGCCAGTAAAGAGGCAAAACCAAACGTAAACCAAACTAACTGTGTAGATATATACGTTCCAATATACGCAAAACAGAAATTATTGCTTTTTAGTGTGAAAAGATTTTTGAATATTGTTTTTAGTAAAACAATTACATAGGTATTGTTTTTGTTATACATTGTCACATCAAGTCTCAAAGCTAAAGTCAGACTGACATCAGTTAATACTACAACCATGGACTAGTAAAAAAAATAACTTTTTTAACTAGTCCGTGGATACAGTATACAGCTTCAACAAAATGGTCCAAAAGATAGTCTAGTTTTCACAGACAGTTTAAAATAAGCAAAAGTAATTGAACTTTTTTTCGATTTCATTTCTGAAAATAATGTTTTCAATGGATTTTTTTTATATTCAGCGGATAAAAATCGCATTGTGATATTTCTAATTATTAACGAGGCCTTCGAGTCCTAGACAATAAACAACACTCCCGTTCTTCTTTATTTTTTTTTATTGTTAAATAGATCAATCATCAAGTCAATCAAGCATTCTTACTAATATGTATCATAAACGTGAAAGTTTGTATGGATTGATAGATGGATTTTATTGAAACTTTACTATAATATAGCTTATACATTAGAATAACACATAAGCTTAGTTTCATCGATGTAACACGCAAGCAATGTCACTGGCAGAAGCTAGTAGTACATACAGTAAGAAGTGCCCGGGTGATGCAAATTGCACATATTTTTTTATATAATTCTTATTGAGCCTTACGGGTTGTTGCATGTCCTTTCATTTGGGTCAAACTTTTTTACGTACGGCCATATTTGAGTTTATTAAAAAAGAATTTCGCAATCCGCAATTTCCTTTCATTTATTGAGCTAAGTTAAAACTGACAGT
This sequence comes from Glyphodes perspectalis, assembly GCA_951394215.1. Taxonomy (NCBI): domain Eukaryota; kingdom Metazoa; phylum Arthropoda; class Insecta; order Lepidoptera; family Crambidae; genus Glyphodes; species Glyphodes perspectalis. Next base: position 10,626,202 of record OX596214.1, on the reverse strand, counting down.
TATAATTTTTATTTATAAACCGTTTATATACACATCCACGGTTTAGCATTTTCATTCAAGTCGCCGAGTAAAGAACGATTAGAGGCAATCAAATTTAAAACTATTTTCGAAGATTTGTTATAATTTGTTAGGCTAATTATTTTTTGAAACAATTTAACTTTCATATAACTACTACACAGATGAAAAAACACTAAAAGCGTTATGTCATATTAAAGTTAGTCCCGTTAGCGGTATATTTAATTACATAATATACCTAATGCAACGAGAAAGTTAAAATCTTATAAAGATATTATAATTTAACTTACTTCGGATAAAAAAACACTACCGGGACTAAACGCGTTATGTCATATTAAATTTAGTCCCGTTAGTGTTATATCTAATTACATAATATAATGCATCGAGTAAGTTAAAATCTTATAAATATATTCTAATGTAACTTACTACGGATTGTACGTAGTATATTATTTCTCTGTGCTACGGATGAAAAAAACACTACCGGGACTAAACGCGTAATGTCATATAAAATTTTGTCCAGTTAGTGGTATATCTAATTACATAATATAATGCAACGAAAAAGTTTAAATTATTATAAAGGTAGTTAATAGAGCTACAGCACTCTACAGTCCCTGTACCTCAATGATCAGAGTTAAAAATATATATAATAAGCTAGTCATCTTCTTGCTACCACAAATTGCAATGGAAAATTAAAATCACGTGCTGTGGCGCCTCACGTTCTGTACCCACCCTAATATTATAGGTACTGGAGTCGTAAACAAGCTATTACCTAGATCTGTTCCAGGTGTCCTGGTAATAGTCACATATTACCGGGTATTATAGAGCATTTCTAGTCTCTAGCAAAATAATTGCTGATGCAACTACAATGTGTTCTATAAATAAGAGTGCATTGCTTAAGATAATTCATTATTTCAATAAGAATTTGTTTTTATATCCAGAAATTTCAATAAAGCACTGTATAAAAAATGATTGCCAATACACCATATTAATTCTACAGAGATATAACTGATAAGAATTTATACATACACCATATTAATTCTACAGAGATATAACTGATAAGAATTTATACTATACTAGCTGCCCTGGCGTACTTCGTTGCGCCCCGTTCCCAGATTTTCATTTATTATTTTCCTCGCAATGTTTCCAAACTAAAATCATCCAAATCGGTCAAGCCGTTCTGCAGTTTTAGCAAGACTAACGAACAGCAATTTATTTTTATATATAAGAAGAAATACACATTTGTCACACGTGTGTCTTTTTAATATGGACTATGTATATTGTACAGCACCTAACTAAACCAATATGAGGAGTCATAATAATAATACTCAGTCCTAAATCATTATTCAACTGACTAATAAAAATAGCTATTCTAATTACACTCGAAACTATAGAATAGATTTTACTAATTTCGATACCAAAGAAGGAGTTATCATGAACAACAAGTAAGATATTTTCTTTAAAGACGCTTCAGATTTTTCAATAATAGTCATTAAACACACTCAAGTCTATTAATGGGTATTTTGTTTGTATCCAAGAATAACTAAATTACGGCCCGTGGTCGTAAATACTTAGGACAAAATAATTATATCTTTCTTTGTGGACTGTTTTTATATGCCATCATTCTATATTTAGTAATTTATAAATAATTCACTCGTGTATTTGCCTTTAAGGGGTTGAAAGGAAAATATTGTATAATTTTTCAATAAACCTGACTTTATTGAATTCGATTTGCTTTGTTGGGAAGCGTCTAAATCATTCCAAGTTCTTGACCATTAAGATTTCACTTATTTATAGAATATTTATGGAGGGATGGTAATAATGGCGTTAAAGATCCCATAAGAACAATCTTATTAGGAATAATAATGCACGTTAACATATAAATTGTTATTTAAGTAAGCAGTTGAAGACATTGTACGGTTAAAAAGAGAAAGTTAACGATAAATTATTCGTTTCATCGCATGTTCAATGATAATAGCTTTATATTAAATCATAACTTTTAATTAAATAATTAAATAGATAGTTAGAGAGTAATGATATTTTAATTAGATTCCATGTTCCTATCCATGTAAGTGATAAATACCTATCGTTACCTGTGTTGAAATTAATAAGTATATTTAATAATACTATGTTACTTTAGTAAAAACAACGGCAGTTCAATGTGTGCCCACGTGAGGTAGCTCTGTGTTTTAGAAATGAAAATATCGTTTTTTTGAACCTTTACAACAGAGTAATGATATACTACGTACAACAGAGGGTCACTGCCCATACTTGAAAAGATACTGCTATAACTCGCGCAAGAACAGCGACAGTGGTGAGTAATTGGAACTACAGCAAAATTTGCTAATATACAAGATGGCGCTACAAGCACAGGTTAGTTGTTTCTTAGTAATAATACGCCATCTGTGTAAAATTCATGTTTTTAAAACAAAGATTATTTTGGTTTGTTTCTGAAGAAATAATTTATATTCATGTTTTTCACCTAAATTTAATAAATGATGTAAGAAATAACGTAAATAACCTATTTAATTAAAAAAAAAACATTTTTTAAAAGTGAAATAATAACGTTCGGTTTTATCTCTCAATCAGTCTAAATGATGTCTGTAGCGACATCTGTCTGTGCCAAGTCTATACGAAATCTAAAATGTATGTGACTGACCAGACATGCCTTTACTTTCACAAAACTATGAATGCGTGAATGAAGGTAGCACTGTCGTATTAACAGAAGGATATTAATTAAGATCATTTAAGAAAATAATTAAATACCTACATGCATGTCACACAGAAACATGTATTTTGTAAGAGAATACTGTTTCTGAGAATTTTTCATCTTTTATTTTTTACGTGTCACCTCAAAATCCAGTAGCCAGTATTAAATATGACATGCGAGACGATGATTGCAGCCTTGGAGACCCACCCTAATAAGCCGGTGAGCACACTAAAGGATTCTGTGTACGAACCAGATTTTGAGCAAAGTTTGAAACGTCTCGCTAAATACAACATTTTGATTAATCGTTGAATTACTGAGTGATTTATTAAAGCATTTTTCTATAAAGTGTTTCCGATAAAACGATGCGTCTTATAGAAATTATTTCTGGAAAAGACAGAGGTTTGTAGATTATATTGTTATATTGTTTAGCGTTCAGGTATTTAACATAAGTAGGTAAATAACGTTTATGGTCGGTCTGTTTTACTTTAGCAAGTACTATTTATGATATGGAGGCGACAACCCAACCTATGTTAGATAACCTAGGCACTTGTCACTACTTCTTTACAATTTACAATTTTCCGTCTAACCCAGCCCAATTTAATTTTTGTGTGAATGTGGTTTAGGGGAATTGCTGTCCCTTTGACTCTACCTACCTCTTCGTGGATAATTAATTAAATATCAATACAACAACTAGTGTACTATTTGAATATTGTGTAAGTATACATAGTAATTTTGAACTGGTCATCGGTATAGTTAAGAAATAAAGTTTTTAAAGACACAATTTAAAGGCTTGTTATAATAAAGTTTTTTTTTTTTTAATTAAAAAAAAACTAACTAACTTGGCCCAGCGACTCAAAGTGAATTGGCCTCCGATAATAAGAGCCTCTATCATGGCTAATACTAATAATTCTAGAAAGTTCGCTCAAGTACACAAGCTCCACTACTAGTGTGTACTTAACCTAACCCGTATCGCCCGGGGATAATTGTGTTTAACTGAGAACAAGTCTTCGTAATTACCGCTCCAGAGAAATGTCACTCCGCCCCCGGGCTGCGCCACCTATCGGCCGAGGAAATTGTATTTTTTTCTTCGCTCGCGTTATTACTCTTTGGCGCAGATTTTTTGAGTAATTCTCCTGTCCATATTATGCATTAAAAGTGAGTTAAACGCGACGTCAGACGGGATATTGGCCAACTCAATTACTTTGCGCTAGACCGCACAGAATTCAATGTAATATTGGCACAATCTGTTAAAATATTGTTCTCTGCTTGTTATGAATATTCATTTGTTTTCTTATGTTCTTTTTTAATTTATTTATAGTTATTCGTTTAAAACAGACTTAAACAATAGAAAGTAGGTGTTGAAAATAAAACTTATCTATTAACTACAGCGGATAGTCTAGATATTTCTTTTCGATTGTAGATAATATCAATTGGGGAGATTTCGATGTCATTATATCAAAAAACAAGGCATGGTATGGATAAATTGGATTGTTATTTTATTGCGCATGTTATTTTAGTACTTGTTTGCAGATAGTTACCTAGCTAGCTGCGAAGAGGTATAATTATTTCCAAGAGGAAATTGATTTTTCTTCAATAGCATTATTTATTCTTGTGGGCAGATTTTTTAATAATTCTCTCTTCTGTTATTATTTTAAATAAATTTAATAACACTTTTAAAGGTTTTGCAATAGTAATTCAATTAAAATTTGCATTTGTTAATAGATTCTCCTAATGCATAATATAGACAGTGTTATTATCGCGTTCAGGTTTTAATTAATTCAATGATCTTGTGAATTATCTATAATTATTATAAAATTTAAACACACTATTATGTTTTTTATGCATTACCTGATTAACTTATGAGTTAAATAGAAAATTATAAAAATTCAGTGCACAGCGTAAAACAAAAACGTAAAGATGAAATGAGTTTTTAGTTTTTTAGTTACATAAAATATGTAATCATAATTATAAATATGAAATATACATTTATGATAATAAACAGATATTTATAAATGCTTATCATAAGATCTTACAATGCAAAATTGCAAAGTACTTATTTCTAAACTTCAAGTACCTACCAATTTATCATTTTGATACATACATATATTGTTTAGCCAACGGTCACAAAGCATTTCTGATTAAACATCAAGCTTGTTCTCCATTAAAAATAATGTGTTAAAGCGTTCGTTAAATTGTTAATTAGATACGTTGTGACTAATCGGTAACCGTCGTTCACAACGGTCATAGCGCACGGGGCGGAACGTCGGAACAAGCCATAACGTGCCGGAACAAGTGAGCGGAACAAGTGGAACAGGTGCGGAAGCGTTCCGGGCGCAAAGGTCGCCCTGACGTGCGCGACCTTTATAGGGGTGATGGATGTGCTTTCTTGGAATGTTTATATTAAGTGTATTTGTTGGTATTTTTGTCCCCTAAGTAGCTACATGTATTTGTTAGATAAATATAAGATCGTTATATATCATGGACGGATCTTCAAAATCAGAGATTGTTTTTACTCCAACAACATAAGCTAAGCTTATAGGCATAAGCTACTCCTTAATAACTATGAACCAAAAATTCAAATGTGCTCCGTCTTTCCATGTGCTCTTTAGCAAGCAGAAATAACCATAATTCGAGATAATTACAGTTTACTGTCCCATTCTGGGATTGCGGGTGTCCTGCTGTGTAAGTATGTAGGTACATATGTATGTACCATCTACATTTGTACAACATCATCTTACTCCCGTTAGGTTCCAAAAGATATTGTATAGTAAGATAGTCCCAGCAGCTTAATTTTATTTCTTTTTTTTTACTTGCCCACCAGTTCCAATATAAGCTTGAAGCTTGTTCTATGGATACTAGGTGAAACGGAAGCTACATTATCAGCGAGTAACATAGGCTATATTTTACCCCCGTATTCCTACGGGAACGGGAACTACGCGAATGAAACCGCTGGGCGCTGCTATACTTAAATAAGTTTATAAACATCCATGACTCGAGTACAAATTTCCATGTTCATCGCATGAAACATTTGCCTCTAGTGGGATTCAATTTCGCGACGCTTGGTTTCGTGGCCAGGGCCTCTGACCACTCGACCAACGGGCCTATTAATTAATAGTAATATGTGTCAAACTATTGGTGCACAGTCTGTATCTCTGACGGACGAACTTAACAAATTTAGAGTGAAGAAATGGACAACAGATTTTCGACAACATGTGGCCCATCTTGTTCATTAAATTCATCGACAACTCGCACTGCATCATCACGAATCAATGCATGGTCCAGATTGCTCACCACGGCAACAGCCAATTCGAACGACCCTCCCAAACCTTAATCGATGTAGAAATCGTGGCCCATCATCGGCCGTCATTAAGACGAAATTAATTGAGCCTACCGGTGTTCCGCGACGAAAAAAGCGCACACGTGGTCACTACCGTTCAGTTACGAAGCGAATTATGCGTAGTAGCAGGTGGTGGCGTGTGGGAACCCGGGGCTGAGGCGAGTTCCCACGACTCATTCACCACTCGCCACACCTGCCCGCGCCCTTAACGGGGATGCGCATACGACCGCCACGCGAAGGAAAGCGCCGATTAGACGGGCGCGTGTGTGCGCGCGCGCCTAGGGCTGCTGCTCGCGTCTTGGGAGAACGTGAATACAGCGTAGAATGTACTAGAAAGACTACCTTATTACATGGTCTAACATTAACAGAGATAATCAATCGTTAAAGTTTACAACCACCATTGACATCTCCAATATAGCTAGGTCATTCGTTTAATTGAAAATCTGAAGCATAGCGAAACTACTGTTTTAGCTTAGTTATCACCATAATTTCATAAAAAATAAATCTATCCACAATTAATCGGAGATATGAACGAAATTACATTAGAAATGTATTATCATATCTTCGTTAAAAAGAACGTCTATATTGTTGTCATCAAAAAACCTAGACAGCATATGGAACTCTGAACCTAGCGGTAGCCCTACAGCGCGCGTGCGTACACGCTTGCGTGTGTGCGGCGCGCGCGCAGCTCTAGTTACAGGATTTACTCGAGTAAGTGTCCGTGGAGGGTTGCGTGCGCTACGGGGAGGGTGCGCTGCTTCGTAACCTTAACTAAGCGATTTTTGACGTAAAAAATATCGTAACCTTACCTTAATGGATCAAATAACTTTGACATGTTATTTTTTACGGAAAGCCTAGGTCTTGTTTATTTATCGATTTTTACGTGGTTATCATAAGAAAACATAATACGAATATTTTTACCAATTTAACATAATATTAATTATGGTGAATTTTATTTTAGCGACACGCCTATTTCATTTTAACAGTATTGGAGGATAATTGTACCAAATAAATATTATTAATTAAGAAACCTATCGTGCAGGTAATCAAAACATCTATCAATATCATATTTCAAATCCCTGCGCAACAAGTTCACCCTACGCCGCACATGTGTCGTATAGTGTACCACACAGGTGTGTGCGTTTGATTTACAAACGTTAGCTTTACGATAACGACGGTCGTGTTACGTATTTCTTTTGCTTCTGATTCCACCTTATGTATAATAAGTACCCGCACCCGTTTGTTTTTAAATCAACTCCTGCGGATTTATGGCGGCGATGAAATCTAGTAATAGACAAATAATGGTAACACATTCACCATCTGCCGCCGGATCTTAATTCAACCCGTATGCACTGGAGTTATGCTTACGTTCACTTGAATGGACATGTATTATTCAATCCAGTTTTATTTATTTATTTTAACTTAGTTCAAAGTTACGTATATAGTGTAGTTTACGTTTTAATAAGTTAAGGGCTTGTTTTGTTAGCAGGAGTATCGTATAAGGAAGATAAAAAATTTAAATTTTTAAATTATAACATTTTGTCTACACTAATATTATAAAAAGGGAAGAGTTGTTCGTTTGCATTGAATGGAGTCAGAAACTACTGATTTGACACTAAAAATTCTTTCACCAATGGAAAGTTAGTTTATGAGAGAGTATTATGGGCTATATTTTATCCCCGTATTCCAACGGGAACGGGAATTACGCGGGCGAAACCGCGGGGCGCAGCCAGTTTTTAATATGAGTCTTTAAAGAACTCTACCAAAAACCATAAATACTAATTTTAAATAATTTCTTCTAATAACACCACTAACTTAAGGTAAGATAAGTATGCATAGTAAGCTTTCTTATTTATTTCTTTTAATAAAAATGCAATCAAAATATACATTGTTGCATTCAAATTCCTAGTCAAAGATATTAAACTCGAATAGCTCATCGATATTGGCTGAGAGCATGCATCGATAATGATATTGTTGAGAGGCATGCATACAAATTAGGAACACGCTTCACCCGTTAGTTCATACCGTGTGTTTATCAATACAGTCACTGTTATTATGTGACGGAGTACTTATTACTTTGGTTGTAGACGTTTTTTATGAGTTTTATTTTTTATTATTATTGTTATTTATAGTTTTGACTGGCTCGATGGCGCATTTTGTGGGTTCTGTCCTCACCCAGGACAAACATTCGTTGTGATGAATACTTGTGTTTTTTCGGTGTCTGGGTGTTAATATCTGATATTTAAGTATATATTTGCAATAGCACTGTTGATTCTGACAACCGTAACACAAGGGCTTATGCTACTATATTTACCTCGAAGTCAGATCAATGTAAGTGATGTTGTCCGATATTTTTTTTTATAAAGTGGATAAAGGACAATTTTTCATAGACTTGCAGATCAGTTTGCAGTGGAGCTAATTAAGTCCAAGAAATTCCACGAAAATAATTCCTATGATTTAATGCGAAATAACAGAATTTTGACTGTAACATTCTTGCTGCATATGTGTCATGTGATTTAAATACTCATTAATGTATTGTTTGCCCTACACACGCTAGGCGTGCCAAAATCTCAAGTGTATACATTATTAATTTTAAGTGAAATGAAAAAATTAAATGTTTACGGTACTGACCATACATCAGTCCAATCATAGACATAATTATAATTACAGTAGCTAAAGAGTAAAGATGTGAGTCAGATGTCTTTACATCTGACTCCGATCGATGTATGATATCAAGAAAAAAATAAAATAATCTTCGTTAATTTTTTAATCTAGTGGCCAATGTCCAAAACTCGAAATTACATACATACATATATATTATTTCACCTGCTATATCTGAGGGGTAAGGCAGAGTCTGAGAAACAATGCGCTTCTTAAACCACATTTAGCGAAAGATCGAGTTGCCTCAATTTCAAAATGAGAGTACTTGAATAAACCTACATAGATGAGCTATAAAGCAACAGAACCACTAAGTACAATGACTCTTGCATTAACAAAATGATACTTACCCTAGGGTAAATAAAATACTCCACGTGCCTTATTACGAGACACGCGCGTGACGTGCGCCCGCGCCGGCCGACGCGACGCATTCCTACGTATGCGGGCACCACATTTGGAATAACTATCGGACAGATTTAATATCAGTTTTGTCATTTCAATCATGACACTGAATTAATTTAAGGAGAAGGCAGTAAATAAACTGTATTGATATTTCCTAGAATGCCTTTGTGTGTTGGGTCTGGAATAATAACTTTTGTGGGTCTCGTGTCACGTAGGAAATTGACAATTTTGATTGAACATAGTACAGCACAGATAATGTAATAGAAACAATGCTATAATGTTATATTCTTACTGAGCTTTGCTAGTTTTGTCTCAACATTATTAATCGTGACCCTACCGATATTTGAAAATCACTCTTCGGGTTCGTGCCTTATTTACAAAGTTAAAGGTTTAAGTACAAGACTTAATATCTATTCCATAGTATTTTGTTTTAAAATTGCTTCCTTCCATTTATATACCCAAGTCTTCATTTGGATTTGCTCTTAGAACCTACTTTATTGACTGCAAAAAATATTACGATCAATGTTTAAATTCGACGTGAATATTCCATAACAAACTAGTCCAATATACACCGCCAATAGTGATACGCGTGCGAATCCGGGGTAATTTCCCTATGCATTGTAAATCTGTCAAACAAGTACCCATGACAGTGCCCGCATGGCATGGCTCCGCTCGGCGCACGCGCAGCCCGTGTGAGCGATCTACGCTCGCGTGACCCTCATAAACACATCATGTTCGCATTAGACTATTTAGATAACAATTATACGATTATTTATGGTTAGGGGAAATAGGAATAGCAATAGGGTGGACTACTTATTAAGTAATAGAAGGGAATAAGATAATAAAAGTGGCAATTTTTTTAATAAATTGAGTAGTTTTGGAAGGAAATATGCACATTTTGGGCTGTGAAACATACTTGTCTATATATATATGTTTTAAGAAACAATTCAAAAATTCTCAATACACTATTACATAAATAGCATTTCGCCACGTCTAAACAAGTCATTTAACTAACAAATCAGTGACGTGCTTAATAACTCTTGTATAATATAATACACAAAGAGACAATAGATCGTAACGAAAACCCTTTTCAACACTCCAGGGGACAATAGGCATACAAACTACGGCATCGAGCCCATACAACCCGTCATAAATGACAATCCGAGGCCCAGGCGTGTGTTGTGCACGCTTCACACAATACACACACAAACATACAAAGTTATATTTTACACAGTGAATATTTTGATCTGAATAGGGTTACTCGTGACTTAATTTCTATCGATAAAATCGCTTATAAATTAATAAAGTATCAAAGTGAAGTATTTTCGTAGCAAACGTAGTATATTTTATTTTTATATATTTACATATACTATTTTCTTATAGATATACTAACACCCTTTATGTTGTATACATAGCTGTAGTCATATTTCATCAATATAATCTGTTTGTTTAATTCCCGCCCTCTTATAAGAATAGATGCAAGAAAACTAACCATTACACATTTCCAACATTCAGTTTTTGAAATGATAAGCGTGCAATTTGAATATACAAAGAGGCAATGTTTTTAACAAAAAAACACAAACATTAAAATAAAAATTACAACAATGCACAATACAATTCCTATTTTATAAGAGTTTTCTATTAAAAACCTTGCAACATATTGAATTAAAATAGGATCTTAATACCTATTTGGTACATCATACAAATATTTATTTATACAGTACTACTTATTTTAATAATATCAAGTAGGTACATAAATTATGAATATTAATATCTAAGAGAAATCGTCTGGTCCGCTGTCACACTAGCCGACTAGACGATTTATCGATGATCTGCTTTCATTTGCTTCACACCACTAGTAGGATAGTATCGTTCGAGCTGCGAGTTCCATTTGTAACCCTATACTGTGGGGATGGACAAAAAAGGTTTCTTTTTTCGACCATGCACGTGGTCGGGTTGTGGTCCATCCATTTTTTTCCTTTTACGAAAGTATTATGTTGTGAAAATTCTTTAACGTGGAATGGACGTGATGGCGTATCAACCAAGATTGGATCTGTGATGGGTCGAATTAAGTCTCACTCTTTTTGGAGATGCATATTTTGTAACAAAACTGAAAAAAGCAAAGTATTAATATTATGATCGCTTAATCAATTATTATTATTAAGTGTTAGAGACTAATACTGACGACAGCAAAAGTAACGAGAAAATCGCAATCACTTGTAGATATGTTGGTATCAAATTTTAAATAAGATTGAAACAGATTTATCACCAATTCCAAGATCATATTTTTCACGTTAGTTTAGCACAGTTGTTGTAGAAGTGTAGGTATGTTGTTCTTACATAATATCAAAATCCAGAGTTGAGTTCGATCTGTCGATCTAAGTTTCAGTTAAAATTACCGGTATAAAATATATCTCAATTAATTCCTGCTGGTCCTAAATCTAATTGGACTGATTAATCATATAAGAATAATTTAAGTGCCTTTTCATCATACTAGATGTCACTACTAGTTTTACATGTAAATCCAAATGTTGACTTCAGAGATTAGAAACGTAAGCGAACACACACAATAAGTTGCGTTGGTTCAAAGGTTTTAAGACAACTTTTTGTTTGTATGGAGCCTATTTAGTGACTTGTAGTAAGATATGCGGATATACTAACAGTATGAACCTCCCAACATCTCAACATAGTACCATTTCTGCACCTGGCTCTAGATAGATAGGTTCCGCTGTAGCTGACAGAGACAATAGATCATAGCAAACTGGCTATTATTCTAGCTCTCCCTAGCCAATAGACAGTTTTATTGCTCCACTATATTAAAATTAAATTACCATTTGAAATAATAGCTTAGTATCTTACTTCGCCGCATGTAATAATTTCGATGGTCTGAATTTATCTGCGATAGCGGTTTATACCTGCGTGAATTGCTTTTTTTATGAGATTGTCACTTAATAATAAAAATCAACTATTGGTACTAATTGATCATTACGGACATCTAATTTAGATTCATACGACTTTATGAATGAAGAATAAAAAGAAGGAATAACTCATTATTATTATTGAGTTATTCTTTCTTTTTTCTTATGTATTTTAGAAAATAGTCGTTTAAATAATGATCATTATTCATATATTTTTTTAAGAAATTCATAAATATAAGGGGTGAAAAAAAAAATAAGTGCAGTTTTGTTTTTCAATTATTGGAGATTGTAGTACCAACAGATAAGACGAAATTAGGCTACACAACGTTTACTGATTGATCAATTATTGACTATAAGACGATACTAACTATTTTACGAATCTTACAAATTTAAATAAAGACTATCGTCATTGTAAGGCCATATCGCCTTGGCCGCAAAAGAAACACAATATCGCCGTTTGAGGCGTCGGAATTCCACGCCCGGCCTATTTTACGACCAGCATTACAGCCTCATTTCTAGCTCCTTAGGCGATGTGCGGAAATACAAATAGTATCTCAGCATGAATCACAGGCAGCTGCAACTAGATAGATAGATATATAGATAGATAGATAGGTTCCGGCGAGCCTCGCCAGCGCTTCCTGCGATGTAATCGTGCTCCTGCGCAAATCACGCGGCTTTGATAAATCATTTCCTTCGGTCAGCCGCGCTATAGATAGATAGTTAGATAATTATTAGTGCCGCTTGTTTATATTTCATTCGGTAGGATTTATTTTGTTACGGCAACTGCGATTGATACGGCCAATAATTTACAGATTTGCAAAATGTCTAGTGGCAATTACCTGTTGAAGTGGTATTAGATTGCCTTTAGAGTCGTAAATGCCGTTTTAAATAATTCAATAATAGATATAATACATTTATTTGATATATTTAAGATTGAATATGTCTAAGGAATTATACGAATGTGATTTCCTTAGACCTAATCCGAATTAAAATTCAGAATTTAAACGTAAATTAGCATTATGACGAAATCAGTTTCAACGCACTACTGAAAGTAAGTAATTGCGAGATATCTTAGACTAAGTTTAGTGCTATCCACAGTGCTCATAAGATACAAATTATACATATACCAATTATAAAACAACGTTTGTCAAATTTTCGACAACACTATTAAAAATAATGATTGTGTCATAGCATGTCGGACCAAACAATGTACGACCACTCGTTTTATCGCAATCGTTTATGTAAATAATACCAGCATTAATTAAACCGTCATTCGGCAAGAAGAACGACACGACGTGACCAGAAATAATTGAATTGATGTTGCAATTACGTGGGATGGCGAGACGGCTACGAAAAAGCGATTTACAAAAAAATAAGCATGTACCGGCTACGGTTTAGCACGGGATTTTACACTTGAATTTCAATTTAGGCATTACATCATACTTAGAATAAATGGTTACAACATTAATATGAACAGGTATGATTGAATGGATAAGAAAATATAGGTATAAAATGCACCATTTAATTTAGTTCAGGCTCCATGTATGGTTTTAGTAGAGTTTTATTATTACATTGATAAATGTTTGTATACCTTTACCAAAAAGCTTTCATCTGAAGAAAATAAAACAGGCTCTATCTTTAATTTATATATTTTTGCTCAATATATTTACTTTATTATTATATTCTGTTTAATCTAACTGGCATTACACAAAAATACTGTTGTTGAAAAAAAACAAATTTCATCAGACCTGTTATTAAAACGACTTTTAAATATACGCTCATACACTGTCTATAGATGAACACAAAACAAATGATGATACGAGACCTCACATCAAAGTAATCCATCAGAACAAAAACAACAACTAATCTTTAATCACAGTGCGTCGTTAGTCATCAATACGGCCGTAATAGTAACTTTGCCGCGGCGTGTCAAAGGCTCCGTTCGTAGAAGTACTACGTAAAAACCAGTCCGTAGCGCGCGCTACCGCTCGCGTGCTGCGCGCGCGCCGGGAGCGGGGCGCACGCGCGGCCGCGCGCGCGACCCCTATATAAACCGCGCCGCCCTTCCTTCCCCAACCATTCCTTCCCGACGATCCGTGCGTGCGTGACGTTCCCACTCCACGCATTGTAAATACGTAGTTACGTAGTCGTAGTTCGATAGACTAAGTTCGTAGTTGTTAAATATGTGTTTGGCTAAGAATGAAGATTCCCCGCAGAAGGAGGCGGTGTCGCCTCGCTCGCCTTGGGCTAAGCTTCTAAACCGTCAGGTAATTATCTAATCTTTTTACAACTTAACGTTTGATGTTAACTGTGTTTGTTTTGACACCAATGTTTACTTGAGAATTTTTATTTTCAATTAAGTTTAACTTAGCTTGTTTTTCAACAATCAGTTTTAAATTCCTCTAACATTAATCGTTAACCAAGTTAGAAAACAAAAACTTAAAGACTAATATCTTTCTCGTTCTTTCCAGAGCTCAAAGCCGCGTCTTCCTAGAAAGGTGACGTCCTCTACGCGGGTGAATCTCAACAAGTGCTGGTCGAAGTTAGGAGAGCTCATCTCCAACTCGCCGCCCCGCACTGACCTACCATCGCAAAAGACTGCTTACTCAGATGAACCTGTCCTCGTGCCGTTCTCTGATTTCTTCTACCCCCTGGACCCGGTCAAACCGGAGCCAGTGGAAGACAACGATAACGCTGAAAACCAGAACATCCTGAACTCCAGCCGCTTCGAGTTGGTCTCCGAGGAGGAGGTCAACGACAACATGGCCAATGAAGTTCGCGAGATCTGCTACACCGCCAACAAAAGCTGTTTCGTATGTAAGATTTGGTATTAGTATCTGCATCGCTCCATCTTCTACAGTTCTAAAACCCAGTGAAAACAAAATCTTGTCTTCCCACAGTAGATTTAGTGCGTGCTCCATAGCGAGCTGAAATCATTCGTCTTCCATTAGACTTAGTGAAGTGGTTTGCGAGCGAAACGCGTCGGGTGCGATGTTTTGTGATTTAGTTGATATCTCATTGTGATCTTTAGTTATTAGAATATCGCTCTCGGGCGGTTCGATCGCGCCGCGTTTAGTTGAGTGTATCAGTAAATTGTAACATCAAGTTTTGGTAGACAGCTTTAATGCCTGCACTGTTATCGACGCACCATTCTCGGCTATCTCCTTAACTTTCTTCCAACAGAATCAATAACTTTTCGTTATGTTTATATCCAACGTCTTCCATTAGTTTGTAAGAGAGAGTTTTATATTGACTGTGATAATTCAGAGTACATGATCGAAGCTTTAATTAGATTTAAGTTATATAGAGAGTTTATTGAAAAAGGTTTATATCGAGATATTATAGTATTTGCCTCCTGCACGCACTATAGTTTTGTACTAAATAGAGTGCATTCTAATCCATATCAAAATGCATTCTTGTAAGTGCGTTCGGGAAAGCAAATAAAAACAGAAGATTTATATGAAAAAATATATAATGTACTAGAATTACATATCAGTAACAAAAGCTTTAATAGTTTGTAAGTTTAGTAGGTACCTACTCTTTTAGAATAAGTACTCCTGATGTTTTGTCAATTTCGTAATGTTAAAATCTTATCAGAAGTGGGCCGAGCGTGCCAATCTTTTAGGTTAGGTAAAATTTCTCATTAAGAATTAATTTCTTTTAGATTTTTGTTAGTTGTAAGATGTATTTTGTAGTTTTTAAGCATTTAAATTTTCATTTGATCACGAGTTCTTCCGCATGTGTCAATTAGATTTAGTTTTTTTTTTCTTTAGTTTGTACTTAGCTTTTAAGCTTTTAGACTGATATTGTTAATGAATTTCAAGACTTTCGTTTGATCTCCCAGTCTTAATAAATAAATGCTTACAATAAAAACACCTTTCTTTCATTCACGCATCAAAGATTACCTATGAACCCCTACCTTAACAAAAACACTCGGAGAGAATAATACACAATGGAATGTACTGTTTATACGGGGAACAAGTTCCTCCGTTCTGGTTCATTTAGATATGAATAATACAAGCTTAAGTATGGGAAACAAATAACATTTACTAACTTCGCAATAAATTTAGACATTAATGAACCCATTACTACTTAAGTCAATAAAAACGATATAACTTTTTATTATGATGTGAATTGAATATCATAGCTGTAGCAACCGAAGATTAATATATGTAATTTTTAATGAAGTTTAGACTAATAATAGGAGTTCATTATTCATAATGAGTCGTAAATTAGGCGCGTGTCGCGTTTCCGTATTCATCATATAATAATGTATACGTATATGATATGTATTGTATAGGTAACTAACATAAAGTATAATATATGTTTTACTAGTTAAATTACACAAAAACTTTCATAACATGAGTCTTTAATATAATATAAATATGGTTCAAGATTTGACTGCCTTTAACTAGATATTCAAGATGCCATTGAATATTCACCTCAATTTAAGTAGGTCTACAAGTACGTCATCCTCTTATCTTATAAGGATTTCGTCAGGGATAGAGTAAACCCGCGTAAGTAGATTTTGCCATAAGACTTGCTAACTTTGACTCAAATACATGCATATTATCATGTTTGCAATCCCTGAATACAATGACCTCTTTAATTCAAAATTAACCAAAAATCGAGTAACTCGAATAACTTTGCAAATTAGGCTTTATAAGCAAGTATAGTTACGCGGTATTGCACTTTCCCGACGATTTTTTGAATAACTAAGTGCTATTGTGAGACTATTCAAATTAGGTGACTTATGAAAAAGGAATTATTAGTCACCACGACAAGAAATAATTAAAAAAAATAATATTATAGACATACAATATCTGGTATTAATCTGGTTACAAATTTTGTAGCTTTAGCTCTTGTAATATGGAATTTAGAAACTATGGTTTCTCAAACACACCTAAGACAAATGCCTGTTCTTAAGTTTGCCAAGTTGGTAAATAAGTTTAACAACTCATTATAGAGATGGAGAATCGACGTCTCTTGCTTTCGAACCAAAGTCTGAACCATTTCACCAACGGGACTGTCGCTATGATAGTAAATAACCACTCGACACCTGATATCTGATACATGATGTATGGGTTATGATATAATCAGATGTAATTATAAATGCGTTATAGCCCGTTAATCATCTACCATTTAACATATGGCCATCCTCACCAGAAAATATGATTTAGAAGAATTCGACAGTCCGGACAGTCGTTCCGTAATTTAAGCTTTCAGCTTGGAAAATGAGAGAAAACAAATAAACATTTAAAAGGCTTCCTTAGTATAACAAAATCTAAGCTGAAAATAATTACAAATACATACAAGTTATAATGTTTGTTTATTAAGAAAATCTAAAAAATAAAATAAGTTCGTGTTAACTCCCCACTCTTTTGTAACTTCTAATGATAATACACAAAAATAACTTCACAAAATAATTTCTCGCAAACGTAAGAACTTAAACATAATTTAAATCCATTGCTTACTGTTTCACTGTGTATAAAATTCATGATTATTATATATTAAATTAAAAAATAATTAAAAATAATTTAATTTTACATACATATCATTAAGCCCGCAATCACCAAAGGGATAGGCAGAGTCCATCTTCTTGAATTAAATATATGTACTAATCGCAATTGATATAAAAATTACACAAAAATACTTTAACAGTTGCACACAATTAATGCAGAAAAAGCATGCCTTGCCTTGCTTACTTGAAAAAGTAATATGTTAATAAAAAGTTAATTCAGAAGCTCCATAGTCAAATAAATATATTGACAAAATATAAAAAGGTGACCCACATTGCTAACTCAAATTGGTTCATAATTACGAAAACATAATGAAAGTCTTAATGAAAATTAAACTGATTTTGTATAATATTAAAAACAAACAAACTACACCGTCTTCAGAGTTAAAAAGCGTTCAACGTTCGGCAGATTTCAGATCTTCTCTTAATGAGTATTCTCTTTGCTTAATGAATCCGCGTAATTAGGAACAGAAATTCGGATAATTAGGCACTTTCCAATCAAGAGAACCGTTACGAACGTTGTTCTTTACTCATTATCGACTTTTCAGTTAAAGATCTCTACCTTGTGATATGTATTAACTTTCGAATACTCATTGAATTCCTTACATTCTGTTCCTTTTCATTTCGTACTGTCAACTCAACTTATGGGTAATTACACGCGTTCTAATTACTAAGGAGTTTGGTTAAAATCCCAGTATATACTCATATGTAAAGCTTAAGATTTTGTTTGTTTGCTGGAATGCGCTTATTTCAGAAACTACTGGTGCGAATAGATTTTTTCTTGTGTTTTATAATTTATCGAGGAAGGCTATAGGCCAGGGGTGGCCAAGTTGATTATGCTAAAGATCTACTCTTAACTAAATGTGAACCAAGTGCCATCTACCAATTACGGGTTTCTTGAATTTTAAATGATAAAATATGTAATAAGGTTTGTAGTTGAACATTTCCAACCTTAAGGAATCCAACGTATGAGCATGTATCAAGCGAGAACGATGTTTTAATATTTTCTGATTTTGATACAAGATCGAGATTACACTAAAGGTTAGTACATACTCGTAATGTAATGTGTAATAAACGTTATATGTTTTTTCTTGCTATGATCGACTGGACTAATAACCGCGATCGACCGGTTGGCCACCCCTGCTATAGGCTATATCATATTAACCATAAACGCAGGTGAAACGCGGGCACAGCTAGTCTGATATATAAAAATCTAGAAGCTTCCAGTTTAACAGTAACTGCGCCCATGGGGAAAACATCGCTCGTCCTTCATACTTAGATGACTATGAATTTATAACCATGATCTAATGTATCTGGATCCATTGTGTAATGGTTACAAAGGTCGGACAAAAGTCGCCTTAAAATAATAACCAGACATATAAAATAAAATAAAGTCATCCTTATAATCCTTCTAGCTGATCTTGGATATAGCTGAGCTGGTAATTAACACAAAGGCAACTTATTAACTACATACACACGCTGACTCTAGTACATAAGTAATGAAGTTGATCAATCTCAATGAGAGTTTTCCAGCAGCCTTTGCAATTCAAAACTTCAGTCAGGATAAGAAAATAATAAATCTTGCCAAAAAATACTGAAGATGTTGGACACATCTCCAACTACCCATATATATATGATAGCCAGCAATGTCAAATATGTATGATATATTATATCCTGTTCATATAATTCATATACCAATTGCAGTAAGTACAAAACCACCGGTTGCAATATAAATGACTACAGTGTTTTTGTTAATAACTAACTGTAATACTTGTGTTACAGTTAGCTATTAACTACAAGGCTTACGTACTATGTAAGCACATAGCATTATTTATATAGGACACAAAATAGGTAGCACAGACCATTTGTATGACAAATGAAAGAAACACAAAAACAGTCTACGAGACGTGACATTTTACAGGCTCCGAGGATGTCCATTTGTAGGTATAATGCGAGCCGGGGCTGTTTAAGAATGATAAATCGGTACAATTTAAAAACGCGATTCGTTCCGATCGGCGATAACGACAAAAGTCTACGACACCTTCGCCCACGTCACTTTTGGCTCAAAGACACTTTATACCTTCAAATCGCATTATAATCCCAATCTATACCAGTACGTACTCCTACGAGATAAGGTTGATATTGTTTCATTACCCAAGTTCGCCAGGATGCAGTAATAGGGCACCGTGAAATCGCGGCGCTGCTGTGTCGAATCGCAGAAAAATTTCGGTTTTTCGGTTATTTCTGAGGGATTTGTACGGGCTTTCTTCGGCGATTAGTCGCGCTGAACGGGTGTCAGCATTACAAACACATGTCCTTTGATTTAACGTGGTAACCTTTTGTAAGATCCGCAACGGCTTTTTCGATTTCGCGACGAATGTCACGGTCGGAACGCGTTACATTGATGTTGACTTACCTTCCGTCACAGCTGCTAACTATGATTTTTATTGTCACCAGCTATTGCGAAGACCTGGGACAATGGAGGACACTATTAGCCGAATGATAGATTTGACGGCTGGGTCGAACAAGCATTTCCTTATGTAGGTACCTATGTACGTTAGAAAAACTTAGATAATTAAATCACCCACGCAAAAAATAAACTGGAATCTTATATTCTAAGGTACTAGAAAATATTACTTATATTGACTATTTCAATTTTATGTAAATGCGTAGTAC
This sequence comes from Glyphodes perspectalis, assembly GCA_951394215.1. NCBI lineage: Eukaryota > Metazoa > Arthropoda > Insecta > Lepidoptera > Crambidae > Glyphodes > Glyphodes perspectalis. The sequence continues at coordinate 10,605,971 of OX596214.1, read as the reverse complement.
ACACACAATATTCATAAATAAGTATTCATGATATAAACTAGGATAGGGTAATTATATGTCTTCATCACCATATCTTGTAATAGGTATTCTATGTAGTAGCAATTGAATATTTATCGATTGGTTTATGTAAGTGTTGGACGTCTTTTGAAGTCAATTGAAGGTAAACAGTACCTACATTTTAATCTCTTATATAAAACCAAAATAAAACAGCATACAAATATCCAATTAATTACTGTGACGTTATTTAATCGTGTGAACAGTTTGTAAGAACTAAGACAAATACTATTTAATCATGAGAAACCTATGTTACCTATTACCAATTAACTTAATACATGTGTAAAGTTTTCAAAATTAATTAAGTAAATTGTATACGACAAGATAATTCTTAATACATTTAATTTTTCGGGCCTCTATAACAACTCTTTTTTCGGACTGTATGACATGTTTTTCAGAGTATGGAGGAACCATTTTTTTTAAATTTTGGTCACCTGCCTAGGATTATATTTTTTATATCAAATTATTTGATTGTTACCTATGCAAGTGTTAAAAATTAGGAATACTGTTTCTGGTTGATAGCAGCCTCTTTTTAAGTTTTTTTTCTGCCAATTTCGCTTAGTTTACGTAAAGTTTAAAAGTGTCATTTAATTCTCAATCGCTGAACGGTGAAAACTATAGACCGGACATAATAACTTTGATCAATGAGATCCTAGAAAACAAAAACTATGGAGAATGTTTTTTCGACCCACGTCCTTTTTTTCTATAATCGTATAGTGTTTCACTTTAACAGAGTTAACACACAAACAGGTACGTAACATGGGCCAAATAAACTACAACAAATATTCTAATCAATTAACATGTAACCACCAAACATGTACCAGTGAAAACATGACGACAGTTGACATAAGACTCTAAAGTCCAAATTCAAAACTAGTTTGACCGATTTCGGCTTTCGGAATTTCTATAGCAACACCGTGTCCGCCTGAGAGTGCAACATCGTTAGTGCAGTTCACAAATAAGTCCACGCGAGCGCACAATGCCGTTTGAAGCGGCCGCCCTCGGCATCCTTTGAAGATTAGCCGCGACCCACGCGCGGCCCAGTATGGTCGCCGACGACATAGCGCAGGCGCCTCAACTTAGCGCTAAAACGGACTAAACTATGTGGCGCGTTCGTCACGGAGACAGATAATTAGATGATTGGAAAAACGCAATTGTCAATGCTAAAAACCGCTTTTTTAACCCAATGTTGTGGACGAGGTGCGACAATTTCATCATCTTCCTAGCATTATGTCCCGTGTTTTGACGGGGTCTGCTTAGACCATGATCCAGAATTTAGCAAACCTGGTAATTATATTGAAGCGACTACCGATTTGACCTTCGTAACCCTAAAATAGGGGAACCAGAAAATTTTTGGATCATGGTTAACAATCCAAAGTTGTTTGAATTTTCAGGTTTCATCACAATGTATTTTTCCTCACCGTCGAGCTAGTGGTATAAATACGTACATAGATTTGAAAAATCTAGAGGTACGTGCCCGAGTTTGAACCCGCACTCCTCGGTTAAGAGGCGCGTGTCCTTATCATTGAGCTACCACCGCTCTTTTTAATAAATAAATAAATATCCGACTACGTCGCATACATTGATCTGACTACGAGGTAAGTAGCTTAAGCACTTGTGTTACGGGTATCAGAATCAACAGTGGTACTACAAATATATACTTAAATATTAAATTTAGTGTTTGTCCTGAGTGGGGGTCGAACCCACAACACTTGGCGCGCGGGGCAGGGTCACTACCGAATGAGCCATCGAGCCAGTCGAAAATATCTATATGTTCTACTACTCCTACATCTTATTTTTCTAGTTTTACCTGATACCTCTTACGTATCACTCCGGCTTATCCTTACACACCGAATCTTTACACATATTAACTGCAGCTTCCATCAAAATGAAACCACCTCAAACGCACAGACCTGTGAAAATCAACAGAGGCTCGCCACTTGCCTTGTTAAAATTCACGACTTATCCGCCGCCTTTGTGTGGCCCAGAGCAGCCGTAAGACAAATAAGTCTCGCGTGAAATTCGGATAATGTTGTTGGTACAACTCCTAGTCAAACCGAAACAGTTTACCCTTGGTAAATAATAACCGCATTCAATTTTAAACCCTACCACTACGCAATAAAGGCTTATGAGAACTTTGGCGAAACATAAAGATACTTGTTGCCAGAGAAAACCTTCACGCTTCGATATATGTCGTCAAAGGAATATCACCAAAAGTGGCGGGATTAACAGTTCTCTTCACATTTATGACGTAATAAAGAGCTCACAAATAGTTTCACGGGTCCTGGCTTCGTGGAGAGATGATAATTTTGATTCATGCCTGCCAAATCCGGCGTAAACGTTTGCCGAAGTGATAAAGAGTCCTTGTTAAAACCAGCCAGATGTATGGAGATAAGTATAACTATGTTATTGACAATGAACTGCTATTACAGCAATGCCTACAACATTATTTGCGTAATACACAGAGATTTATAGTAACGTAATGAAATAGAAAGAGGAAGAAACAAGAGAACAAGAATGGCCAATGTTATATTAGTATAGGAGTATGTTAGATTTCTGTGTCTTTGAAACAACTCTGAGGTGATCGCTTTTGATTTTTAACTTGTCGTTTCAGAAATTTTTTGTGTTAACAATCACAGCGTAAAGTGGGATTAGAATAGTTTTGAAAAAGTTTATTTACACTCATTAGGTGCTCATAGCACTTTTGAAATCATTGCAAAGGTCTGAAATGGAATGCAAGAATCTTTTCTAATTGAGTGCGAATTTTCTACCGGATATCTTTTGTTTTGTTTCTCCATTAACCACTTATATACCCTTAAACAACTTTTAAGAGATACTTAAAACACTAAAAGGTTCAAGACGCGCCAATTTTAGTGCCCTCTTAAAAGTTGTCAGTTTTTACAGTGTTTAAGTGACCACTTTACATTGTCCTAGCACCTTGCGGTGACACGAAAGTCACATTAGTGCATGGGGTTGTATGGGAAGTGCATGGTGCAAGAAGTGTTAGGTCAGGAAGTCGTTATCGGGAGCGCGTAATTAGGTGCGGTTTTGTAACACTTACTCACTTCCGGCTGCTGTTAAGTGGCTATAGATTTCAGATTTTGAAGATACGCGTTTAAAGACACACCCGAATTGAGAACCACCTCCTTTTTAGGGTTGCGTACCCAAAGGGTAAAACGGGACCCTATTACTAAGACACCGCTGTCCGTCTGTCACCAGGCTGTATCTCATGAACCGTGATTGTTAGACTGTTGAAATTTTTATAAATGATGTATTTCTGTTGCCGCTTACTATAAAAACAAATACTAAAATATAGAATAAAATAAATATTTAAGGGAGCCCCCATACAACAAACGTGATTTTTTTGTTTATTTTCGATTTTGATAACAGCAACAAGTAGACGCATGAAATATTTACAGAATATTTAGGTATATATTCACTTTTAAAAATAAATAATAACATTTAAAATAAAACAAACATTTAAGGGGACTCCTATACAATAAACGTGATATTTTTGCTGTTTTTAAAGATAATAGTACGGAACCGTTCGTGCGCGAGACCGACTCGCGTTTGGCCTTTTTTCTAAATCGGTTAAAAAAAATATAGTTTCCACCAACCACACCAATTCTCTTTTCTGGCTCTAAACTAAGCATAAATACTTGAACTACGGATATTGTACAACCGATAGACTATGTAAATACACCTATAAATAAGGTTTCGCCAAGGTTTCTAAACGCTGGTCCACTGAACCCATCAACAGTATACCCATCCATACATGCTTAGCTTGTTTGGGGATGTTAGCAATTCACACAAATTGTTTAATATTACGTAATAATATCTGGAAGACATGCTGCGTCGACCCCAGATGAACTGGGAGAAGGGCAAGAGGATGATGATTACTTAATAATATTTGCAGTATATATATAATATACATATAATTTATTTTGGATTAATGGGTGCTAAGACAATTATTATTTTATAATTACACACCAGTATATTAATACTTTTACTTATCTTTTTATCTTTTTAACAGTTTTATATATGGAAGATTTAAGTGCAAATTTCATACCACAGTAAGATCAAAAAAGTTTTTTTTATTCTTACAAAACGTAGTAATGATGAATGTCACACTTGCAGTTCGCTCATAAAATCTTTCACTTCTATAATCCCCGTAATAAAAAATAAGCGCAATCATGGCGCCTCCACACTTGTCGCTTCCTCGCGACACCAGACTCCCATTAGTACGCCAAATCAGAACCACGTGGCTCCAAATATTTGCCACCAAAATCAGCCGGCGACGGCTCCCTACATTTTTTACTGAAACTTTTTTTTATTTTTACTGTTTCGAAATAAAGTTACAAGTGGCGAAAAGACCGGCGCGGTGCACGTGCAACGGCAATTTCTTGCGGTTTTAAATTACGGCGCGCGTTTTTTACCGGAAACCGAGGATTTTTGGATTTCTGGGTGACGAGTGAGTTTTCGACAGTTAGTTACTGGTGGCGAAATCTGGACGTTTTTTGCACTTCCTTTAATTATATCTTTTCATATGCACTATTTCAATGAGATGGGAATAGAGATAACAATAATGTTCAGCTCACACATTGCAAGGCTTTTCAATAAATATTTTCAATTATAATTAAAAGTATTCTAAATCCTGTAAAATCCTTTTTGAATTAGCTTGCTTGTTTAATTATATTGTCCTATGCTAATTGGCTCTCACAGGATAATTTCAAAAATTACTTTTTACTCCGTTTCCTGTTATTTTATTTATTAATCTTAGTAAAATATGAGAGTAAATTACTTTTCCAATTAAATCATACTGTTTAAATTACATCTGTATTTATCTCACAGTACGTATAATCAAGACGTAGTAGAAATCCATTTATACTTAATTATTCGCTTATTAAGTCGTATCCATTTTTATTGGGTACGTCTGACGACGGAAATCATAAAAGACATGTTATTTTTCTTTAATCCAGGCATATGCAGCACGATTTTATAGAAAACTCGCGGCTACTTTATCACACAGAAAACGCGTTCTATTCAGTTATAAAAAAAAAGAATCGCCAAAGGTCGGTTTAAAAAGCGTCGGTATACCCGAATCCCCAAAAAGTCCTTATCTTAACGAAAAAAAATTGCATTCATTCGGTAACATAATACCCACTGGCCGAAAAAATGCCATTAAAAAGTTTAATTGTATCGCAAAATTCGGAATTTGAAATCCTAGCCCTCGGCAACAGGAAATGATCGGGCGGCGATGTCCAATAGAAGGCCTGTCTCCTTTGATGGATCGCCGTAACACAATAATTCGGTGGAAACTCAGCCTTTGAGTGCCCCTTAAAAATCAAGTGATATTCTTCACTTTTATGCTTGTTATGGACGAGCTTTGTAGGTGAAACAGCAATCTTGAATGTGCCTTATTTGTCTTGCAATAGATACTGTAATTGAACAGCAATAAAATATTGACTTGGGCGGTTTTAAATTTTAGTGGACACGACTATTGGTTATTTCTCAAATAAAAATAAACTTTACGACTGTTATTTTAGAGTGCTGAATTTTATAGCAGCGTTGTAAGTTTGTGTCATTTTATAGTGGTTTCTGCTATAACAATATAATCTGAACACGTGTTAGATGGCCACTGGGGAGGTAAAGTATTGTTTATTGTCACGCATAACAATTATGCGCATTTTGTTATATTGCACTTTTATTGAATTTATTAAACAAGCTATAAACACTTTTTCAATTAGTAAATTAAGTATAAGTGATGTTTCACAGAGATCTTAATTTTATTATAAAAAAAATACTATACTAACGAAAACCTACCTATAAGAGGTTTCAACAAACTAACAGAGAACACACACGAATGGGGTCAAGCATAGAATTAATCATGGAATTTAGTTTTTTATAGAATTTACTCTCTAGCCTATTGTATTGGTCAAAAAGTTCTATTCTCTCTAGAATTTGAAAATACATATGTAATTACATAAGTATGTAAGTATGTTTGGGTACATTGTATACATATATCATATCTCACGTACACTCACTTGACGTGTTGATCCAATTTGTTACCTAAGGGTTACGGAGGTCAGACAGACAGTCGCTAAATCTAATTATGATCTATGCGGACCCCGACTAAGTACAGGACATATCGCTACGAAGATGATTATAAAATTATACGACTATATAATATATATATTTACCGCAATAATCTCTAATGCCATTCTAATCATGTCAATTATTAATTTGATAAGTATAAGCTTATCCTTCTTAATACGTGCATATATTGCAATAAAATTAAAACAAATAATTATTATCCAGGCACAAAATGATATTCTGTAAACAAATTCCAGAACCCACAATAAGTCCCGCCTCAACAAAAACTTGGAAACCTAAACCTACGTTATTCTATGATCTTTAAAAACTTTTGAAGGCCTCGGACATAAAAGAACTAAAAAGTGGGCGTAACTTTTACTGTCATTTCGGCTCGCACGTAATAATGCGCTCGCGCCGGCCTATTATCTAGTTGAGGAACAAATAAAAAGTGTTCGGGAAAAAATCTGGTCAAGCTCGTCACTTAGTAAGTATGAGGGATTCCGTAGCTATATCAAGTTTAAGCATTTCACACGGTTGCTTTTGCCAAGAGTGTAAATTAGGCTTTAGTTTTGGCTCTATCCTTTGATAGATAAAGCTTTGTTTTAAACAAGGGATGAATGATTTATGTACCTTTTTTCCCGTTTAATTGGTGTGGAACCATAGGGACCCTTTTGTATAGCGAAGGGATCCTATTGCCTTCGACATGAACGGAATATACTTATTAAGCCAATAGAGTGTAGCCAGTATATCTAAGGTACGGTCAACAGCAGGTCAAGTTACCCACTCGCAGTTCAATATTAGCGCTTATGCCCCCGACATAAGGGCGGTGCAAAGTCTGAAGTGGATAGTCTGATGTGCTGTTTTCTGTACCTATACAAAATGCTATTTAGTAAATTTACATTGCAATACTTTTAAATGAAAAAACTAAAATGAAAAGTCCATAAAAATTTAATTACCGATTATACTATTGGCTAGCACTTCTGCCAACTTAATAATTATATTATAAAATCTTAGTAAAATTCAGCCCCTTTTTTTTCCATCAAATGCCATCAACATTTTATTTTTTAATATATTTCCAGACTATGGAACCCTAACGTGAAAAAATGGCCGCCTCTCACAATCAAAGTTTGAAAAGGAAGCGTGGCCTTTGCGAATCTGGGCAATAAATCCTATTGATCGAATTTCGGACCCATGCTGGGCATACGGGCTTATTATAGTCTCGGTAATTTTAGCTTTTTTTGCCGTCGTACTTTGAGACATTGGAGAGCGGTGGTAGCTCAATGGTAAGGACACGCGCCTCTTAACCGAGGAGTGCGGGTTCAAACCCGAGCACGTACCTATGGATTTTTCAAATCTATGTAAGCATTTATACCACTAGCTCGACGGTGAAGGAAAACATCGTGATGAAACCTGCAAATTCAAACAACTTTGTATTTGTAATCATGATCCAAAAATTGTCAGGTTCCCCTATCTTAGGGTTACGAAGGTCAGATCGGCAGTCGCTTCAATGTAATTACCAGACTCGCTAAATCCTGGATCATGGTCTAAGCGGACCCCGTGTAAACACGGGACATAACGCTAGAAAGATGATATACTTTGAGACGTTAGAACTGTTTTTTTTTCCGAATGAAATCACACCAGTGCTTCTTTGGAGGGCTTGTCTACTCTAGTCAGAGACTAAATTAGCTCGGTGCAATATGGGCCACTAGACCCATCTCTGCACTAATCCTCATAAAGCAGTAAAAACCTATCTATTCAATTCAATCTTAACTTAAAACTTTAATAGGTTATGCATTTATAAATCCTTACAGAATTCGCGTAACAACAGAAAACGATCAATTAAAACTATAACATTTGACGCTGTATATAAATATATCAATAACTTTTTAATACTATGTACCTAATCACTGGACTTCCGGCGCCTCATGATTGAGTTGCGTAAGGCACTTATTTAGTCGACAGTCACGAATGCGGATGAGACTAGGGCTTCTCCTTTAATGACTATATGATATTTTTCTCCCGCATTCTTTTCAGATTCTATGAATAAGAAATGAATAGCTACGCTAGCTTAGAAGTTACGTTAAATATCCAAAATAGGTATATTACTAATGGAACCAGGAACTGCATTTAGCATTTCATGGCATGAACGATTAATGAATCAGAGAAATTAACGAGTAATTCATCAACTCCGCCCACAGGCGTATGGCCCACTTGGGACGAGTTGCAGAAAATAAAAAATAATTACAATTGCAATTGTCAACTCGTCCCATATACTTTTTAGGAACATTACCTTATCAACGCCCAGTACAGTTGCCAAGATTTTTTCTAAAATCAACGATCATCAATTATTTTGTTTTACAAGCGACTGGATAGTTAAGGAACGTAGTTTTTCCACTAAATCTAAGCCACAATATTTGCAAAATTATCTTAGATACTATCTGGAAATACCCAATTAAATTTCGAGTCATTGATTCCATGCATATAACAAGTTAGTCAGAAGACTTTGATGACTAAAACATTTTCCCCTAAACTTTCTAGATCATCATACTTTAGAGACTTGTCTATCTAGTAGCCAATACCTATACTAATTTCATTTTTATTTCCATTTAGTCAACCATTATCATCTTTTATTTCTAACCATAGCTACTCGGTCGCTATTGTACCTAGGAGGAGCTTTTAATTGTCATAATACCAACGGCTAAGAGTGCCCCATAAACCTGAAGCAGTCAGGGATTATTCAATTTCAACCACCCACCTGAATGATGACCGCTTTAAGAGTGACTTAACTTTGATTAATTGTGATCGCCAATATGCTGCCGAGCTCAGCTAATGAGTCACTCATTCAGTGCACTTCCCGACCGTTATGAATGGGTTGCGTAAGCGCAGCTAATTAGCCAACGGCCGGAGTGCGGATGACATCTAAGGCTTCCCGCAAAGCCGTTACAGGTATCTTTTTACTTTTTTCGATTAATAATATAATTTTTTAAAGATATTATTAAAAAGTGTTTTGGGCTTCATTAAACTCTGAGAGCACGTCAATTTCTTGAAATCATTTTGATTTGATCTGATTTTGAAAACATTATATTTGTCCCTAACATTTTATCGCATTCACTACCGCCATAGGGAACGTCCTCACTTCGTTTGGTTATACATTAAGGCTAACTGACGGATTTTCAACTTATGGATGCTTTTGTCATTATCCGTGGCCACTTTTTTACACTTCAAGTTTATTTTAATTTTGAATCTATTATATATTTATATTTAATTTTAATCTTGAATATGAAAATAGTAAAATGGATGGATACAAAAGATAAAAGTGCACAAGATTTTTAGAGACATCATATACTGACGGTACGACATCAAATTGTTCCATAACTTCCATCTTTTTCAACAAAAAAAAATATATAATTATTATTTAAAAATGTACCTATATATAGTCGATGTATATACATATAAATAATTAAAATATAAACATCTTGGGATTCAATATTTTTACATTTCTTCTTTTTTAACCGACTTAAAAAAATCAATCAATCTCAATTCGACAGATTTACAACTTTGACAATTTTTATATTTTTTTTTACTTATCTACTTATTCCTCCGTTTCTGGTCTCAGCTCATTAAAAGGGTCCGCGTACATGAATGAGGTGCGTGCGCGCAATCGATTAGCCAACGGTCACTCGTAAATGCGAACAAGTTGTAAGGCCTCCCGTGGTATAAGCAAACGCTACGCTTTTTGCCTGTGATTCCCACTTCCTAGTGGTATGGCACGTTATAGGGTCAGCGATAAAATTTGATATATTATAATGATAGTTTTGACCCGGCTCTATTTCATTCTGGGCTAAATGTGGTTGATAAAGCTTGTTACTTCTGGGACTCTGTCTCCATTGGGGATTGTGTGCTTTATGATATAATGTTAGTATGTATCATTATACATACAAACATTATTTCTAAATTAAATATCCATTAGCCGGCGTATAGTCTTGCCATCGCTATGATTGATTTGACATCGATTTCTCATTATTAGGAAAAACCTCAAAAATCCAAATCAAGTCAAAATCTAACTCCAACTTTGATACATATGTTCGTAGAAAACCCGATTTTACATACAAAAAAGTAACAAAATATATATATAGATATATGGTGATGTAATGTCAACGTAATTTTAAATGAAAATTCCACTATAAGTCTGTGGCTGATCGTTCCTGTTTCGGACCTCCGCCGCATGCATCTGATTAAAAAGTGGAAATAATTATTAAATAAAAAAAGTGAAATATGTAAGAGTCTGACCTGTACACTACAACCGTGTAATGGCTACTTCCTTGTGAACTACCACTCATTGTACGAAGCCCTTCTCAAAGTGCGAGTGAATGGGCTAGTTCATACTAATTGTGACTAATTCGCCACGCGCAAGCAACTAGCTTTACGTTATTGTACTCATACTATCGCGATTCAAGTGTCATCTTATATCTTCTAAAGTGTGAATGAAATACTATTTTACAATGAATGACAATTGAAGGCGGCGTTTCAGATAAATCTACACACAAAGATAAAGATAGTCACAAAGAATTTCCCAAAAGTCCTACTAAATAGAAAAAAAATGCGTGTTGGACCGTTGCCTCATACACTTATGTCACCTAATACCATTCTATAGTTATACTAGATTTTGAGAAATCAACATTTCTAACGAATCAGTAATCACAGATACTTAAAGCACATTACATAATTATAAGAATAAATTATCTTTACTTTTAAGTGTAAAAGAGTAATGTACCTTACATTAATTACATTGGTAAATTTAATTTAATTAAATTACATTGGTAAAGTCATTAGGAAGGAACATAGATAAAAACACAAAACTACATATTTTATTTTCTTTTGAAAAAAATATTGAAGACTAATAAAAGATTATTATATTAGTTTTCAATCATTTTTTCAAGATAAAGTCGTTATACTCTACTTTTTAAATTGAAACCAAATGCATAAAGTATTCATACTTACATCAAAAAATATAATAGCATTAGTAAAGAGTTAAAAGGAAGTATTCACCAATATTTTTCATCCTATTGAAAGTCACATATGACAATCCACATTATACAAGCTCCTTATTATAATTGAAAGAGCAATATCTCCCGACACGCTTAATCGCCGCGCGGACTACACCTCAAGAATTCCATTATGCCCCAAATAGATCTAACCGATACAAAGCGGTGTTCTAATCAAAGACCGAATGAGAGGACGCAAGCAATAACCTCATACTGGGCCATTATCCCGGCTCCTTATAACCGTCACACCTAGCTTCAATACTTTGACACTATTGTAAAACTTCTCACTTGGGTCTGGACGGCCCGCAGCGTTGTCGGGTTAGCCTCAGTATTGTTGGCACACGTGCGCGTTCAATGGGCCTTTAGTACCCCGAAGTGACAAACCTATTTATGTGGGGATGTCTAATTGAATTATAGGGTTGCATGCGGGGGCACTGATCCGATTTGGTAATTATCGGTTTAAAATATTAAATTGGTAAATATTAATGTCTTCTAAATAGTATTTTATGGATATGGATGAGCAAAATAAACCAGAGAAGCAGATAGTGAATAACTTTATAAAGGCCATCTATTGCATGGATATATTGAATTTAGAAAAAAATCCAAGTTAGTTGATACACCAACTATTCAATAGACAGATCTATCGTCGTAGTGTAGTCAATATATTTCTACATACATCCATAATGTCACGCCTTTTTCATGGGGGTACGCAGAGATCACGTACTTCAATTTGCTACGATCCTGACATACACCTTTCTATAAGTATAATAATTTTATTTTTATTTTGTTTTCCATACCTCGTGACGATTTATTTAACTAGGTTAAACCTTAAAGTTAAAGAAATATTGCATTAATCTTGGAAAAAAAATACTTGTTATGTCTTTAGTAGCACGAACCAATTTAATCTTTAAAGCACCCAGTTACTAAATCTTTCCAACACCACACGCAGTTATCAAAGGGAAGCATCTCGTCCTTGAGAGCTGCGCACATATTTGTTTTGCCTGGAGTTTTGGGATTGACTTTGTTATCTTTGCAAACAAGTACCGGCTCTGTTTGTTATTGGGCAGAAAATGTTGGCTCTGAAGGTATTTTGGGATTTCGTCCGCTCTGTTTACGTTTGAGCCTGACATTGTGGCGTGTGTTTGCTTTCAAATAGCGTTATTTTGTGATACCTTGACTCATTTGAAAATGAATAATAATAACCCTTGTTAGACGCAGACACCCATGGTGGCCCATAGTTTTGGATTTATAAATTTCATACTGATCATTATGATAAAATTTAGTAGTACTAGTAGCTTGACACGTCGTATAAGTAGAAGTAGTTTACTTCTATTAATGTCATTGTCATCAGATTGATAACAATCTGCTATGACGACCCCTCCTTACTCGCCAATACGGTATCTTGTACTACTATGCAATCATATTTAACCGACTTCAAAAAAAGGAGGAGGTTCTCAATTCGTCTGTATGCATATTTTTTTTATGTATGTTAAGCAAACAGAACGTATAAACTAGCCTGGAAGTAAGCCATGGGCACAGATAAATGTTTTTTTAGTTAAGCATAAATTAACATCAATTGTTAACTAAGTAGGTACTTTATCGTCAGACAACTCAAATTAAAGATACAATAAATGTCACCTTTTGTAAAGTTAGGTAACTTTGAAGAATCCCAAAGTATGTTTTTCAAATGCATTCCAACGTCGTAAAATCTAATGTATGAAATTTCATGGTTACCAGATATCAGGTATTCCTCTCAGCTAAAGTGACTGTCAATGGACAATCGCTACAAAGAGACCAAAACATAACTTCAATGCTGATTTATGAAGTAACGACCATTTCATTCACACTTTAAAAGATATGCCAGGACACTTGAATCGCAATACACCACAATGGATTATAAATAGTACACAGACGTGCGCGTAGCGAATCTGCGACAATTATAGTGAACTGGGCCATTCATGCGCCTCTAAAGGCTTCCTACTAACACTACATACAAAGAATTTAATAAAAAGAAGTCGCCACGTTGTAGCTCAATGCCTACATATTTAAAATACATCAGTAGGATGATCATGTACTGTAGCTGATCTTCAAGAATCGAGAAGAAGCTTCTATCGACAAGTTAATGGTGACGCTGTGATATCTAGTTAGATTCAGACAAAATGTGACGTCAAAGTAAATTTAAATCAATTTTTGTCATCCCCCTAAAAAAAGTATATCAGTTTTTGATGATTGGTGACGTTAATTCGCATTTAGAATAATAATTATTCATAATAAATCTATTTATACACATATATAGCTTTTTACCTCAATCGTGTCCTCATTATAACCGAAAACAGTAAATAATATATACCGGACAAACAATCGTTTGCTACAATTGGTTTTTCTGTAACGAGACCACATTCCGAAACCAGTCATGCTCACCTAAATTCAATACATTCCTACGCTTATAAGGTCATTTCGGTTCGAACAATATTTGTCCTTAGCCAATAAGGAAACGCGTAAGGCCTATTTACTTTTATCTGTAACTGCAATGCATATGTACACAACACGTTTATTGCATGACGTCACTTCACAATCAGATGTCAAAAGTATCAACACTCAGAGATGGCTACAGGAAGAGATAAGTCATAGAAGAGCAGCATCCTGTCTAGATATCGGCAGTGCACACAACTGATCTACTAAGACTCTAGTAAACAGGAAGAGTTCAGACGTAATACCTAAATAATTACTTAGAAATTATACACATATGTATATCCTTAAATTAATTATATTCACAATGTGATTCTAAGATTTTTAAGATTTTCAGATAGTAGTTGTCTATACTCAGATATTATGAAGATCTAAAAGGATTAGTAAAAGTAAACAAAAAACATTATATTTGTCAATATAAATTGTCAAGTACCTACCCGCGACTACTAATCATCATATTGCATTTTATAATAAGCTTTTAGAAGCAAAACTATGTACACATGTATGAATTTATTACGTATGTACTTATACGTATATCATTCACTTCGCACAAGCAGCCCCAAAGAAGACGACGACACGTGGATCCGCTAAATAGTTGACGTTGCCTCACCCTCGAGATAGGCGGCATGGATCGGATGCGGCGCAACGTAGATTTCGCAAAGAGTCCTGTAGTGGGCAGCATGGAATCTGCGCCACGCCCGAAGAATGACAACTGTGAGGTTTAGTCGGTTAGTCGGTAGTAGAGTGTTTTTTCCCAGACAGCTCTGAGCGTGATACATTATTATAGGCCGAACCTAGGTTTACTTGGACGGTGCGTAAATGCATTCCTCACGTTAAAATATACGTTAAACGCATTCGATCTCAACTCTGTCCAAACTATAGTATGTATTTGACAAATCCTCTACTTGCCATTCAGTAAAAAATTTAAATAAATATCCAGTTGAACAACCACATTCATCAATACAACGCATAGCGCGGATTAACCCTTAATAGTCTATTGCATTGTCTTTTTTTTTTCACCTTAATAAATGTGATTGAGCCATCGGGATAACACTTTTTGTTACTCTTAAAGCATATGCACATTTAGCTAAGTTTGAAACATGGCCTACACTCAAACCAAATAAATCACTCTTAACACAAAATGCTCGATTTGAGAATAAATAACCCATACCCAGTAACAACGTCGTTAACAACAAAACCTCATTGGCAAATCGGCCCGTGCTGCGTTTGACTTGCATCAATAAATCCTGATTGAAAAGGAACTGGTTCGTGATTGCGATTGAAAAGAACTTGCTTTTGATTGAAAGGGGCTTATTTTTGGTGGTAAGCGCTGCGGTGGTCGGCGAGCCTCCCGCGGTGAGGCCGCGGACGTGCCAACATCAGCGCCAAGGTAAGCTTAAGGTACCTTTCCAGTGGCACGATTTAGTCGCCAGACATTCATAATACACCAGGCTGGTGTTTGCAGTTCTGCTTTAACAATGTACAAAAGTTGGCTTCAGTGAAGAAACAGTTTCAATCTATATCTATATTGTATAAATGTTTGTAATGCATAAACTCAAAAACTATTGAGCCGATTTCAAAAAATATTTCACCTTTGGAAAGCTACATTATCCGGAAGTAACATAGGCTATATTTTATCCCCATATTCCTACAGGAACGGCAACTATGCGGGTGAAACCGCGGGGCGCTGCTAGTTTTTTATAAATTTGTTAAGTGGGGCTTTAATATAAGTCGGATTAGACTTTTATAACGGTGCTCAACAACATTCATATAAATTACAATATTATTTTCTACTTCAAACTGTAGATAATGTTATTAAATTTCTAAAAAAATACTTTTCGAACCAGATAAAAATGTAGACGAATATCGAAAAATAATAATTAGATGCTAAGTAAGTAAGTATTTAAGGTATAATAAATTATACCTTAAATACTTTAAAATTATACTTTAAAACGACAACG
Organism: Glyphodes perspectalis; assembly: GCA_951394215.1. NCBI lineage: Eukaryota > Metazoa > Arthropoda > Insecta > Lepidoptera > Crambidae > Glyphodes > Glyphodes perspectalis. The sequence continues at coordinate 10,590,349 of OX596214.1, read as the reverse complement.
CCTAATATAAGCATTATTCGAATTCAAACCCGAGAAACCGCACCTTACCTTTATCTCCGCGTTAGCACGAAAAGGCGAGTTGTCCCAACGGAGGCATTGTTTCTTTCATTCGTAAGGCAAATATTGGGCCAGGCCATTCAGGCCGTTTGCAAACACGGGTCTACTGGGTGGCGGCCACAATAGCCTTCTCAGAACATTCGTGACAGCACTTCAAATATAGTGATTACGGCCTAATTGTGCTCATGCACCTGGTTTTGGTTTATTTAGTTCTCGACGGGGACAACTATGTCGAGAAGCTGTTATTGTTTAGATTGATGGACGCTTCGCGACAAGCACGCGAACACGGTTAGGAGAGGCGTGTCATTATTCTAATGCATCTGGCTTTATGTGTAGTGGAAGTTGCCACGGGAGGTCTGGAGGTGTTATGAGTCTTGGCTTTTGTATAGCAAAGGCTATATGACCGCGAACTGATAAGTCCGTGACACTCATCATCATCATCATCATCTTCCTAGCGTTATGTCCCGTGCTGAGACGGGTTCCGCTTAGACCGTGATCCAGGATTTAGCGAGTCTGGTAATTACATTGAAGCGATAGCAGATCTGACCTTTGTAACCCTAAGATAAGGGAACCAGACAATTTTTGGATCATAGTTACAAATTCAAAGTTGTTTCAATTTACAGGTTCCATCACGATGTTTTCCCTCATCGTCGAGCTAGTGGTATAAATCTGCACATAGATTTGAAAAATCTTGAGGTACAACATGCCTGGGTTTGAACACGCGCTCCTCGGTTAAGAGGCGCGGGTCCTTGCCATTGAGCTGCCACCGCTAATATAATATAAGTCCGTGTCACTATTGTCATAATTATACAACAATGGAATCAGCCAAATTAAAACTCATATAGAGCACTGTGTGGCCAATTTAATAGACTGACATTTGATACTCCAGTTCCAAACTTGGTACCAAGTTTGGCTCTGGACTGAGTCGCGTTTGAAGATTGAAAGAAAGAAAGAAAAATGTTTATTACGTACATATAATATATATGCATAATAGATAACATTGTAACATACGTTTGATTGCATTTTATATCAGTGATTGACGCGCAAGGAGTGTTTTCTAATTGTAAATCAGTATGACTCCCTTTAGGTTTATGAAGAAATCAGTGGTACCTCAGTTGTGAGATCCACAGGACACATGATTTGATCAGAGTTCGCATTACAGCAAGTATTAAAATAATGTCTTCTTCTGATACAATTGAGTAGAGTAAAAATAAACCCTAATCAGGGAATTCCGTGAAACATTATTTATATATCCCATACTAGCTTCTGCCCGCGGCTTCGCTCGCGTGGTACATCGATGAAACATAGCCTATATGTTATTCGGGTGTATGAGCTATATTATTCTAAAGTTTCATTTAAATCCATTCAGTAGTTTTTTTGTAAAAGAGTAACAAACATCTAACCATATATACAAACTTTCGCATTTATAATATTAGTAAGATATTAATTTTTAATTATATCTTCATATATCTATTTGTCCCATCTTGGTCTGGGACTTAAAAATAATGTTCTTGTCTAGCATGTCGTAGGTAAAAGGCGAATAATAGTATATCGGGTTTTGGCTACTTATGTGATTGTGTAGGCGACAAGCTAGCCACTGGTCACTAGTTTTTCACAATTTGCCATATAACTCAGCCCAGTATAATTTTTGGCTGAATATGGTTAAAGGGCCCTGCTGCCCCTTGACTCTGCCTACCCCTTCGGGCATTATGGGCGTGATGTTATGTATGTATGTATCTATTTTTTATGATGAAAGTAACTAAATGCTAATTATAAATGGTAGAACGATTTAGGTACTCTCCTATATAATAATATAACATTCTAAATCAAGATTCTCCAAGCTTAAAAAAACCACTATACTTAACTATCACCTTGCACGTGTCAAAGTGACAACAAAATTTTATCGAATCTTTTACACCCAAATGAACCCAATAAAGAGACGTTTAAAATATCATTGTTACCCTTAAAGGTGTTCTGAAGACGATAGTCCAGTCATTATAACTAATTCACGTATTTAATATGATATATTCACGCTAAATGGAGTCGGTGGAAGGATTCACCGAAGCGCGGAGCAGTTTTTGTGACGACTATTATTGATGTTATTAGGTCCTTTGTTGTGTTTAGGCGCTTGATGTTTTCGCTAAACGATTTTATGGTACAGGGTGCTCCTATAATGATTAAAATGTTTTGATTGTGTTGCGTGAAATTGGAAAAATGCCGTTTGACAGTGCCGTGACCTTAGGCTACAGCAAAGATTTTATTAATCTTGGGTTAGTGCTTGCCTGCTTCGTGGTAACAAATTTAAAAAGCTTATTAAATATTAAACTAACTAACAACAATTAATAAGCAAAATCTAAGATGAATTTTGGATTTCAATTCAACTCGAATTTATTTTAAATTAATATAATACTTATATATTTTACTGAAATTGTTAACATATACAAATAAAATGTACTTACCGCCTTTTACAGGTAAATGATTGTTCAATATGACTACATTTTAACAAACATGTCCAAGCTAACAAACGAAACATTTAACTGGTTGCTAACACCACGAGCCTAACACAAACCCATAAACTTGCAATGCTAACTACAAAACCATGTATTTTGAAATTGTAACACGCTGTATAGCCGTTCTCGATCCTTGTCGCAAGTCAACTACAAATCAATAGCTGACAAAGGACCGTATAATAGTCCTTTTAGTGGAGTCGAAATCGAGACAAATTCACTGCAGACTCATTGTTGCAACCAATAAAATATTGCCGATATTGTTCACCCGCGACTAATGTTGAAGATGACATTTTGAGTCCCGGCTAAATCGATTGGAGATGCGATCCTCCCATAAAAATTAATGATGCTGTTCAGAGTAGGAAAAAACACTAAGTAAAAAATGCAGAATTCTTGCAATAGTAAAACACTAAACCCATGCAAGTTCAAAAGGGAAAAGGAGATCGGAGACCCGTGTAAGTTCAAGAGTAAAAATTACTTTATTAATTTAATAGAAATATTTTGTTGGAAAGAAAGCGGAAATGTAGTAGCTCAATGGTTAAAACACTTGCCTTATATGCGAGGAGTGCGGATGCAAACCCGGGCACATCCCTCATTACGATGTATGATTTTCAAATTTACGAGTATTTACGTATTTTTACCACTAGTTTGGCGATGAGTAAAACTTCGTGATATAACCTGCATATTTAAATACCTATGCATGATCCAAATTGACCTGTTCCCCTATCTCTGGTTCCCAACCAGTGGTCCGCGGACCACCAATAGTCCCCTAAACTTATCATTTGGTCCGCGTAAGACCTACAAATTTTAAATGAAAAAAAAAAGGTTAGTGTAAAATTAACTCAGTTCATTTTCGACCTACTGGTACCTGATAATGAAAATGAAATCAAAGTGGTCCTCAGTCGCTAAAAGGTTGGAAACTCCTGGCCTATCTAAACTGAGGTTACGAAGGTCAGATCACTTTTCAGTGTAATTAATAACTTGAAAAATCATGGTCTAACCCGACTCCGACTAAGCATGTGTTAAAATATAACGCTACAAGAATGATTTTATTGCTATAATATACGTGTCTAAGCACGGGACATAACGCTAGGAAGATGATGATGATGATGGAATATGAGTCTTAATTTACCTAGCTCAATCGGGATAGCAGATTTTTTTGCAAAGTAAGGATACTTTTAAAACTTTATGCAATCTTTGTAGTTATTTATGCCATAGATATTAATTACTATCTATGAGTATAGCGATGAAATTAATCTATATCGTTGTTATAGATTAACTTATCAGACTGGTACTTCATGATAAATATATAAATGTACTAAAATAGCGCCTGAGAGGTTCTCAATGCAATATTCATGCATATTTCAGAAACACGTGAGGTACTTTAAACAGAGAGGGCTGATATAAAATCAAATACTTTTTATCTGTACGACTTATGACTGGCGTTCTGATATATAGGTAAAGACATAATAAGATGTGCTTATTATAATCATCTGGTTGATTCAAGGATGATGTCATGTACAGATGAGGATTACGAAGCACGCAGTTCATTTAATATCAAAGGCAATCGGCATCTGCTTCCAAGCTGAGAAAACATTCTTTGACATCATTTCACGTCAAAACCCTACACGTTCCGGCTAATATCTCCTGAGGTATGGACTTATTCAATGTAATTATTGTCAAATGCCACGGCATATTCTTACGCTCGAGCGGACTCCTGCGCAAAATATAAAAATTATTTACGCCCATAGGTTCCTTCTGAATGGGACTGAGGGCTAAGAATGAGATCGCATTTTGGAAGCGAAATTCGTCAACAAAGGCGACGGATAAAGAATCATATTTATTTCATAATAAATGACAATTATCGTAAATTGATTTCCGCGTCGACAATGCGAGTGCAGCTAACCAAACATTGCCCAGAAAAGATCCGTTGTCATTGTGAAGATTAAGAAAAAAAATATTTCAAGTTACCTCAGGACCGTCGTTCGGAAAGGTTTGTATTTATTGTGCTGGAGGCAACAAATATTATGTATGAATTATTATATTGTAGCCGAAGTCAACGCAGCTATGTGGCATTGGATAAATAAATAAGCTAGATAATGTTTGTTAAGATAATATTGATGATATTTCTCAAGAGTTTGAAGGAACGTAAAGATTTAAGTTTGAAGTGCTATTCCGAGTATATTGTGATAAATATCATTGTGTCACCGCAGGTAAACAATTTAAAATATTAATAAAGGATACAGTTTGTTTTTGAACATATATTACAAATTAAAGTTGTAAATAAATACATGATGCACAACTTTCATAATATCCTATATGTATGTATCTTTACATAACCCACTGACTATGTTCCTTGTCTCCCTATGTGCCTGGGGCACCAAAGTCCAAATTGCTGAAGGTACACTGCGAACAAGTTAATTTATATTTATTTCATTTTCTCAGATCTAAAATTTTGATTAGATTTTAATTTTTATACCGCTTGATTGAGGATTTTCGTTTGATTTTAAAATTAAATTATTCAAATTAACTTTAAATAATTTAATTAAAAATTCTGAACGATTAAAACTTTGACATACATTAACATGTGTATAAAATAAATTTGAATAATGGTATAATCCCTATTAGTGGGTAAAAAGGTAAAAAAAAGGTAAACCTATGTTTAAAAAACGAAGCAAACATTCACATAAACAAATGAAGAGATCTAGTTATCTCCCCAAACCCCAATTCTATTCCTCATCTATGATCGGCTTCGAAAACCAAAGACAATAGCTATTATTTCGCTTAAAAAGCCAAAATCATAATACCCAATTTGTCTGCCGTATAGCGGTCCACGTGTCTCGCCTTTGTTCGGGCCCATACGGGCCGTGAGCCCCAAGGGCTGATAACATCTCGGCCCTTTCATATACTTGTAGATCGGGGCAGATAGCGCCGCCGAAACTTCATTGTTTCGCAAAAAGAATTACGGACTGCCTTCAAAGAAAATTGAGAGGAGAGAAAAAATTCTGGCACTCGTGTGCGAATGATCGCTAGGGTTGACAAATGTTACATAATTTTGTAAGTTTTTTAATTAATTTATTAATACAATATTATTATGTATAGAAATAAATCGCAAAAGCTAATAATTTAATACCAAAGTCCCTACATAAAAGTTGTCAACACAATTTTATTTTAATATATACAATGAATTGATTTTATTTCGATTTCAATTAGGTATAATGTTAGAGGTTAAGTATTTACGGATAGTTTATTATTTTCAGAACTTTGTACATTTAGTGAATAATAAAGCTAACATTTAGGAATAGGTAATGACCTACGCAAATAATACGACTGTGAAGTCATTTTTGTTTATAAATGTCCTTTTAAACATTAATGGTATAGTAAAAATACTTCATGGGCAACCCTAGCTATGATGGTTTTATGTCAATCATGACTTTTTGTTTAACGGTATTTGTTGTGCATGGTCACACTGTCCGTCTGTCCCGCTGTTCAGCACAATACCGACAATGCTGTCTGGCAAGAGCTTAGCGCCGTCTGGCAGTTTGTGCCAGTCATCTAAGTAGGTAATACTGAAAACTATTTGGAATTTGAAAAGGTAATCCTAAAAATGCCATTGTAATTTAGAAGATTTTGTCAACTAATCATTAGTGGCGCCAGGATGGCGAAAGCATTTCAAAGCGTTTCCATATGGTTTCTCTAAAGTCCTTGATGTCGCTCTTAAATCTTGGCTATGAGGGTTTGTGAATTTAAAACATTTCCCATATAGCACCACTGTGTCACCAGGTCTCCCTCAAAATGTGAAATAGATGACATTCTTCCCGTACACGAAAAAAATTAATTAGAATAGAATAGAATTTAGGCGTCACAGTTGTATACTATCGTATTTATAGACAGTATACTTATATACAACTAATCATTTTCATAAAGATAATAAAGTTTCACTTTAGAATAGTTACGATTAATCATAGGAAAATGAACAATAACTGGTTACTAGCATTAGTAAGTAATTACTATTATTATTAGTAAGGTACCTAACTCAAAATCTAGTATAAAATCGATAAGAAGTATTCAATACAGATACGAAGTGAAAAACTGGAGGTAATGGACATATAAAATTACGCGATAAGTTAAGTTCAAAAAGACACCTCTCTTTTAAACGTCCCGTCTGAAAGAAGCCGTGTTCAAACCATCAATTAAAATCCACAAGGAGCTCCAATCTTGACCAAACAATTTACATGTCAAATGTTCCGCCCCCAACGAACCTCAAGCCTCGGGCGTGGAGGGAGGGGCGGAGTACCCGGAGCGGTTCGCAAACTAACGGTTTCTAAGAACTATAAGTTTCTATAATGGTCCACTGTCACAGCCTCCCAGCTGCCTCTAATATGATTACTGTAGGTTCTTTCATAATAATCGATACCTACGCTTAATTTTGGAGGAAGATATTTGATTAAACAACTTCAGTAACGAACTTATACATAAAAATGTATAACATAAGGTATGTCCGTGTACAGGAAGGTGATTATCAAAGATACAACATTGATGATTTTTATAACAACGATTCCTTACATTTCAATATTTAAATTTTTTTATATGGGTTTTAACAAACAGTAATAAATCGTCAATCATAATATCAAACCATAATATGAATCTACCACCGGTTCAAATTATTTTATGACATATTAAGAAGGTTAATTTAAATCTTGACCAAACAATTTAAAAGTTAATTCGGTTCCGCCCACAAACACGTCTAAGCGCGTAAAAGTAATTATAAAAGTTACAATTTCACTTTTTTCGTAACTATCGAAAGCACCTCTCCAAACCATCAATTGACATTAACAAAGAAAGCCAATCTTGACCAAACACTTTACAAATCGGAGCTGTAACGTGGTGCCGCCCCCGAGGGCCGAAGGGCGGGGCGCTCGAGCCCAGGGCGGGACGTCGTAACAGCTTCTAAGAACTCTAATTTGCTCAATGACGCAGCTTGTTTGTGTGATTGTTAATTGCTAGGCGTTACTTTTGAGATAAGTTGAGAAATAATAGAAGTATCCAGGTGGCTGTGTATCTATGAATAGAATGTTATTCCAATTCACACCATCACAACTAAAATCTTGCCACATTCTAGGATATAGAATATAAAAAGTATAGAGAGTAATAGAGAATGCTACGCAAAAATATAACATCCAAATCCAGAGTCAAGAATATTTAAAAACATATTGAGATACATACATCCGTTACCCAGTGCCCATAAAACAAGAATACCTACATACGTTTACTAGTTATACACTAGAAAATCTAGCAAACTGATTTTTTACTAGGTACCCAAACTCATGATTGAAAAAAGTTATTAAACTGTCTGTCAAAAACCACGCTATTGCAGGAATTAAGTTCAATAATACCGACAAATGTAAAAGGCTCCGACTTTCGCGCACCGGGCGTGACGGGCGTGGTTCTAGGGCGGGTACGTAGGCAAAGTTCTGGGAACCTCTTAACGAAGCCAACCACTTAGAAGTGCCGACTGAAACTCAAGTTGCTTGTCATTATTCATTTAAGCACCTAAAGTGACTCTAAAGATGTAAAGCCAAGTGGAGTTAATAAATTTAATAATAAATTTTCCAGATTGACACACCAATTTCCTAGTTCCAAACTAAGCTTATGCTTGTGCTATGGATACTAGGTGAACGGATAGACATACTTAAATACGTTTATAAATATCCATGACTCGAGTAAAAATGTCTATGTTCATCACAGGAAACATTTGCCCCTAGCGGAATTCGAACCCGCGACCCTTGGTTTCGTGGCCAGGGTCTCTGACCATTCGGCCAACGGGCCAGTTATTTCACAAGTAAGAGTTATGTCATCAGCATCTTAAGTAATGTGGTGTTGGTAATTGGTTATCTTTTAATTCATTCGTTCGTTTCGTTAGTTCATTTCATTGGTTAGTTTATTCCAATGATGCCATAAGAAAGTAAATGCAATGTTGTGACATTATTTTAACTATATATTTTATCGCCAAGTACTTTCTGACATCATCATCTTTATATAAAAAATCTAGACGAACCCTGTAATTTTTTGGAAGGACTAAATCCTAGTATAATTATAATCGACAACAATTTATACAATAGTTTGGATTTGACAAAAAAGGCATTGTTTCTATGCTTGAATACGTTATAAAGAGTGACGACCAAAATATTTTTTTCTATCAATGACACATAATTATTTCCTTCAGTCAGTCTGTCTAATGAAGCCCTGAACCTTGGGCGGGACTGATCACTGGCCCATTGACTTTCAAAATCAGCTGCAGATGATGTTTGCAATTCCCGATAATTAATTTCGGAGGCGTGTCTAAACATTTTCAATTTAAAAATAAATTGTGTTCTGTATAACCTAAATCAATATCGGACGTTATTGATTTTAATTGTTTTTTTTAGATTATTGTACTAACATCAATCATTATAAAATATGTTCTATAATGTTGGTCCTAATCTTGTTTACTCATCATATAAAGTGGTTCTATCATTGAATATTTTCGATGGACATAGTCAAGAAAACTTTTGCAACGGTCAAGACATAAATAGGTTTACAAAAATAAGTGTATGCCTTATTCTGTATACATATATATTTTGAAATAATATGAGTTATTGAAAATCTGGTTCGATCTTATATATAGACAGGTAGATACATATATAGGACTGTAATACATACGAAGGCATGTGCAAAGGTGGCAACTTTCTTATGGCTTACCGCTATGGTAAATGTCCACAGGCCACGGTGACTGCTTACGATTGAGCAAGCCGTATGCGTTTGCAAACATTAATCGTGTATAAAAGATGGTATTTTAATTAAACCTCTAACTATTTACCTATACAATATATTGACTATTGGTATTTTCTATTTCATAAAGTTGCATATTATTTTCAGAAATTACACAATTAAAAGTAACTGAGCGGTTGTAATCCCAAACAAGTGCACTTCTATTAACTATCTTGAATTACTCTTCTCCTTAAAACTCTTATCCCTTATTAATATACCAAAATTTGCTTGAGCACCCTCAAAACTGATCGCCTAAATATTGAAACAGAATTAAATGCATTATTTTCATACAATAACTTCGGAACAAAATAAAAACATCACACAATATCCCCTATTTACCGTAACTCATATTATGAATGTGTAAAACCATTTAGAATAGCAAAATATCAATAGATGAATGTTGCATTGTGTTGGTGAACCAACTTGGTCGTGATGTTTCACGCACATTTTATTTTAAAACCCATTTCAAGAAGCATTCTCTAAAATGCCACTTAATAATAAACCTTCTCCAAAAATAACAAATCACAAAATCCGGTGGCATACATTTAAAATTTTATCAAATTCCTGTCACAGTAAAATAGACTTAAATTTAAAAAGCAATAGAGGGAATTTTCAATTGTAACAATAATGTTCAAAAGTCGTTTTCAGACGGGTTTATAAAGAGGCTTTCATAGGGCAGCTAAAGGTCTCAGCATTGTCGATAATCATTGAAGCAAACACTTGTTATTTTAAGAGATCATCCACCCTTAAAGCTTTGCATTGAGCTGCAACAATGAGGCGCATAATGTATTATTTATAGGACACACTTGGTAGGCGAATACGGGGCCATGGCGAGTATTGTTGTATTGGCCCGATAGTGCCAAATCGTGCCTTCGGTATATCATCAATCAGAGTTTCTTAACAATTGAACTACTATAAAGCATAATGCGTTGGGTGTAGACATTGTCATTTTGTAAGTTAGAGACATTTATCCGTCGCTACCATTTCTTAACGATAAATAGCAGAAGTCCTATTAGTATAAATACATAAGCAGCCATAAACTAACTGCTCATAAAGAAAAAAGGAAAAAATCTTGAGATCTTAAGAATATTATGTTTTTTCCTAGCATTTCCTTTATCATGTATAAATTAGTGATAATTATTACCAGAAAAAAACACGTATGTTCCTTTGTAAGAATACTAATAATAAAGCATGAAAAAAAAATCATAGAAAATCTATTTCAATATATCCCTAGGGCAACAACCGTCGCCAATAATAAAAATATTAATACCAAATCAGTTTTTTCCTCCATCCTCCATATTATACACTATTTGTTATTTATTAATGTCCCCGTCACGTATGCCACAAAAAACCTGTGTGTTCCCAAAAAATGGCTGACAATGCCCCCGCTAATCTTTTCTGGGCCACAATATAGCATGTCAAACGAAAAAGGGTCCAATTCTTATACTTAGTAACCATTAAATAAATTTAGGCCAAGGACAAAAAACATTTTTTCCAAAAAAGTCGCCTGTAGGCCAACCACTTTTAAATATTTGTGCGCATATGGCTTCCGGCTATTTTGAGTGGGTTATGCTAAAAAATGGTAGAAAATCTTTTTGTAAAATAACAATGCATATTCAATGTGACTTATGATAAATGGCAAGATTAAAATGCATGGCGTAAGTTAAATATACAGAAAGGAAAGGAAGTCGTGGGTTATAGCACTTCAAAGCTATTTTTAAGGAATGGCACTTCGATTTTATTTAGAAGCCTTTACCTATAGGAATTAGTTACACAATGATTGTCCGGTAGATTATGGAATGTTACAAAAAGATTATGGGCACTATAAAATGCGCTTCGAGCATTTTTTTACGAGTTACATACACTGACTCTCGGTTTATATTTTAAATAAAAGAGTAGATGTTAATTTATCATCTAATATATCAATTCTGCTTTATACAATTTGAATCATTTTGTAAAAATACGATTATGGTTTATAAACACGTGTTCTATAATTTACAATTGTATTCTTACAAAATGCATTTCTACCATATGTAACTAACTAAGCCGATATATTAGAAAAAGAACAATAGATCAATCAAATATGTATTCGTTAGTGACTGCATAAGAATTGATTAAACGCAGTTACTGATAAATATATATTTTCCTCACATCACCTTATAGAAGCTCAATCCACTTAACATCTATTTCACATTAGTTTTTCATGCATTTCTGCATAATGAAGCGAGCCTTCATTATAGCGTATGTGCAAAATCTAACATGACGTCTGTGGCAGGTAGCTTTAGCAGGGCGATGTGAAATATGAAAGGAACACGTTAATTGCCGTTAATAATTGGAGACCGAAAGCCAGGAGGAAATGTTGCATATATCTGCGAAAAACTACCTGAGATGCTTTAGCAAATACAGCTATATGTATAAGATTTATGTATCTGCATTTTGGAGTCTTGCTTTTAAATTAAGTCCCGTACCTACTCAAAAATATACCTACTTAAATTATTAACTACAGAGCTGAAATATCATTTCGCCGAATTTAAATGTCATTTGCTGGAGTGAGTTTTAAACATTTTTTTTAAGAAATAATTTTAAATCGTATCTACTTATATAATAATTTATTGTGAATTTTTATAATATAAATCTTTCTTTAAATCTTTCAGACTGACACACCAATTCCCTAGTTCCAAACTAAGCTGATGCTTGTACTATGGATACTAGGTGAACGGATAGACATACTTAAATACGTTTATAAACATCCATGACTCGAGTACAAATGTCCATGTTCATCACACGAAACATTTGCCCCTAGCGGGATTCGAACCCGCGACCCTTGGTTTTGTGGCCAGGGTCTTTGACCACTCGACCAACGGGCCAGTCAACTTAATATTATACTATACTTTTTTTTAAATCAGCAATTTAACTTTTGAATTTTATACAGAAAGTGTATTTCAAAAGTGCGCATTTTAAAATTTGGTAGTCCCCACACGCGCCTGACCAAGCCTTAATCCTACATCAAACAGCCTGACAACAAATAACCAGCAACTCTTTTTAACAAACCACTTTCCAAGGAACTCTTTACAGACCCCCTCCATTGACAAACCAGGCATCACTATTGATACGTCACCCATGAAACAGAAACTGTTCTATTCACAATCACGTACAACGCCGAAGATCATTCAAGAACCGTGAAAAAAGTAACCTAACTTAACTACACATTGTGCCATTTCTCGATATTCCGTGATTCCGCAAAACCGACAAAGGGTTTCCGAAGGGCCCGTGGGCTGTAAAAACAATCCTTATAAAGGGCTCCTTAAGAAGAACATAATCCCATTCAAAGGTACCGCTTGCTATTTTGAAAACAGTAGAAGATCCCTTTCGATACCAATTTGCCGCTCGGATTAACCCGTTTGGTTTCGACAATCGAATAGTTTTTTAGTACCTATTGACACCAGAAAGGGTGTTTTGTAAATTTTTGGCAGCTTTGTACTTTGTACATCAAAAAGCATGCATAAAAGCAAATTGGAAGGTACGAAGTAAAATAAAAGACGGCTCGGATTACAACATAATGTGACTTAGGAGGAACTCCCACTCTTCTCTTCTTCTCCTTTTTGTCTCCTCTTTTTCTGGACGTGGCATCTTAAAATTCCACTTTACTTTTTCTTCTGCATGTAAACGAGAGTGCCCCATCCCTTCATGTGTATGTAGATCCAATAGTCGACATGGTCAAAAAGTGTCAAACTAACTTTTTCCTAGTTGAAAATTGTACTATTTCGAATTTCACTACGCTTCATTTGAAATACGAAATACTTATTACAAAAATTAGCACTTTTCACTAAACGACAGTGTATCACTAAGCCCATACACGACAATGCAAAAATGATAAATGCACATACAAAATTGCAATCCCAATCCATAAGCATCGCCGATCATCAATCAATCGCGAATTCGGATCCGATGTTGCTGATAAATAAATTGTATAAAGGAGCCGTGTCCTGAGGCGAAGGGCAAACAAAGTGACGCGCCAACACACTTATATCTTTGGTATAAAGCTGATAATTGTACTTCGTTTCTATGACGACGATTACTATCTGATAATCCAACAGGAAGCGCATTGTCAAACACCAGATGCGAAATTCCTCGGTGCGATCGAGTAATTGTTAGGAACAGAATAGTTCACTTGTAGGCGTGGCTCGATTGTGCATTCCGAATTCATCGATAAGGAATCGGATGCCGGCACAGTTATAAGAGACCTTTGTCCTAGTTTTGAGCTTACCGGAGATTTAATAGGTGTACGTGTCATATTGTTCTTTTAAGCGGGATCCTGAACTGAAAGGTCTTTGAAATGTGATTTTTTTCCTGATCTACCCTAGCTAGTTACAATACGGAACTTATTTTTAAGTAAAAACTGAAATATAAATCAGTTTATAGGTGCCGAATTAATAATAGATGCATGCATATGTGTACAAAATGAAAAATTAAATAGTTATGTGATATTTTGTAAATGAATCACCAAGAACTAATCCCACTTTTTTTTTGCTGTCTACTGAATATAAATAACTACGAGTACACAAAAGTCAGATCTGTATCATAGGATGTAAAATGTTAACTGTTTAAAAACACTTGATTTGTGTAATGTATCTTCATCGTGAAACCTGATACCACATTATGGTACGTTCCATTCTACGCAGACCACCCTAATCGGTTCCGCTCAAAAATGGCCGAACACGAAATGGCACTTCCTCAAAACTTCACGGCCTAATTATGAAAAATAAGACATAGTTCACAATCCGAATATTCTTAGTTAACACGTGCTAAGTAATTTTTTCCTTTGAAATTCCACTAAATATTAATTTCGAACGAAATAGAATAGCAAAAAACGCTAATTGCTTTTTGTGAGGTTGCTTTTTGCGTGTCTGTATGTCGAGCAAATGTGGGCTTTGTCAGAGGAAAGTGTCAAATTACGTGGCACGAGATGGCAGATAAACATTAGGGCTGATGCTGTGATCTGGCTGTAAATTATTGCGTCAAAATTGAACGACAAAATTGTGCATAGGACTAGCAGAGCGTGATAGCTAAATTTTGTAAGTAAATAAGAAACCATGCGGTTTCTTTAATCATTTTAATACGTCACACATTTAGTTTTTATTTTATACAAAGTAAAATATTACTGCTAATTTAAATCACCTTTTTATTTTAAAATGGACCAGTTAGTGCTCTTGAGGATCAGAATTAAAATTGCTGTATTACTATTTTAACAATTAATGAAATGCAAAGGTTTTGCATTACTTCCGAGGTTCAGAATTAGGAAAAAACGTTAGTATTTTTTTTAAATTCGAATCAAACTATTAACTGCATTTAAAAACTAAAAAACAAAAACCAAAGTATTAATATATAGCACAGGAAACGAAATTCGAAAACTAATTAAGTACCCTTCTCATAACATCTCTAACATAAATAAATAAATTAACTACATTATTAAATTAAGATTTATGCGTCAACCCTAATCAGAGGATCGGGATCATGTGTTTTTGCGCGCATCCATTTTTAGCTTTTCTTAAAGATTTCGCTGTTAGATAATAAACTTTTAAATACTCCAGAACATCTTACACGGAAGACAACGTTATTTTAAAATGGAGCCTACCCTCTATGTTAAAAAGGAGATAATTGCGTGCTAAGTCTACGCAGATACGACGCAGTGCTGACAATGAGTAGTCACAACGCAATATTCAACTAAACGGAAAGAAGCGGTAGATAAAATGCCGACAAGTTGGAGAAATATTTCCAAAATATTTGTAAGTGAGGCCGCGAGACCGCCCCGGGGCGGGCGGGATGCGCGAGCGCAAGACACCGGAATTCACTGCGTCAATTGATGAACTTGAGACTTGCTTGTGCAAAAAATACGATCGCACTTGATATGATGGAATAATATCTTTGATGGAAGAGACGATTCTGAAATATGATGAGTGTTGTACTTATCTACAAAAAGACTTTTGACTTTGACTTTGAAAGTCTTTTTTACGAAAATATGGACTTAGTATTAAAACATTGATCGCTATCGTTATTTTATATTCATTCGGTAGGTATATCAATCTATAACTACATGGTTAGGCTTCACTTTTATTTCAACTAAAATAATAAATACGAAAGAAAGTTTGTTTCAATTTCCAAAAAAAAATCAACACAAGGTATAGGGATACACAGATATGTACCCTATAAGGTACCTACATTTCTTACCGAAAAAGTTTGAAGAGAAATATACATACCTATAACGAGAGCTGCGGGATGAATACAATTTTTAAACAAAATAGTATTATAGGAAATGTATGTTTCAATTCTAGGAATTGAATTTCATAGATGTATTACAATACATTGTCGCTTTACTAATGCGATACTATAATAAACTATAATACGATATCAAACTTTTATAAAATATTTTTCTAAAATATAAAAAAAAATCGCTTTAGGTTTATCCAGGCGTCACATAAAAACATAAACTTATAACCAAATAACAAAACGTCCGTCAAAAAACTTTCTGTTATTAAAACATCAGTAGGTACTAAGCCTCAAAAGATTATTATATCTCACTGCTACAAAGATATTTTTTCGGTGTATTTTTGCAAAGTTCCTCTATTAATTGAAATGAGTTGAGGCGTGAATTTCCCATTCGCGGGCCAAATAGAGGTTGGATTGTAAGGCTTACATACAATTCCCTTTCTTGGAGTTTGTCGTTATTGTAACACTACACCATGGTAGATTGTCTATGAGATAAGGAAGGATTTAAGGTTTGCCCAGTTTGGGACTCGTGTACAGATTTACACCGCTCTTTATTGGGTATTATTCCTTTAGGAAATGTTTGCATTAGACTTTAGGATTGTGTGGACAGATGTATAAGGCCTTGTATGGATGCGTTGGAAAATTGTTCACTCCAAATGGGAAGCATTTCATGCAGATTTGATGACCAGAATTCTATCTGCGCTTGCGGTTTATGAGAATTAGATAGACTTTCATGCGTCTGTTTATTCGAGTTGGGAAAGTTGTTTGGGTTATTTTGTTCGTACTTGGTTCGTTGAATTAGTTTACATAAGTTACAGCTTAATATAGGGCTGCGCAAGGGCCTCTATGCTGGAAAGTTCACGACGGCAATTGTCGCAATCTCCTCTTAGGATCTATAGGTGATCGTGGCAGGCAGGAAGCCGTATGGTAAAACGTATTCAAATTTAAATCGGAGGACAACTCGATATAGCCTTTGCACTCAACCTTGCACGACTTCCAATTTACAAATACCAAACACGAACAAGATTTTTTTAAAGTCGGTATAATGTATAAATATTTGCTTTCATATCTTCTTCCAAATAATAAACTCTCCATTATTTTTTCTTATCACAGATGCCTTCTTAAAATCCACATAAAATCTTTATAAGAAATATTAACACGTATTTGTACAACGTACGTAATCTGGTCACGGTACACTTGACACCAATAAGGGCCGGCATTGATCGCGGATTACCTGATGTTTATCAATATTTCCATACAAATATTTAGCAAATCCCTAAGACATTGTGTACAGAACATCTTGCGTGACAATGACATAATATTTTGTGCAAAGATGGCCGATACGGAATCCTCTCATTGTATTGCAAAATAATTTTGCATGACATTTGATTTTGATGGTATTGTTACCGTTTGGCTGGGCAAGATAATCTAAAGTGTCTAAAATTACAACTTGCAAAATAGATATACAAAAAAGTGGACGTAATAATTTAGGAATTTGTTGGGTATACTGTATGTTTCTTTTATAATATGAGTTAATTACACCTGCTAGGTGGACCTTGCATACATATATACATATCATCACGACCGTTATCCCCTAAGGGGTAAGCATAATCCAGGACGCAATGACCTCCTTGAACCACATAAGACTAAAAATCAAGTGGCCTTACTTTGCTTTGCTGTAAGAAAAATATCGTATTCTTTATATTTACTAAATATTTCGATTCTAAATATGTTTATTTTTCCATTCATTATTCCATAGAATAGCTGTACCACACTATCTACCTCCTCTAAAAGTCACCATTAATTAAATCGAATAGTCTAGAACCGTCTTCCGTAAACAGACTAATAAATTCAATAACTATCTCATTGAACTATTTAATTCAAAACATTCATTATGCACTCTCAAGTACCCAATGTTTCGAGAAATACGTCCTATCAACGTCAAATTAAATCCAAACCGGTACCTCTTCCAGTGGAATGGAGCTCATTACCAATCTATTTATTTCATAGTATACATTACGCCCACTTTTTGTCGCCGGCACCACGAATGCAATCAAACCGATGCTTAACTGTTCTGTACAGCTCAATGAAGCAGAAATTACCCATAGATATTAGATAACGCGTTACCGATGCGATAACTTGTAAAACCGAGCCGGGATCTGATAAACACGCCGGTAATGTCTCGAGCTGCTTATTGCCTTGCCCGGCGGTAACTAACACCGCGCGATCGGAGATGCAAGATAAAGGACAAAATTTGACAAAGATTTAAGATAAAAAGGCAAAAACGTGTGGTTTACTGACGCCGTTTACAAGAGTTATGGAGGATGCTGAAATGTAAGATTGCTGTGGCAGAGATACAGCGTCTTGATCTCAATATTTTATGAACAGAGACGTTGAACTAAGTCATTTATCGTGATTATCTGAGGAGCTTGATGGTGTGGTAGATAGTGCAATAGTTGTTCGATTGCAAATCAAGGTAACATCACAACGGTCAATATCCTAATGGTTTACCGAAACTAATAAGTACCAGTTAGTTTTGGGTGAGACATGAGACATGTCTAGAAACCCCGAAATGACCTAAAATTCCTATGAAAGAATAGAAGTGTCTGGTAGAATTTTCTGCTAATGGTAAGTGTTAAGATATGTTGAATATTAATTTACAATAGATATACATATATTATTTGTACATAATATATTTATAATCAGCAATCAGAATTTTTAAATTAAGTGGGATATATATTTTCCTTACTTTCGGATCTGATACCTACAAATTGGCCCACTAACCAAACTAGCTAGTACACGTACGTTTATAATAGGTATAAATAACTACCATTTACCACACATTTCATTTATTAGAAAATAAGTAAAGTCGAGCGGACCTGGGATCGTACTCAATAATTATATAGAAGATACATTTACGTTTACCAGCTTAATTTAAAAAATAGACTGTAAACAAAACTGAAAGCAATACATAATATCTCAACTATGTATGTTCGTCTACATCTCACATTTATGTTTATTCACATGTCAGATGCATTTAGCTGCCAACTGAAAATCCTTACACGTTAAAATTTAAAATAAATTAACAACACTTGGAATCGCATCAATCAACGAGAGCAACTCCCATCTATAATTAACCCGAAACTTACAACTCCCTTGATGAAACAAAAACTGGGTCTTTTGTACCCGAGGGAATAAAACTGATGGTTCTCAACATTTACAAGTGCTATTACTTACTGTTATATGTTGTTACTAATAGTAAAGTAGCTATTAATATGAGGAGTCATAAATAAGTGGCGTGAAGTTTAGTTAGTTAGTCACAAATAACTTATGAAGGTTCTACTACTAGTAGAAAAGTTCATAACTTACTAACTTCATGCCATTTCCTTAGTGAGAAAAGTTTTTTTTCCAGTATAAAAACATAGGTATAATATGTAGGTATGTTCTAACATTCCTTGGAATGACGAGTGTCAGATAGTATTTTTTGCAGTAGTGCATCAAATTTATTTATGAATATATAAACCTTAGATACTTTGCCGTCTTACAGATAAGTTTAGCAACCATCGACGAACGTCGGCAATAGTCAGCCACCGTTAGCAACTATCTGCGAATTTCAACGACAGCAATAGGTTGATAGCAGCCGGAGTGGTTGTTCACCGTTTTCGCGGACAGTTGCTACATTCTATCATCATTCGCCTATAAGCTTTCACGTTATTCATGATCGTATTCTAAACAAAAATTGGTCGACCGTCTTCACCTTGCCCTTTCTCACCCATTTGGGAAACAATGGCACTAGTAATGAAATTAAACTTGACTCCCTTGTATCTGTCATCACGACCCGACGCTGCGCCGTGGTGATACATCTCCGGCAACAGGATGCAGGGATCGAGATGAGGACGTGACTAAATTGTTATTAATTTTCGTTAACGCGATGGTGATCGATGAAAGACGCGGTGGTGCTAAATGAGCTCGTCCTTCACGAGTTTGGGACGTGGGGATTAAACTTGGGGAAAAACAACAACACGCGATCATCGTAATGCTGTGGATTTGATTCACATTACAAATTCTAATAAATAAAGAAACTAATTTTGTACAACTCTTTCAAGTCATTATAGTTATGTTATAGTCTTACTTAATAAATTGTCTTGCTTATAAATTTTGACTCGATATTTATTATAGCATTATCATATAAATTAACTAGAATCATTGATATTAACAAATTCTTTGATGGAGGTCCTGTTTAGTAGGGAAAATTAAAGATTGTCCACAAATTGACGTAGCGCAGGAAGTCTCAAAACCGGGCTATGAAACTAGTTATCATCTAGTTTCAAAGACAGGTTTTGTGATCTTTTCTGCTTTATTCAAAGATATTCGATGTTTATATTACAATATTCACCTCCATCATTTTGTTGATTTACAATAAGTATATTTAAGTGTAATGCATGTAAGTACATAAGATAGTATGCGCGATAATTACACCACCTTCACCGAATCTTTACCAGTCCCCTATTACTTTTAAATAGCTTTTGCCCGCGGCATTGCTCGCGTGGTACATCGATGAAACATAGCCTATATGTTATTCGGGTGTATGAGCTATATTATTCTAAAGTTTCATTAAAATCCATTCAGTAGTTTTTTTGTGAAAGAGTAACAAACATCCATTCATACATACAAACTTTCGCATTTATAATATTAGTAGGATTCATCTATCTAATGTAATCGAATTACCAACAATATTGCTAACTAATCCCATACTACTGGCTTCATTTCCATAACCCTTCGTGGGCAACAATACTATTTGTTATTTTCAGTATCGCCGCTATTAATCACGGCACAAAAACAAAGGCTGACACGTGCCGATGGGCGGCCCGATAACATTGTCCAACGTTCATAACTGGCTGGATCCCTAGGAATGTGTTTAGCCTTCATAGGACCCTGTCACACTGTGACGCGAGAGTTATGTCTACCGTCAATGAAATAACAATAAGTTAGTAGGGGAATATGGAAAATGGGTGCAAAAAGTATCCTGTGGACAGCCAGAGAGAACAAGTAAGAAGGCGAGATGAATTAAATTATTTAAAGATTGATAATAACAGTAGCGTAGAGATGCAGCAAATATTTAAACAAAAATATGTGGCAAAACATAAACTGATAAAATGACTTACAACATTTTGTAATGGAAGGTTATGGACCTCCATTAAAACCTAACTCTATATTGATATAGTATAAGTCTGTCTGTGTACATCCGTTAATCAAACTTATAACAACCCGTCATTTTTGCGTCACTCTTTAATAACCCTAATTGCTTCTAAAAAGAACAGGATTACCCCAATATTTTTCCTGTGAATTAATGACATGCTTTTATCTTATTAAAAACAATGTTTCTGAAGATACAGGATGACACCAATGTTATTCTGTTGAATCAGCAACGTTTTAAGTAATTCCTCTTATTGGCTCATTAAATGTGCGTGTTTGCATCATTTATCATGGATTCTCAGTGAGATATCCCTTAATTTCATATTGTTATGACGTTAACATTCCGCGTATGATGCGCTCCGTGACACGAATTTAGAAACAATGCGCCTTTTACTCTTTTCGAATCGTTATTAAGTTTTTACCCAAACGAGCAAGCCCGCTATGGGATGTTGTTCAAAATGAATCTATGATTACTGTAACAATGGGCGATTTAAATTGATTAACTACAATTTGTTTTCTACATCTTCGTATTAACATACAAGACCATTTATTTAAAATTCAAATTGAAGTGAGATTAAACACAATTCTGCGGTAGCACGATATTTCGATGCGTGATGGGAAATAGATACTGTATTTAAATTTAAAACGAAAATAGCTGTAAATGTTCAGATCAAATGCTAAAGTGAAACATGGCACATGTTATTCAAGAATAATATAGCATTTAATGGTGAAACAATGTTTGTAATCGTTACAGTAGTCTTTGAGTTTATTCGTTACAATCATACAAACAAAAATCGTTCCGTTTTATTATCCTCCTGCTCTTATCCGAAACACAAACCGCAAAGGTAACAATAGTAGCGAAAGCAAAGATTGAGATTTTAATCGAGAACTTAAAACCACTTTCTTACACATACATAATAAATTGTTCGGTTAGATAAGTAATTTTTTTAAGATGAGTTTTTACCATGTTTGGTGTACGATTTAATATTCAATTAAATTTTTTATCAACATTTTATTATACACTTAATCAAGAGCTATCGCTAAGTTGCTAAAACTTAACGAGCTCTGAGTCAAAGAGTGGACCCAGAAATCAAATTATCTAACACGCGATATCTAAAAGCAGTATTATCTTAGTTTGTTGAAAAAGTCCTAATAAAAAATGGTTGTGAGGTTCTCGGGGCCCACTATTATCTCTGAACACCGAAGTCATTTTAGCTATAATAAGATAACATTAAGGGAGACGAAGACACCGGTTCTCAAACTTCTAATGCTCTGTGTACAAATAAAATATGTAGGCTCAGACAGGGTCCTGCATATAAAAAAATCTTTAAGTGGTTTGACTGGCTCGATGGTGCATTCGGTAGTGACGCATGCGCCAAGAGTTGTGGATTCAATCCCCACTGTAGACAAACATTAGTATGCTGAATACTTGTGTTTGTTTTATGTCTGGGTGTTAATATCCAATATTTAAGTATATATTTGTAATACCACTGTTGATTCTGATATAGAGATTCGATAGAATATAGATATTCTGATATAAAGCTATTTATTGTTTAATGTTAACCTCTTATTATATTCAATTAAAAATATTATAAAGTTGTTCTTGTTCTGCCCCACAATAGCTGCGTTTTAACATAATATAAATAATTTTCAAAATTTATTAAAAAGAAGCACATTGAAATTCCTTCTTCACTATCCAAGTTCCACCCCTGATGAGTCAACTATCGAATGTAATCTTAATTACCATCAATGAGATAGATTAATTTGATGTGCAAAATTATGGCATAGTACAAGTACTTACTATGTGTCTACTTCGATACGAATATTTTTTTAAATAAGTCAACAAGAGCTAAAAACAATTGAATCAAACCTAATCAAAGTTTGAGAGCAGTCCCCCCCTCAGAGCGTGTCAGCGGACCTGCGCTCTCAACGAACAGGTATAGTTTTTTCTTTTTCGTTTTTGCGCGCGCGCACGTGTGCGAGCCGCCCCTTAATTACCGACGCATACCATAAACAGATCTTTACGCTCCCTTAAATAAATCTTCGGGAACAGCGTTTTTTTCGTGTTTTCTTAGGCCCGTAATTTCTGAGCACGGTTTTCGGTTTACCAAGCACCGTCGGCCGATTCAAATGATCGATGATGACTCTTTGTTTTTACAGGTTCATCGGTAAATCTTTGTTGTTATAAACTTTTGGGGCTTATGAATTGTTTGTGTACGGGCCGTTGGTGATCGGAAACATTGAATAGATTATCTGATTTATTTTATTTTGATACTGTTTCTTTAAAGTTTGTCCAAGATTGCAACATGGTGTCCACAAATGTATTGGTTTATAAAAATGATTATCAAGAAAAAAACTTCTTTTTGAAGTACTTATTATTATTTTCTGTAATATACAGACTAAGTAAAACATATATTATCTTAACTTTAAACATAAAACAATAATTTCAACTCGCTTTTAATCATCGTCAACTTTTTAATAATCACTTTGCCGGCAGGATGTAAGCCTTCTCTTTCTATACTCAAACATGTCAAGTTTGTATTCGCGAACTAAATAAAGAAACTCTTATTCCATAAAAACATCGACCAATTCAAAGGCTCTAGATTGCTGTCATTCTGCTATAGCAATTATTTCCCCTTCGTCACTGAAGGCGCCAAGTTTTTACCTCCAGCGGACACTTTCAATAAATTTTATGTAATTGCTATCATTATTGCACATAACGCTCGATTGATGTTCGACAAGAAACCACAATAGCGTAAAACGACGAGTAATAAATCCTCTATTTTTTTAAATAAAAAAGCAAAGTGCAATAAAATTCAGATATTAATTAAATTCCTCATCGTGTGGACCCTAAATAGAAGAACACTTTTGAAAAGGAGGAAACCACGTTCTAAATGATTTTGACAGAATGATGACCATTAATTCATTCATGATCATTCACTAACTATACTTCTGCAAATAAATTAAATGTATTAATTTAAGCTACACTGCACGAATTGAGCTGAGAATACAGGCAAATGCAAAATATGGGATTTTTTATAGACATAATAACTTTTTATTTTCTATAAAATGAGTTTATGCAAAGAGCTCCTTAACGTGTGAATACGAATTAGCAAAATTTTAACAGCACAGACCAATCTAAGATGCCACGCAAACATATATTGCTTTTGCTAAATCTTTAAGTGTCTTCAAACATTCTCTAACGTAATAGGACTGATACATCGTATTATTACTCAATTCTTCGTGGAAACCGTCTCCTCGTCTAAATATATATAATATTATTAAAGAGTGAAAAATAACATGTGGATATTTTACTTTTTCACTCCTTTTAAGGAAATATTTCGTAAAAGACATTCGAACTTACTACCCATAATTGAGTTCAAAATTACATCGCAAGTAATTTAAATCATATTACCTTTTTTGCCGGCACCTAAAAGTTAACCACAAAATCGTTTATACCAAAATTAACACATCAGTTAAGGGTTGCTGGTGATTTGGAAGGAATTAACCCTTTTGTTGTGAAGGCCCGATAATTTCCCCTAACGACCTCTAACCGACAATCAATCGGTTGAAACGGGTTAACTATAACACAGATTAACTACCCGAATAATGATTTAAAAAAATATCTTACACGATGAACGAAGCAACTATACAAATTGGGCTGACTCCAATGTTGATCGAGTTTAAAAATATTTTACAAAAATAAATTTGTTATTTGTAAATAATAATGTAGATCTAGACAAACCCACCATAAAAAAAAACAATATTTCATTTAGTTTATAGGATTGAACTGATTGTAGGCATATTCTTTTGAAATATTTTTTCGCTTTTGACGTAAGAGGGAATATCTCTATGATTCTTAAATAAAATTCAGTCTTGACAATTCAGACTCAGACCTTCAACTCATGCATACTCCTAATGACCACCTGACAATATCGCAATCCAATTAATATTTTTCCAAAAATTCTTACATGCCATAAAATGCAATAATGTCAAATTATTGTAATGACATGAAAACCTGCCTTAAATGACTGACTCACAATGTTCCTTCACCGACGTAACAACGTTGAAATTATTAATTTCGGGCGCAACACTTCAATAATTTCAAACTGGAAGATCGTTAGCCATCGTAATTAGCAATTTTCTTATTATTTCCTTTCAGAACCACCATTACTGTTGCACTGCAAATTGCAGATGTCGGGTGTTCTCCTCATGAGATTTTAATACTTGAAAGAGTTGGATCCTCGAATATAACACCTTTTTGCGCTAATGCAGCTCCGGAACAGCTAATCATCGATGATTGGCGTCGTTCGCGTTGATTTACCCTAATGATGGTAAATTACCCACGCTGCCGCGCTGGTGGGGTGAAAAAGGACTGTGGCACAGTACATGAAATAAAGAAATTTCATAGGTTAGATTTATTTTATATATAGACAGACTAAGAACAATAAATTGCAAATACTGGAATTTACAAAATATGAATTGCACAAATAATTTAATTTAATCATCGATCGGTTAAATCATTATCAATTAAAATCGTTAAATAAAGTACATATTATTTAAATTAGTGACAGTGATTAGGACTTTCGTTAGGAGAGTGGATTAATTTTCATAACAATACAAACTCTTAAAAAATTACAACGTTAAAAATTTTTTGATATCTCAAGCTGAAGCGCGTGCATCAATATTGTTATCTACATACATACATAACATCACCATAATCCCCGAGGGGGTAAGCAGAGTCAAAGGGGCAGCAGGTCCCCTTAACCACATTCAACCAAAAACAAAATTGTTATCTGTTCTATAAAAACCGTTTAAATAAAATCCACAGAATTTACAATAAGCGGAAGATATCTTACTACAAATCACTTTACTGTGGTGCGGCCCGTGCGGTCTCTACAATTATGTCTGGGGACCGTTTTACACGGAATCTTACTTATTGACGTTCATTAATTTTACTACTTATTAAACTTTATAAGGCTTGGCAGTAAATCGTGCCGGTTCTGTGTTAGCGTCGCGTCAATTATTTTGGAACTTTTGGTGTGTTAATTAGTCAAGACGTGTGCTTGGATCCCGCACAGATTGAAGGTACAAATGAAAACATTTGGGAGCATTTTCTAATAGAGATTTAAGTGAATTTGAATGTTATCACCAGAAAGACGGCCAGGGGACTTTTAAAGTCTAGTGAAATCTGTATTCAATAGGCTAGTTGACTAAAATATTTTTTTTAGTCCGCTAGTCAGATTATCAAAAAATATTGAGTTCGTATTTTTTGCTTTATCATCTAAATCTTAATGCTCGGAAAATAACAAAGATACAGCGCTTCAAAGATCTGGAGTGGGGCGCTTTTACATCACTTGTTCCTAAAATTCTACAGAACAAGTGACGTCACGCGCACCTTTAACGCGCTGTATCTTCGTAATTTTTGGTTTGCTGAACAAAAGAAAAAATACGTGAGCAATATTTTTTTGTAATCTCTATAATGGACTAATAATTTTTTTTGAGTCAACTTGCCTATTGCATCACACCGTGAGCTTTTGCTCTAGATATACATAATCTTAAAAGCTTACGGAGGTGAAAACATGAGGAAATACTAAAACAAGTTTTAATGCATGTGATTGAGTTTCTTAACGCAAACTTGAATGGGACTGGGAAAAAAAAAAATATTGCATTGATTCCACCAACAATAATAATATATACTACATACATCTTAAGGCCCTAGATGACAGTAATTTTTTATACGCACAAATTACATTTAAGAGCTTTTTCATCGAAACATCTATAAAAAATATTTTTTATGTTGTTGTGAATTGTAGAATTCATTTATTGGATTTTATTGGTGGTATTTGCTAGAGTGAAATATAACTTC
This sequence comes from Glyphodes perspectalis, assembly GCA_951394215.1. Lineage (NCBI taxonomy): Eukaryota > Metazoa > Arthropoda > Insecta > Lepidoptera > Crambidae > Glyphodes > Glyphodes perspectalis. The sequence continues at coordinate 10,563,643 of OX596214.1, read as the reverse complement.
CTTAACGACTATATTTTTTCGTTAAATTATGTGTTGAACTAAAATTAAACGTCGTCCGGTCCAGGATTAAGACTCCTTGCCAACACTATATTATTAACCCTTCGACCCACTAAATGTATTAGTCCTGCGACAGGGACGTTTTAGGGTTTTATCGCGACCCTAAATAATAGTGATAAAGTGGCAAATAAAAAAGATTCACAGAGATAAATGCACCGTGATACAGTGCTGCAGGGTTGTCAAATTTGTTGTTCCAGATATTATCCAACAAATATTATATTTATATTCTAAATATTTTTATGAATATGCTATTTTATATATATTTATACCTAATTTTCATTTGTCTTTTTCTTACAATCTGACGAACTGAACGACTTGCAATAAATGGCATACCTATCTTAAATTCTATCAGATACAGAATAACGTAATGCTGCAGTTAACTTTCGTAAGATAGATGTGGCTCTTCACTAACTATAGTTACTTATTACTACTTAATTTTGTGCTACATACATACATAGCATAAGATTAATTAGTTTAAGAATATTGTTATATGTCTACCTAATATATCTTGTACACTATTCAATAAGTCTATGGTCATTCGAACAAAACCAATTCCGTTCCTACCAAGTCCGTAGCAGCCCTATACAGGGATGTATTTTATCGCTTTTGATAATAAAATATCGCTTAGCACCGCTATAAAAACCGGCATCTTATCTGGCATCGAGGGCGGCCGCACCGACGACCCTTGACTATCAAATCGCGATTATGCCGTGTCGGTATTTAAATAGCCATTTTGGAGATAAACCACTTGTCGGTGGCATCCGATATTACATCGTTTTCTTATATACAAGCTTAAACTTGTATACTTGTATACTTTACACTAGGGACGTCCCGTGGTTGGACTGCGAAAGGATTCCCGCTATATGTAATCCATTTTATTGAAATTTATTAATTTAGACTGGCTTGATGGTGCATTCGGTAGTGACCCTACCCCATACGCCAAAATTTGTGGGTTCGATAATGGTGTTTGTTCTATGTCTGGGTGTTAATATTGAATATTTAAGTATACATTTGTAATACCACTGTTGATTCTGATATCCGTAACACAAGTGCTTAAGCTGCTTACCTCGGAGTCAATGTATGTGATGTAGTCTGATATTTTATTTTAAATCTTATTTTTCCAGGATATATGATTTTAAACTTTCGCGTTGCATTATCATTAGAATCACTACTAACGGGACTAAATGCGATGTACATCGAGTTTTTTTTCCACGATGTCCCGTTTTATTCGACTCTTCAGTTTAGGCTCATTTCTACCATACAGCTATACAAAGACATACATAGAAATTTACATACAATGCAATTTCTATCCACATCCTTACTGATGATCTTAGTCACAGTAATCTGGTAAACAAATAATTTAATTGTATGGCAAATGAAAAGTAACTAAAAATTATTCAAAAAGAAAAAAATACGAAGAATATTAAGGATCAACATAAAAAAAACAATTAGGTATTCATTAGTAAGCAATATTACCAATTACCAATCCAAATGAATTAAAATACCAAATCAGTACCCGAAGACCTCCCGTGATGTGTAATTTGAAAAATCGTACCGAAATTTTAGCCGCGATATTATCATTAAACTTTTTCGTTAACCAAATTGGGCCTAAATTGGACATCGAACAAGACATTCACAATTTTTCTTCAATTAAACGAACTTACATCTGAGAAGTAATCATGCAAAAATCTGAGAATACTCATCAAATTAAAATCTGAAATACGAAGTTCGTATTTCTTGTTCTACTTAATGATAACAATAATGCAAGCACACCCAAGGTCCAGTCCAATTATTGTTTTGAGGGGTATCGAATATTTTAAAGTAGTGACAAATGGCTACCTCATCACCTATGTACGTATATGTTATGGACCAAGTGATAAATTCGTCATTCATTATACATTGTACTGCGAGTTCCACCGTAAAAATAAGTTGTAGTAAGTTAAGTAGTTATGGATTGCAGGAAGATTGAAGTCTGGATACTACCTTTAATCTCTTTATTCCTGATTACAAGTGTGTATTAAAGAGGTTTACACGCGACGTTAGTTGCGCACGGTTGCTAAGTTGGCACTCAGTTATATTAATTAAGTAATATAATGAAATTACATTAGTAGGTATGATTCACTGACCTCAATTGAAAGTGAAAACAAAGTAAACATGTAAGTCACCGTACAACATAATGCCCGGGCATTATGAAAAACTACCGATAAAATATGGCAATTTGATAAAAACTATTCCAATAATCGCATTGCCCGTGCATTGTACATAAACACTATGGTCTACCATGATCCAGGATTTTTAACCATGTAATGTTATAAAAAATCTTTAGTCCTGGCGCTGTAGAGTCGCAGTTGTACCTAACACTCCTCCTCGCTTCGCTCGTCGTCGTACCTATTATTTTATTTTAACTACTACATGTATTATTGTTTTTATTTACAATTATGATTAAAAAGTGTATTAAAGTAAATATTAGTATGAACCAAACGTAGGATTAATACAATATGAATTTCAATGGTATCTGATTGGTTAATGTATCACGAGCTTGTTTTTTGTCCCTGCACATTGTCCAATGTAGCTTTATTATCATATTGCCCAATGGTCACGTAGCAATAAATATTCATAGTGACCAGACAATGTGATAAATAATAATTCATCAGTTGGCCCGATATAGCTAGCCATTATATATAATGCCTTATTAATCACTTTCTCCATAACATATATAACACATAAAAAAAATTACTTTTTCAGGAATCTCCTTCTCACACAACTTAATTTTATTTTGGCTGAATTAAGGGTAAATATCCATAACTCCTTGGAGTCTACGCTCCCTCTGACTTTTCGAGGATTACATGCGTGATGGTAGGTATATGTACATGTACGTACGGACGTACGTAATAGGTACGTATGTATATCTATGTACAATTTAAGAAAATGTTCAATTTATTTTACCACATATCTCAGTATCGTATCGGCAATAGAACTGGATGCCGCCTTGAATCTAAGATAGGAGCAACACTACGCTGAACGGTCCAGTAAATCACCTGTACTATAATAGTTACCAAGCTAATCGCATCCTAGTTAAACCTTCGGCGCCACCGTAGACAGTACTTCATTTCCCCAACCATCATTAAGCGAGGTGAAGAAACGAGTGAAATAAGTTACAAGTCTCTGTAGGCTCTGTTAATTACACAGCGCTGGATTAGTCTTAGAACAAGTAATTAATTTACATTGCCGCTGGGCGTCCGGGCCCCCATTAGCGCTGCGGCGAACGGCAATAAATAAATTGTTAAGTGCAATGGACGGGTAATTCGAGCAATTTGTGGGAGTTCTCGTCTGTTTGGTGCAAGTTGTTGGTTGATGGCGATTTAATTTGACCAACCAGACATATGCCAAGACCTCTAGTGATCAGAAGTTGATAATAGCGCATTCTTTTACTTTTTTCAAATAATAAATTTCTGACCTGCTTATATGTCAAAAAGGAGGTAGTATTTGTAATAATTCTAATGTTATACATATTACATAGAAAATTGTACATAAATTTGCAATAAGTCTATCTGTGTTCTCTATCACGAGAGTACTGAACGTTTGGATGTAAAAATCCTCGTGAAGTAACAGCCGGTTACATTAATTACCGTATTACAGAGACGAACTACCATTAAGGTTGTTGCAAACTACCCACGCTTAGGCCCGGACCAGTTAAACTCGTTTGCAGTAAACGTGCTACGGGCGGTGCTAAAAATCCAATAAAAGTCACGCGTCGGTCGTTATTCGAATGTGAGCCAGTTGATTGAGTTTATATATAAATTTGATTCAATTAGCAAATTTTATTGATATTATTTTAAGACTCATGGGCCGGTTACGTATATTTATGGCTATCATTCGGCCATCATATTCATGATTTTCGTTTATTGAGACATGATCATCTTTGAGTAGATGATACTGTCGAACTAGTTGCCAGAATATTTGAAAACAATCCAAATTGCAACATTATGTATTTGTGAAATAAGAAGCTCACCTCTGGTCTGGTAATGATCCTCATACTTCATCAATCTAGGTAGATGAGGTATCGTACTTCATCTTCTTATAGGTTGATAAATTATGAAATTTCATCTACTTATAGGGTAATGAAATTTCATACTTCATGCACTGTTAAGTAGGTTACCCGCTAGCGCTCATAAGTTGCGCGTGGTACGGGCGCTGCGTTTGCGCAGCACAGCGGCTAATAGTTGTCGCACGCCGGCCATTAGCCCTCGCTGGTTTAGCGCGCGCCAAGCGCTCGCGCCGCTACGGGTATCTGTGTCATACACTCATTAATTATATGGACGCCGTACAATGAGCAACGATGAGTTAACAGTAAAGTAGATTTACGAGATTGTTTGTTTCAAATTTGTTTTCATTATATTCTGCCTGCTTTGTTAAAGGGATGGTCACTCAATACATGACACTTGGGTAAAATGCATCACTATGTATTAAAACGCAAAAAAATATAAGAACGTCCAAAAAATCCAACCGTTTAATTTTTTATTCTACTTTGGATCTACATATATTGGTTCGGTTGCAATCAAAGCTTTGGAACATAATTTGTTCCAATTTCTAACTCAAAACATCGTTGCGTGTAAAATAGTAATAAATAGAACAAATTATTACTCCACAGTAACATCTGTTATGCGCACAGAATGAGAAAAAGAGTAAAATCTTATTAGAATTCGGTTTCAGAGGGCGCGTCGGATCCTTTAATTAAAATTTCTTGGTTAGTTATAACTACATTTTTTTTAACTTTTCGACTCCAAGGTCCCTTTACACATATCGATAGAATTTAAAACAATTAAGTGCTACCTTAAATGTTAAGTAAAGAGACCTTGACACGACAGCGAATTGGATCAGATAAGAAAGAAGAATTTATTTAGATTTTGCTTTAGCATAAAGTTATAACATGGTTTAGAAACATTTTTTTTTTTGTCCTTTCATAACAAATCGAGAAACTTTTATGTATTTTTACAACTGTACTGGAAATATTTGCTTATAAGGTTTCACAGAATTTCAATTTAAATGCACTGAGAATAAATTACAAATCCTAGTTATAATTCATTCCGTTATCAGAATAAACGATTTGGAGTTACAATTATGATTTATGCAGCCGTAATATATCCTTCCATCATTTAACGGAATCCTGACAAATAGCAGCAATATGTAACCTCACTAAATGTAATTTTACTATTACACAAGCTCGGATTACGAATACGTAGCGTTACGTATAAATGGACCTCAACATCCTACTCAAAATATCAAAGCCTCACTGAGTTATTCAAAATAAACCAAGAATTTTCCAAAAATAAAGTAAGAGTTTAACGAGAGGCTCCTCAGATGAGAGGGTGATTATCACCTCCCTCCCTCTCAGCGCTAATGACGGGCTCATTAGAAGTGAGGCAGTTTGGAAGTTCTTACTTTAATGACAAAAAACGTTTAATAGAAGAACCTCCTTTTTGAGTACCGACGAGGTATTTATCTGCATCCTGTATATGGTGAGGTAATCTCGAGACTGGCCATCGGTAAGGATTTTTTTAAAGAGTGAGTTAGAGATCAATTAAATGCTGGATTACTTGATACTCAACATATAAGTGCCGTAAGATTTGTTTAGATAATTTATGTAGGTATGTATTTTTACTATTTTTGTAGTATCTATTTGAAACCTTCAGCTATGTCACAACTATACTTAGAAGTATCTCTTATCAAGATTTAAATTAATTTTAATATCTTTGGGTTGGTGATTGTGTGGGCGACAGGCTTGCCACTTGTCACTATTTTTTCACAATTGGAAAATTGTGCCCAGTAACCTAACTAACCTAGCCCAGTTTTGTTTTTCACTGCATGTGGTTAAAGGGGCCTGCTGCCTCTTTGACTCTGCCTACCCCTTCGGGGATTACGGGCGTGATGGTATGTATGTATGTGCGAAGGAAATATTAAGTAAGGACGGGAAACATATAAAAGAAAATAGAGAAATAAAAAATCATATCATGTTAGAGACATTTATTCAAGATTAAAAAATATTTTATTAGTCAATTTAAAATATAAGTACCTGTTATATTCTTATAATGAAACATGGGTGCAACAATTATTCTCACATGATTTTTTTCTAATACGACCTTACAAAGTATTATTTATTATTTAATCACCTCTCACTTTACTAATGCAAAATCACCTGATCCTTTTTTTCTCAATTCGAAATGAGTTTACCTGCGATTCGGTTAATTGTTCTGCAACCCCTGAAATTATCCGCCCCTACGTTCTCTCCCCCTCGACAAATAAATGATTTACATCTTATAAACTGCATATCAGAAAAAAACAAACTCTATACTTGAAGAAATAAGGACGATATTATTTAAGGGTGGAATTTCAAAGACGAACACTTGTTGTTGGTGTAAAATGTACAGTTTGGGTGATGCAACAAGTGTACGAGACAACAAAAGGGGCGATTAGGGCTGATTTATACATGGCCTTTTATTTTCCACCCTCAACTTTTATTTTGGGGCTTCGTAACTGAAATTCCCACACTCAGATTTGTGAGGGCGGCTGACACTATTATTGCGTAACAGTCGATTTGAATTTCTTTATTTATCAGTTAAGTAATTTGAAGATGACGTATGACATTTTCTAGGATTAAATCAAAACTAGTTACTTAATTATATCGTAAGTTTTAGGGCTACTAATATATACTTAAAATCTAGACATCATTACTCAAACATACGACATGCCTAAATAAATTAAATAAATACTGTGTTACAATTGTCTCTTAACTAAACATGAATTAGTAAAATTTTATTTTATAACTTTAAAATAAAAATAACAAAGTTAATACAATTAAATCAATTATTTTTCACCAACAAATATAAATGAACTTCAAACATAACATCGTCCATAAATTTCAAAGTTTATCACACAAAAAACTCACTATCAATTTCGAAATCACGATAATCACACACCTGATTCGAAGCTGTGATAAAAAAATCACAGAACCGTGACCCCACATACCCAAGGGCTGACAAGTGCACTCACAAACAATAAACGACTGAGGGGTTGGGTTGGGGGACGAGCGCACCCCAGGCAAACCTTCCCACGCACTTGTCACGCCGTGGGCATGCTCATCTTTTTAGATGACGCAAACTTCTTTCACGTATCTATTCTTTTGACCATCCATTGTTGCCGGTTTTTGCATCACAGCATCGTGGGAAACTCTCGAGTCTATGATAAACGATCCTGTAAAAAGCAAATTTATTGAAGTTTACATTGAGGTTATGTTGAGAGAGGCTGTGACAGATTAGATGTTTCGAAGTTCCACAGGTACCAGAACGATGCGATGGACCGTTAACAGTTTTACAATTATGTTACTGGATTATATGTAATACATATTTAAATATTGGTTAGTGAACAAGATTTAAAGAAGCTAAAAAATATCTAAAATAGATATTTATCACATTACTGTAAGATCAAAGTTCTGATCACAAATACCTTAGCACAATATCACCAATTGTTACTAATATTACCAATATTATATATTTAGTATGCCGTTATCTACATATCCTTGAACTAAAAGAAGTGCCCAATGTATTATAGAATCCAATTAGCAAAGGTACTCAAAATATCAAACTCATCAAAGCTATTAAACAAACGACCAATTACAAATAAATACTTCTCACAGCTTCTTTTCTAAAACCACCCCCGCAATCCTTTGATTGCAGTCATTACCACAAAATGAAAATTCAACCCCTAACGATACCTCCTAATAATCCCAAAATGCCTCTAATAGCCATTTAATTATAGACTTGGTCGAGTTCCACTGACCCCTTTTACACTTGTTTACATCTTCATCCCTCACCCCCGGCGCGGTGAGCCATCAAAATGGAATGTTTAATTCCAATACCCCACGATTTATTATAACAAAGCAGAACGGCAAGGATCCACGCTTGCCATCTGTCGCTGTTCCGAATCTCGCGTCGCTGAAAAAAACTCAATGTGCAAGCAGCCCTGGGAACCTAGGAACGGAGAGCATTCCCACGACCAACCCCTCAATTTTCAATAACCAAATTAGCCTTTGCGTTACCCTATTTCGGATATGAGGGAGTCGTGAATCTATTCATATCGATAAAAAATATTCGCCCTCTCTGTCGTACCGGCACGCTATTCGTATGTTCATCCCCTTCGAATGCACGTGTTCAATGGTCGTATATTTAATGCGCTCGTATGTGTGCGCGGAGCCTCGGATCGCGACACCTGCCGGCGCGCGCGCACCCCATTGGCTGAGGAGCCACTATCACCGCTACACTGATTTCTTTTAAACTTAATTTTTTTGTAATACTCTCTTCGGACGTATGATGAAAAAATCCTACATGTTTCGACCGGTACGAGCAGGGTATTTCGTGTGTAGGTGGCATTTTATGTCTGATAATTCTTTTTGTAAACAAAATGCTAATGAACTTAGACGTGAATAACTCAAATGCCAGATTTGGAGATAGGGTTGTATTACACTTTTTTTATTTATAAGGATGCCTACGAATGTTCTGATTCCCATTAATTCTAAAAACAGTAAAACATGTCAAACATCCATAAAAATATGCTAAAAAGAAAAATATGACAAGTACGTCAAGTAGTTAATACACGCGACATGCGCGTGCACAGCACGAGCATATAGATCAATCAATATGACTCGAGTGGTGGTATACTTGCTCCTCAATAAACTAACTATGAATATATTACCCAAAATACAGTAGGCACAATGTAGATAAAAGTATAGATGAAAATGTTATCATTTGTTGTCGTTGTGAGGTCACGCGCCGCGCGCGCGCCGCACGGGTCACGCGGGCCGGAGTTACCCCATCGCTTGACTTAGTGACCCCGCCGGGACGGGCGATAACAATCCCATTGTCCCATGAACGCAGGGGTAATGGGTAATGAGCGACATGTGTTGTGTTTACCCACAGCCGGGCGTGTGGACGGCACGTGACCGCCGTTCCCATGGACTGAGATCTAATGATCCACTTGTTACAAATTACAATTTCTTGATAGTCTAATAAGTTTCAGTTTAAACAAACCTGTTAGTGAGATTTTCTCGATAGTATGTAGTATATTTAACACGTTCCAGTCCTTACAGCAACTTAGTAATGTTGTCCTATCCAAGTGAAGTATTTTACTAGTTGGCGCCAGTTGATAAGGCTTTATCAGCTAGCGCGTAATAATACGATTAGTTTTATGAATAGGCAAATATGTGTGCATAAATAACAATTGTTTAAACATCCTTCAAACTTATCTAGTAGTCAAAAACATTTAGATCACAAACTATCGAAGTTTGCAAAATTCATATACAAATCTATAGGATTATATTTTCATCCCCCATCTATACCTAAGTAAGAAAACTCAATGAATGCAGTAAGTTCCTAAACTTTATTCAAACATTTTCCTTAACTCTTTACAATGTTGACAAAACATCAAAGTTATATTGTCGCACGCTAAAAGCTTTGGGGTATCGAATAATCCACTCGATACACCCACACACACTTACATAGGGGCTTTTTACGCATGCGCCTTTGTGCCGGGGGCGGCGCGCCGGGTATAAATAGCCGACCGACCGAGCAGCCCCACATTCCCGCCTGTGATCTCACTTGCGACACACGCTCTCTACTACAATCCCAAACATGTCTTACTACGCCAACAACGAGTACATCATCGCCACAAACAACTCCATGAACGAGAACAAATATAACAGCGAAAAGATGAAGAACAGCGGTTTCAAGGCCCTCCTTAAGCCGCTAATGAAGATCATTAAGAAGTCGACGAAGCGCGTTCCCGCCAAAACGTGCGACACGTGCCTCGAGGACGAGCAAAACTCGAACAACGAGTTGCTGGAACGCAAGCTCTACTCCGAGGTGGAAGCGTGCCCGGCCGGCGCCGCCTTCCTGGTCTACAACGAGGATGCGACCTGCGACATCGTGCCAGTGACCCCGGACAACTTCTATGTGCCCGTTCACTTTGCCCGGACGGAAGCCGGAACTTTCTTCTGGACCACAGTCACCAAGCAAGACGCCGACTTCGCAGCCGCCCACTGTTACACGGAGTGCCAGACCGCTGAGCAGCAGTACCCCCTGCATGACCGCTGGGTCCAAGCCTAAGCCGCCTCAGTGCCTTCAATCGTCTTCCAACAACGATCTGTGTCTTCCGTGAAACCGGTGCTTTGGTTTCTGCAACTGTCTGTGATGTTAGCTTTAAATTCTAATGTGCCATTTAGGATAAGTTAGGGTTAGAATTCGCTCAATCCACGTGATAACTCCTCGAAAGCTTTAATTGTATTTTCGAAACTTGTGATATTTTGAAAATTTTTTGTTTTGTATAAAGTACAACTTAGGTGATAGGTCTTAGTGAGCTTTATTGTGATCCTAGTATGAGCTTTAATTGTTTTAGGGATGATAAATTATTTATTATTAAGTAAGCCCATTTTACAAATGAAAATAAATGAAAATAAAATCATTTAAACTTATTTGATATCTTTTACTCCACTATTTATAGGTCCCAAAAACCTCACCCCATTACAAATACCAATAACCAAATGATACAGAACAGTAAGAAATAATACACAGTAGCCAGATAGGTTTTTAATGATTAAATACCAATAAGATTTAAAATCTGCCTGTATAAGGCTGGTTTATACTGAGGTCTTTAAAAAGTGGTCAGACCGGTGCTGACACAAGCCAGGTACCGGTCGGCGCACGTGCAGACCGGCGCCCGCGCAGCCCGCGCTACCGCTCTCTTAATTGTCGCTTTTTTCTCGATCCTGCTTTGAGCGCGCACTTTATTTGTTCGACAGAATTGGACAGGAATCGTTATCTGATTGCCGATGCCTAATTTGGTTGTGGAAGGTTCAATTACCGGCGATCTTGAAAGGATTGGTCGGTATTGAGCAAATACAATGCTATAGCTAATTGATTTAAGACAAATTCTGTGAAAAAAAGTGCATTCAAAGCCATATATGTAATGTAGGAAGTGTGTGATACACATTTTAATATAAATTACAAATACAAAACAAAGGGTAACGAGTTAATCAAATAAAGGTATTAAAACTTTCTTCCGCCCTTTGCACTTCCCGCCAAATTTGGTCAATTGTAGAAGTTTAAGAACGTCTCAAATTCAGCCGTGATATTCAGTTTAAGGCATTATAAAAGAAAATCTTTAAGATCAAAAATAGGTTATAATCATATTGCAATATTAATAAGCAACAAAGTAAGTGCAATATTAGTAAGAAAAGCCTTTACTAACATTCATATTTTTAATATCGAAAGCAACCATAAAACATCAACTTGGATTTTAATAAAAATTTTTGCGTTAATTAGTTTTATTACCGAAATAAGAACACACAATCACTATTATCGTTATCATTGAAAGTTTACTTGACCAGCGGTAATCATCCACTAATGGATATTCGCAATTATAGTTAAGTACTTAGAATAAATGTAATTTAGGCACTATAAACGTAATCTATATTAAAGCTATTGGGGTTCAATTTATATAAAATCTATATAAAAGCACGTTTTAATTCAACTTTTAATAAAAAATACAATTACATTTACAACTTAATTACTGCAAGTAAAGAATTCCTTATTAATTTATATATAAAAAATAATATCTGCAAATGTAAGTCTATATTTGGATATTGTGTATTGTCAATAAATGTTCAAATAGCAATTAAAGCAAATCATATCGCCTTTAGTAGCAAAGTTCATATTATATATAATTAAAATAGCTTCTCAATACGTCCTCAAAATCGTCCCATAGTTACTTTACAACAAAAACCAATTTATGCCATTTTAGTAACAAAATCACATCAACTGAAAAAAACCAGCTCGTATCAAAACACATCTATCTTCGGCAACTTTCCAATTACACTGTTGCAATCATTTTTTCCAAATATAGAGTCGCTCGGCAAGGCGACCATCTCATAAGATGCGAGAGATAAAAAGCGCGCGAATGCTCTCGAACGAAAATCAACCCCGAACAAGTTCCAACCTGTCGCAACAAACTCTACCACAGACAAGTCACGACATGCTTCCAATACAGAAAAATGTAGAGTTGTACAATCCATTGTAAAACGAAGACACTATTGTGCTAATAGTAAAATGATAACAATAAAAATTGGCTATTCTAAAATGCACGTGCAATGCGTCGTGGGGCTTTCTCTACGACTCTACGTGCTCACCGAATTGTGTTACGAACAATACCGTTATAGGTGCAATAAATTAGTTTGGTGTATTCAAATTGCAACACAAGCTTGCAAATTCAATAGGCAGAAGAATCTACTGACACAAGAGATGACTACACGAACATTCCGAACTACACGTGGACACGTGTTTATTTTGGTTTTAGTAAAACATCGTAAATAGTAAATATAATCAGTAGGCACCATATTTGGTCTCATCTTTCAATGTATATGTCGTCAAAAATAGCCATCATGCTTTCAGAACAGTAGTCTCTATTTACAGAAGTCAAACATAGCCCAAGGTTAAATACATACACTTAAACAAGCCCTTATAAGTACAGTAATTACGCATTTATACCTATTAATCACTCTGTTTTATTGCTTCTATACCGTCAACATTAATATGTACAGTATATAAATGTATTGAACGCAAAAACAACAATTAAATAAAAAAGTCTAATTGCATGCAATCAATTGAAATAGAAAACTGCAAAAATAATCTGCATTAAAGAAAACATTATAATTTATAAAGTAATTAAATTATAAAAACGCATAATATTAATAGATAGTACAAACCAATTGATAACAGTTTCAATAAAAACTACCCACATACCCATTAATATTAGCAAAGAAATTGCTTTAAATAAACGACTTACTCCCAATAAAAACTGCAACGCAAACACATCAATAACAGTTTTATTAAAGCCTCCATGTTATTTGAGCAGTTAAACTGCTCACATTACTCTCTTAACAATAAAAGGCTGTAAATTATTAACTAGGTAACGCAGACTCATCAACATAAAAGACACACTCCCAATCATATTTCAACTCTCATTCATAAAAGAAAACTTTTAAAAGTAATGGTTAAAACAATAAGCGCATACAACCGCGCAACGGTTATAGATTCGCGTCGCGCAAACGAGACGCGAATGCTAATCGGCGCGCCATTGATTAAAAATTATCTCCCGGTCCCGCTAGCTCGCAATTACCCACCTATAATACGTAGGCAGAGTTGTCCGGCGTTAATGCCATACGCAGCTACGGCACCGATCCGAGCCGTGAGAAATTTCGGCAGATGTTCAATTCTTGACGCGGCACGACGAGTGAGCGCTTACAGGCTTTTTTTTCTCCTTCTCGAGTTTAATAATACTCCGTTGGCTGCGTATCGGGACGACGCGACCGTGAGTCATCGTGCATTGTTGGATGCACGTGTTCGCTCGGACGCTCGGGTTAGAAAGGATTTCTTTAGTTTTTTTGCAACCCCTTAAAATTCCGCAACTCTTGCAAAATTTGGGTTAACGTAAACTCGGATTGTACACGTGCATTGGACACAATTGTGATCCGGGCATTGTCCGTACACGTGCGCTGGGGCCGAGGATCGCAGTCAAATTATGATCTATGGTTAATTGGAGATTATGGCAGGCGGCGTTTAATTAGTTTTCAATTACGATTAAATTGAGGGTGCCGATGGCTGCGTCCGATAAGAGCAATTAGGGCACTTGAGCTTCACGCGTTTATCTTATGGCCCGGACTTTATAGCGCAATTAAGAGTCAGAATAATAACGCTTGCTACTACCACAGAATAATACGAGTAGGAGGATGGAGAGTTATTGAACAGAAAGTTATGTCGTTATTAATCTTAAATCTAAATAAAGATAAATTACTTATCTTGTCTTAGCGTGACAATCTGAAATTATTAATGTATACCTACTTTACCTTTACAGAAAATTCTCCTAAAATTATATGGCTCCTTTGTAGATGATGTTACATTTTCGCAGACAAAAACATTAGTATACTAATCGTTTCGAAAACACTCTCTAAATTATTTGCATACATGTTACACCTATTCACATAATACAATCGCTCGAATTAGCCAAGAAAAAAAATCCCAAAAATTAAATGCGTTCGTCTACATTTGTGATCATGCAATCAAGTATCAAGGCCATTCATGGATTACATAAACTATCTTACCCTTGCCATAGACATGCGATTTTAATTATGAAAATGAATAGCGATAAACTTAACCTATTCTAACTGCACAAAATATCATAGTTGCATAAAGTAAGACTACCACAAAAATATTGTGCAATGTTTGAATAAAATCAAACGTAATATGAATAAGACAAACCATTTCGGCAACGACTGGACTGAATTCTTTGGCCAATTTGGTGCCAACTCGATAGTGTAACGACCCACAGCTAATGAGGTTAAATATTGACTCATAAACATGATAATCGTCCTTGCGGTCCCGGGACGTGAGGTCGGCACGGCACGGGCATAGACAAATTGAAACAATGCGCCACCTGTGCAATCGGCGCGAGTGGTGATATCACTCTGTTTGCGCAGTTGATAAGCGCTGATCGAGTCAACACGCTACTTGCGTCAAAGCGATGAGCTGGCCGTGGAAGGGTTAAGGCTAGGAACGCCTCCCCAAGGACAGGCCAGGGTTAAAAAATATCAACTAGTCATTGTAGTCCCGACTAGTCATTATAATATGGGCAATTAGAAGTAAATTTTATTTGCCTCATGTTTGAAAACTGGCTTACAAGCTAGGTATTTTTAATTTTGTTTGTTAAAATTAACGTATAATATTTCACTCATAAAACATTTGCTAATATTGCACTTACATTTTACACTGAACCGTTAGATACATAATAATATGTCTAACATACTCGACTACATTATTACGACTTGTTCAAGATATATCGTAAGAACTAAACAATAACCTACATTAAACTGAAATTAAATAATTTGTTTATACTCGTAGCATGCTTATTTTAAGATTAAATCTCAAACTTATATTTACAGTGCGAGCTATTTTATTTATACAAATTTACATGGAGTTATGTTAATTCGTAACATAAATAGGTCGCTTTCCTTTACATTAAATCTTAAGAAAAACATCGATTAAAATATGATTGGAACATTCCCCTTAAATAAAACAAACTCAATCATGAGTCATGGTGGAGCATGGTTGTTGACAACGGCTCTCATTAAACAACTGATAACATTCGTATTAATATCAACATAACCAAATACATTTGTGATGAGTCTTCAAGAAACTATGTGTATCAAATTCTTCTTCTTTTCCTTTTACCGCTTGACTACACTAATATACATTGCATAGGTACCAACAGTGAAATGATTACCAAGAGCAATTATTTTATGGAACATTTTCATAATTGTCAAAATACACTTCTTTTTTATGAACTTAAGTGCCTCGGTACTTTAATTTTTAATGTGGTTTCATTCAATACATATTTGTCCATTGATAACATAATCACATCTTTCTTCTCGTTGCTACCGTCACTTCTCACACGCACTAATTTCATAGATGCCCTGTGAAAACAGAAAACAAATGGATACTATTCTAGACACACCCCCAAATACACATTTCACTATAGGTCATTTTGATATCTCAAAAAACCCTTTGGGACCAAACTTTTGATTTTCATTTTCACTTTCACATTCATTACTAGAAACAAAACACGCTTACAAAGACCAGAAATAAAGACTACACTTTTATTTTATTTCCACTGCACAAGTATATAGATAGGTACCGTTACTTCCTGGATGACACCACACGAATAACTGAACTCCCAAATATTATTCACCAAAATATATAGAGGATTCACCCCCCGTTACTCGAGTCTTTCTCACGATTTACAATACTTACACTTTGACCTATTTGAAAAGCCATTGTCTGCAATTGCATTGTCTTGCAAATACTTCCGTGTCCCCTTCTTATCTATTTGGCAAGGGATCGATATTAGTTCCGCGTCGGCGAGATAGATGGCGCTGACGCGTGATACCATATAAAGCCGATATAAAGAGTGGAACCAGAAATTATTAAAAATCAAATAATTGACAGCTAAAGACAATATTATGTTGTGTAATAAAATTATTTAATTATTGAAATGCTAAAACTTTTCACAACAATGACATAATTCCTATGTAAATTATATGTATCTCGTATTATGCATTGATTCACCTCTCTATACAGTTTTAAAGACAAATGGTTTAATTACATAACACGATACATGCTATCCTAACTAATATACCTATTAATGCCTACTGCATGTTAATATTATATTAGGTATTCGAATTGTATTAAATGTGTAATTGTATTTCGAAAAAATTGAAAACATAAATAGGTCAGTAACAGTGACAAATTGACAGCAAACTCAAATAAACGATCCACAAATAAAAAAAGAAAACAATTGTTTTGAATATCGAACCCAAAAAGTATTGAACAGAATTCGTCATAGACACCATCGGAAGGCCAGCGAGTGGAGTGGCGCACGCGCCGCGCACGCTTCCGCACTCGGAACAATACCGTAATGACATTAGTACTGTTTGCCGGGACCTTTGTTAGCATCTGTTCGGCTCGGTAATGAGACGCCTTCAAACAGTAAACACCAGCTGGCTTTATGAAACAATCGAACTACAAACATTGGACAGTTACAACTGGTATTAGTTTGCTACGAAATTCGTAGGCGGTGCTACGAAGAGATATTAGGTAGCGTAACACAGTTCTGTGACTGTTTTGTAATTCGGGCATCTATTATTTATTATTTTTCTGTTTTTTGGTAAAAAATCGACGAATTTATAACGCATGCATGATGCAACGCATGATATTGTGTATGATATTTTTATTAAATGTTGTAATAAAATATCAAGGTACTATATTACAACATTTATAATAATTTGAGTCAAATTTTATCAAAAAAATTGATATTGTAATCCTCTCGCAATATTCGAAACGAATCAACACGATATGGCATATAAAAGTGCAACAAAAACTTTATTTAACGACCCTGTAAAAATACCAAATAAAAAAAAATCTGAAATCTTATCATCGCGCAACATTTTAAAAATGGAACAGTTTTCGTTAATTTAGTAATTGGCAATCGTGACACGGTCGTCGCAGACGGCCGGTGTTCGCGGGCCGTGGGAACGGCGACAGTTGCGCGCGCACCTGCCCCCCGCTAAAAAACTACCGACATTCAAATTCGGAACGATTTGCTTGACCTTGTGCGTGTTTTGCTTTTCTTCTTTTTTTTATCACTCCAAAAAGTTCTAAGGCATGATCGACGTAGTAATTTTTATGCCAAATAATAATTATGTGTACCAAGGATGGATTCCATCATATTATAATATTTGCTAATGTTTTTACATTATTTTTGAAATTAACCTTTTTGAAAAAAACTTATTTTATATCTACATCTAAAACTGTTTACCAGTAACCGTATAGTAAAAAAATCAATACCAGTAACCTAAAATATAGCTCGATTCGGTGGATTTTAGTCATAAAATATACTAAATGCTTCAACTGGATGGTATAATTAATATAGCCTAATTATTTAAATTTATGCACCAAATAAATATTTATTGGACCATCTCAAGTTTAATTAACATCAGTAGATAAGTACACGTGTATGATTACCCGCGGAAATAGACACTTTAATAGTCCTTTCATGCCTAACCAACAATAATAGTGTTAATCGGTTTACTAGGACCAGAACTGCTAAGTAAAAGTCATAACAGCTATTTTACTCAAACATTAAAT
Source organism: Glyphodes perspectalis (assembly GCA_951394215.1). NCBI lineage: Eukaryota > Metazoa > Arthropoda > Insecta > Lepidoptera > Crambidae > Glyphodes > Glyphodes perspectalis. The sequence continues at coordinate 10,545,782 of OX596214.1, read as the reverse complement.
AATTTTCTAGAAAGATACAATATCCAGACCACAGAATGATAATAATAAATACTCAATACTGCCATGAAAATGCCACTATACCTAATATCAGTGACTTGAATTCATCTTAATGTTGTAGTCGAACTGTGACCCCAAGTTTAATGGTAACAAATTAAATCTGAACAACTAAACACGAAAATGGTCCATCATCAATCTTAGATAACGAAGAAAACGTCCATTTGTAACCTTAAACAGGCCGCGTTATCGTCCGAACTGGAAAGCTCAAAAAACCAGCGCATCATTGTACCGGTATCCTTATCGCTACTTACGGGGAGCATCATCCCATAGATCCGCTAAGTCCAAGGTTTTTTGTGCACGCGTCAACGGTTGGTCGCACCCCGCTCGCGCCATATGTCGCGTGGAGCCGTGGGAACGCAGCGCGGGATGAACGCAATGTGCGCGAGACTCAACTGTCGACACTTGTCTATGGTGCGCCCGTTCTAATTTTAAATTCAAACCCTCTGTGATAAAGTTCCATTTTCGAATGCACCCCTTATTCTACACTGTAACTTAAATCCATGCAATTTTAAATTCTATAATCAAGCATTAAAGCTCAATACAGACAGATCGCACCGTAATCTGTAGTAAGAACTTTTTATGCACATGCCCTCTATTGATTGACTGTGTATTATGATTACTCAAAGGCCAAGTACGCGTGAAAATGTTGTTTATATAGGTAATGATGAAGTGTTTATTTTAATTAGTAAGGAGGCAACATGCAACACTTTCCCACCATTTTGTGAGAAACCTAAACATATCTACTTAATATAAATAGAGAAGTATGTAAATAAGGCAGTTAATGTCTGAAGTATTTAAAAATCTCAGTATCTCATAAAATTGCAGTGCAAAAATACTCCTAAGCTTAACAAAAATCCCAATAACAGTATTGTAGATAAAAATACTATTAATATGAAAAAAAGATTATCAGTCGTCGTCACACAAATATCACCTCTCAAATGGCGGCAAAAAAAATAATACAAGAGCGAGGGGAAGACGCGCAACTGGCGCGGGCGATCGTGGGAACGCAACGAGTTTTCAAATATAGAACGCCTTAGAAAAGGTGCAATTCGTTTTTTTGTTCGATAAGTTTTTATAACTAATGACGCGCGTACTGGTACTGGCGAGCAGAATTTGAAATTGGAACCAATGGAATTTTGTTTGGAGATATTCGAATTGTGTTCTGCAAAAAGTTCAAGCGCATCTTGAACGGTAAATTGTTTTTTTTGGTTCCCAGTTTTTAGGATGTTGCTACTTTTGGCATTCTTTCGAGATTTTATGTAAAAAATATTTTAGTATTGTAATTAATTTGTATTTATGTATGCGGAAAAAGATTCAATCTTTTAAAAGATACAACCGAACGTCCTTGATAGAATAATAAAAAACCGAACGTTTTGAATAACATTGAAAAAATTAAGTAACTAGGTGAATTTGTTACAAATGTTTCGTTTGCTGAACTGTGCCTTTACTAAATATAAATCACACTACAAGTAGTCTTTCCTAGGTGCCTAGACATCAACAACTTACGCAATATGGACCAGGATGACGCAAACGGCCCAAAAAAGTTGAAGATCCAAAATGAAATTAGTGAAAAAAACAACAATTCGACGTCAATCAATTCACTTTTCACGATTCCACACTTAACCCTAGATTCGGTACATCTGCCGCTACAAAAGAGACCCCCGCATTATGCGGGCACGTATTTTTTCTTGACCTCGTTCGGCCTTTGTGCCCAAGGGGCGAACCGTGGGAACGATCTCGCTTCCTTGGCCATATGCGACAGAAAAAAGTGCAATTATTTATTCCCCCTCGAAGAAAAGGGGAGTTGTGAGAACGTGACCTAACAATGCGCTTCCTGACTTACGATACACAATCTCGCAGCGGCGCCAAAACGTATTCGCCCCTAATGTGAGAGCCTAAGATGCCACATTCCGATAACCTCTGCCTCGCGTTCGATGTTCAACAAATAATCTCAATAGTAACTTCGGCAATCGAAAACCGATTCAAAGTCGCCCCTGTTGCGTGTAAATTACGTTCATTTTAGCTTGGGAGTTACGCGAGAAATTTATGGATAGTTTCTTCAGTGTAGATTAATGTACGGCTTGTGTACACTGAATGGCATTACGCGTGACCTTTAGATAGGCGATTGTATGAAAATGATAATCGATCTGGATCCGTTAGCCGCGCGATTCTTTTGTGAATTTCTCGTCGAACGTATTGTTGCCAACGCTGGTTTTTCTAAACAACGACTATCATTATGTGCGTCAGTTTTTTATTGTTTACACGTAAATTATGGATTGCGTATATTAACGGCACTTTTTCATGGAAATTAGATGTACTACGCAGATTATGATATTCAAGCTGTGAATATCATAAATTGTTTAAGCTCGAGTATTGCGTCTTGCCATCATGTTGTTCCATTACTTCTGAACCACACATGTTTATATAAAAAGTAACGTACAAATATACTATACTTATAAAAAAATACCTAGAAGTAAATAAAATATACATGTTTTGACTAGAATCGATCGATTTGACTCGAATAAAACAATAAAAAATTCACCACATTTCGTATTTGACAACCAAATTAAATCATAAACTTATTTTTAAAGGATGCTTGACAGAATATGCCCATTTGGTTTATCAAATTGAGTAATTCAACCGAAGAAACATAATATCATAAATAATGATTAGTACTAATTGTACCAAAAAAGGCATCGAAGCTCACAGGTTTGTGATTTTAGAACATTAAACTGTAACGGTAAGAAGCTCGCATGATTTTTGTATATCACAATTGTTGAGGGCGTGTCCATTCGCTTAGTCGGCAGCTAATTGAGTGAAATGAATTGTATCGCACTTAACATTATTACTTTGTAATACAATTACTTCAAAGACATTTGTGCCCTCATATCTGTTGCAAGTGCAAAGGAAATGCGTTTCTTGTGTATGTTGCAATAAATTGTGTATTGTAAACCTGACCTCATTCGCTTCATACTTAGCATTATTTGGTTAATAATGAGATAACGTTAGGCACTATTATCAAAAAGGCCAAATTGCAGTGCCATATCTTTAAATATACAAGTGAAAAAGAGAAACGCCAGTCAGGAGAAATTAGATAATCATTGTGGATGTTAATTCGATATTTTAATGAAGCCTTTGTGCGTAATAAATGGATCTTATCTGAGTTCTACTCTGCCTATAGTGTCGAGATCATTCGCTGTTTCGACAGAGAAGGTTTAATTTATAGTATGTATTGCCGATAACCAATGTCACATGTTTTACTAATTGCAGATAACATATTCTTAAACAAACATACCTTGTTTAATTCAATGCGATTGGTCTGATAATTTGAGCTGAGAGCAAAAGTTTTGATATATCGATGCGCATACGAGCAATAAAAAAACAAACAGTTAACCTAATCTAAAGCAAGTATTGTAGTTAATTGATACAGCATATATCAATTCATAAGCAGAGCTATCAGTTCTTCATTTTACATACAATAAATGTAGACAAGACACCGACGACAATGACCTTTGGAAAACGCAACAAAGCATATCACACTCTACAGAAATATCACATTCGTACATAACAAGAAGTGAAACATGATATGTCTGTAAATATATGGAATACTTAATTATTTTACCCCTTCATATAATAGTTGTCACGCAAAGGACCGATAGGGGGGCTTTTAAGCTCTCAAACACTAGCCTAATCTAATGCATATTAATACATAGTATAGGGAATCTTCGATAGTCCTCACCTTTTTTATATTGTGTGTTACTTTAAAATACAAAAATCATCAAAATCGAAGTTGTTTCTAAGGAAGAAAACGGTTTTATTGACGCGACTAATATATCTATACTAATTATTATACCATAACGCACAGCAGTTCACATGACTCTGGAGCTGATCCCCTCGCTCGGTCTCGTGTCTTGCGGCACCGGCAGAGCTCGGCACGAGCGCGCGCACGGACTGCGCGCGCGCCGCTTGCGTAACTCAGAACTGTAGTTTCGACCTGGACCGTTTTATTTGACGTCGGGCATACAGCCTCCGAATGTTAAGTTTGTTTGATGATTTTAAATTTCTGCGGTTAACATAACATGTTTAGTGTATTATTTAACTAGCTCGATGGCGCATTCGGTATTGATCCTGTCCTAAACACCATGAGTAGTGGGTTCGATTCCCACCCAGGACAAACATTGGTGTGATGAATACTTGTGTTTGTTCTGTGTCTGGGTGTTGGTATCTAAAATTTAAGTATATATGTGTAATACCCCTGTTGGTTCTGATATCCGTAACACAAGTGCTTAAGCTACTCAGCTCGAAGTTAGATCAACAATGTATGTGATGTTGTCGGATATTTATTTATTATTAAGAGGCTGTGAAAGTAAAGAAAAGATCTACGTTAACAGGCCACGTGCGCTTAAATATTATCCAATGATAAGTGACACTAATTCTTAAAGGGGTTTTTACTATATTTCTATTTATATGAGAGGTCACTTTATAGCCAAATTGGGCCGACGATCGGCGTGCATAGTAGCTAATGTTCGTGTATAATACTAAATCGTCGGCAACGTACTACATCAGTATATTGAATAAATAGCCTAGCAGTTGCTAACTAATTAATCAATCGATCTAGATAGATAGAGCGTTGAAGCGGAAGAATATCAAGCAATGCAACCACCCGTGGTGAAAGGATTAACCGCTTTAACATCGGATACTATTTATTTATCATAAATACATAATGAGCAACTGTTCTTTGATATTTTGACCGCCGCTATATGTAAATCATACGTCTTCGTTGACTTTAGAGTAGGTAGGTATTGATTTTACACGTGTTTGATTGACCTGCATACATACATACGCCCGCAATCCCCAAATTTGGTGATTTAAAATTAAAAGATAAATTAAGACAAAGCCAAAACGCGTTATCAAATAGCCCGTTAGTCATTCACCTCTTACAACATTCTAAGGAAATTGGTTTCCAATAAGTCCCAAACCAACGTAGGGAAATGGTGGATGACCTTTCGTGTCTATAAAGAGGAAGGAAATACCAATGTCGTACGATGCTCAGACGGCATCTGAAGACGTACTGTGCGCAATCATGATGGCTCTTGTGGTTAATTAGTATCATGTCATGGTTTACCTTCCTGCTACCGTTTACGAGTGAATCTCACAAACCCATTTCATCATAAAATTATATATAGATAGGTACGTCATTTTGCGTGGTTTGATAAATTAATATAGTATAGCGGAATTAATGCAAGCTCTCCAGCCATGCTGTATGCCAATCACTCGGATCAGAGAAGCCTTAATTAACAAAAATAATTTAGAATTTGAATGTGTATAAATATTTTACAACGTTGACGCATAGGATGAGGAAGATGACACTACATTGACGAATACATAACCAAATTTAACAATGAAAGAGTATTGCGGTGCTCGATGTTCGTTTAATTTAAAAATCACTTTAGGTGTCTGCTATACAAAGCCCTCTTAAACCTCCCAAACTTCTCCATCAATGTCATCACTAGCTAAGATCACTAATGTACATATTACCTACATTACATACTATTTATTCTAATAGAGTAAATCATGTTTCGTAGTGAATTATAGACCCCAAACCCCATACAATAATAGTTAATAGTCGATAAGTTGCAACTCATAGCACAGCTATGTAGCACAGATTCCGCTCTCGTCGGTCGCTCGCGCACGTCCGCGGCACGAGCGCTGCGCACGCGTCGACGGGCGCGGTTGCGCGCGTCGCCTACTAACGCCGTCGGACGTTTACGCAAACTTTCATGTTTTCAACCAGTTTTCCTCTTAGAGACTAGTTTTTATTTTTCCTTTACGGTTTTTGTCTTTTTTATAAACATAGTTTTGCAATTTCTAAAGAATATAGACTAGACTTCAGCAAGTAAAATGAACATTTCATTGTATTGTACTTAAAATGTCGCTTGGTTAACTGCGATTTGTCGTGGGCATTGTTAAATTCGATTGATTTAGAAAAACTTGTACCTACTTAGATGAGTTTTTAACGTGTTACATTTCACTTCACAGCATGATTCCATAGAACAATTAGGTAAAAAATTCAAGACTAGATTTAAAAACCTTTCACCTCAAATTAACACGATTACTTAACCAAAAACAAATTGCAACAGTTTCTAAAGTTGAAACTCGCCAAACTGTCAAAGAATGGCCGTTGCATTTTTCGCATGCAAGCGAGATAAAATCTCGCGTTACCCAACCTGACAATTCGAGAAAGAGGTGCCATTTCCGCCACTTTCATCGTTCTAAAGGCATCGGATAGCGTTTTGCAATTGGAACGTGCTGTGCAGTCACTTATTCCGTTGGCACGAGTGTCTATACACAGTCGAATCACGCGCCGGCGGGGCGAGGCGCGCGGGGTGCGTCTGCGCGGACCGTGGGAACGGCCTGCCTTTAACGCGTCGCACGTGCTCGACTACTGCCGCCGAGAGCGACAGAGACGCACTACGCAACACCACCGAGGCCGACAAGGACGGCCACTATCAAATGAAAGCAAAAAGTAATACGACAATAAAATAACGCGGACCAACAATAATTTGTGAGCGTTCGAATTTCTTTCGGAGCGTGAAAGGGACGGAGCCTTATTCGAAAGTAAGAATAAAACAGTAATGGAGATGTTGATTTATCACCGAGGTGGTGGCCGCTACTGTGTTTAAGAGCCGTTTGTTATTTTGAAATCGCGAGGCCGGTATTACAATGGATTAATGGCGGTCGTTAGGTGCGCTGCCTTGCCCCTGCGTTTAGCAAGTGACTCATGACCGCAAGTGACTATAGCCTCTGAGGTCATGACGCGCGTGGTAAAGATAATGTGCTACTTGAGCTTTGCCTACTGCGCCTACGTGTTTGAGGATAGCACTGGGCTGATTCAATTTTTATTATGAGACTCGTCTTTACATTCCTATCTAAGCACTGACCTTAACATGGGATGATACTGAGTCAGATATGCCTTTATATTTGAATCTAAGTTTTATTGCCTTGACTATTCAAGATACCCACTTTGCACACATGATCAATATTACCCAGAGATCCATCATTAGAATTTATGAATTTCTGTACAGGGATAATTTACTCGAATTTTCTAGATAAAAAATATCGAAATCTTTGGATAGAACTTATCTTTTTAGTGTTTTTTTCTGTGGCTGTACAATTTCTTTTTACCTTCTCGTACTCTACATGAGTGCTGTCTTAGCTCAAGTAAAAGCTCTTTAAGTTTTCACCCATATTCATTCACAGTTAAACTTACTGCCTCATTGAAACAGAATACACACTACCGTGTAAGACATTTACATAAATTACACTAGAGTGTTACGTTACACCCTCAACATGGGACTGGTAGCGCAGGAATGACTCACAGCGCAGACTTTACTTGCAGTGAGGTCATGAGTTAAGTGTTCCGCATTATCTTTCGTGATACGTGACGTTGTTTATGTACCCGATCAAGGCGCCAGACCCACGCACAGTTCAAAGTACAACAGTAATGAGCGAGAATTATGATTAACATTACTACATAATATACATATATACATAACATCAAACCCATAATCCCCGAAGGGGATATGCCATTAGTCGCCTTTTACGACATGCTAGGCAAGAACCACAGTTAGAATATTATTTTTAAGTCCCAGACCAACACGGGACAGTGGGCTGGGTTGGATGGAAAGCTGTGAAAAAGGAGTGACAAGTGGCTAGCTCGTCGCCTACTCAGACACATACCCAAAAGCCCGTAAACCATTAGTCGCCTTTTACGACATGCTAGGCAAGAACCACAGTTGGCACATTTTTTTTTTTAGCCCAGGTCAACATGGGCCAAGTCCCAGAGTAACATGGAACTTATATAAATAAGTGCAAATGAATTAGCTGTAACAAACAATTGTAGTTCTATGAAATCTTTGAATTCTGCAATCGTGACAACAAAACTCATGTGCGTAAAGGCAACCAAGAAAGTAAGACGATGGAATTTCCTAGACGTCCAACGAGTATTCGTGAGTAATTTTTCTCCCGTCTTCATTTTAATTTCAACATAATTTCTGATATAGTTACAGTCAGCGTATGATTAAACGGATACCTTGTATTATTACGATCCAAAAAGACCTGGAAAATAATAGGTTATCCAAATGGTCATTTTATGATTAGTCATAACCCTAATTGCGTTAGATAATTAAATATATCATGTTCTAGATATGCGTAGATTTTGGCAGCGTCTGTAGATGTCTCATTGTTATTTATTTTATTACAACAGAGGGCACTGCGCCTGACTCTATGAGTAAGATTTTGCGTCGTTTTGTTGAATTTAATTTAATATTGTTTACTCATTGACATGTTCTTATTTGTTAGTCATCAAATCATAGTCCGATTAGTCACATATAATTTATTTTATTAATTTTCAGTGCGTTATTACTCACTCTCAATCTTGTGAATAACTAACGTCTTAAATCTATACATGTAATAAATCTGTAGAGAAGTCAATTCTGTACATGAAATATATTTTCAAAATAACTATCAGCGGGTGATTAGTGATCGATACTGATGCCAAAAATGCAATCAGTAAAATTTTTGTCTGTCTGTCTGTCTGTCTGTATGTTCCTTATAGAAACAAAAACTACTCGACGGATTTTAACGAAATTTGGTACAATTATTCTTCATACTTCTGGGCCGGTTATAGTATACTTTTCATCACGCTACAATTAATAGGAGCAGAGTAGTGAAGGGAAACGTTGGGAAAACGGGAGTTACTCCATTTTTTAAGCTTCCGTCGCGTGTGCAGCCTTAATGGTTAAAGTTACATAGAAATGATGTATGACGGAAATAGTCTTTATAATATTAACCATAAACGCGGGTGACACCGCTGGCACAGCTAGTATTTAATAAATATATCAGACTAAGCTAATAGCTTAAGCACTTGTGTTACGGATATCAGAAACAACAGTGGTATTACAAATATATACTTAAATATTGAAAATTAACACCCAGACACACAACAAACACAAAAATTCATCACACGAATGTTTGTCCTGGGTGGGGATCGAACCCACAACTCTTGGCGCATGGGGCAGGGTCACTACCGAATGCGCCATCGAGCTTGTCAAAGCTTGTTATATGCTAGCTATACACAAGAATCACCCGATGGAGTCTACTCAATGTTCTACTGGGGGCCTTATGATAACTCTCGTTTTGAAGCCGGCATAAATAGAACTAAGTGGTTCCTGAGATGGGACGTGATCAGGCTTACCAGTAGGTTACAGCATCGACCATCGTTCTATCAATAAATGGACTTAAATTGTCTTAAAACAGGAGGAGTTTGCGCTACCTGATTCCTTTTCTTATATGATACGACACTGCGGTAGAAGCGAAGGATTAAGTAACCGTACTTAATCCTTCGCTTCTACCGCAGTGTCGTATCATATTCAGTTAAGTCCGACACACTACTAGGCTAGACACCGGTCTAGCCTAGTAGTGTGTCGGACTTAACTGAATGACTACATGTAGCAAGTAACAATAAAAGCTACACTGATATTTTTGTAAGATCATGATTGATCAGTAACTGTAGGTACATTCTACGTAAAACATACTTATACGTTTTCTAGATTTACAACCCGTTTCGAATTGTCTGTGAATGACCAATGATTCATCTTAAGTGCTTAAAGATGATATAATAAATATATTATTGCTTAAGGACTTGCATTAGACATTACATACTATAAATACTATGATAAATGTTTATGCAAATACCATGTTACTCTATCAATGACATCAACAATCGTGAAGAATTATGTCTGCCTCTGCTTGGCAAACTACTCCTCATTTTATATCTTACATCGATTTGTGTGATGGATTCGTTGGTTTGGGGGCTCATTTTGCCAAATTTTTGCTTGCGTATATAATTTTTGCTTTTTTCTGGATGTAATACATAAAAAAAAAACTCACTATCGATACTATACTGTTACTTGTAATGAGTAATGAAATCTTCTGGATAAGTAAACATGACGCATGAATTGCTGTATAGCACATCATTTTCATCAGATGGAATTAGATAAATGACAAATTCTTGTTGTTTTTTTCTTATTACTAGCCGCATACACCTACACATTGTGTGTGATTTCACGAGGTAAATATTTTGGACACGCGTGCCAAGTCAATGCATCTCGTGGGTGGTTCTAGAACGCTCAGCAGAATGTGCAAGCCGTCACTTGCGCCTCGGTTGCATGAGTGAACATGACATAAACAAGGAAGGCGACAAAAAATGCCACCTCCACCGACCTTTGCCATGACATGCCGGCGGACACATGGTGCGAATCTCGGCGTAGGCTCGACCGACGGCTCCGGTTACAGGCCACATTTGGCCACCAGCTATGGCCAAATGGTGCAAAAACGGCCATTGATGGCTGGCCAGTCGTGAATCAGCCGAGCGTAAAGTCTTGACCTTGTGGTGATTTATTGGTCGGCCTGGCCTGGGTTCAAATTATTTTGGCATATTTCGGCGTATTGAATCCGATACGCAGAAACATGCCAACACTGACAATTATGGAGTCGGATAAATAATTTAGTGACATAGAATTGTCAATGATTTAGTTTTGGTCACCCATCTGTTGACCACTGCCAGTTTAGGATTAGAACATCGTTTGTACGAATAAATATCCATTACTGTTTAAATAATATGAGCAAAGACATTTTGTTGTATGTCTGAATTATTTATCCACATTTTAATCCATCTTGTTGTAAGAACTTATTAACAAAAGCATTAACTGTATAAAGAGCGTGTTACTGCCAATTACCATATAAGAAATATATTCACAAATCATTGTTTTTTTTTCTTTAATCATCCCATTGCCACGCCTAATGCATGGCATCTCAATCTTGTAAGTCTCTACTATAATGCTAATTATTATTATCTCTCATTAAACCTATTTCTCACCAGACACAAAACCAGTTCAATCAAATGACGTCATTCAATTAGCTCAGACATCGATGTATTATTTCCTTGGACCTGACAATATCATTTATAAAATAACATGGTTAAACCACCCTCGTCGTCATGTGACGTAACATAAGCGGCGTTTTTGTCAAAATCACTGAAACATCATCCCATCCGGTCCTCGGCCACCCGATTTAATAGACTGACCTACGTGGTCGGCGAACCCCATGCAAAACTTATATTGACCATCTCAAAGAGTTACTTCAAGCGAATACAACCCGTAGAGCTATTAAAGTTAAGTTCAAATTTGAGTACCAAGAGTTCTCGGGAGTATATTATTGGAAGCACGGGATGAGCAATTTTTATTGTTAATTCAACTATACAAGCGTTCATTGGGTTGAACGAAAGCAAATTGCGCACATCCGGGGTGCCTATTCACGAACGGCTATTCACTGGTTTGTTATCTATTGACAGACAGTATATCTAACAGGAAAATTGCTTCGTCTTTACAACATCTCGAGGAAGTGCAGGCTTCTTCATCTTGAGAATAGAACATGACAATCTGCGGTAACTTGATACTTTGTGTTCTGGCTCGTTGAAATCGCAAGGACTATATTGCTAAACTTTTTTTTTTTTAATGAGTAATGAATGCGCCGTATAGTAACAATCAGTTTGTATGTTAGAACAAAGTAAGGTATTGACATTGCCTAAGTTTAACTACAGAGGATTACCCATGGCTCCCGTATCCAATCTACATATCAAGTCACCACATTATAACAACATGTTAGAATAATTTCCATACAGCACCTTTGCAATATGAATTACATCATACTTCATACGAGTTAAATATATACTTAAGACACACGTACTATCCTTTCAACTCAATGTTTTAACAAAAACGAACTCACAAATAAATATTAGAATGACTTATTCAAATATATAATGAAGTAGGTAAATAAAAGTGTGGTTTAAATCACGAGCTCAACCAATGCGCAAATAGTCAAAATCCAAAAAAGGATACAGCTGATGGGAAATTACTCAGAATTTCAGAATACGTTCACGACGAATCATCGATCATTTTGCGAGGTAAACGCGACAAACAGCATTGTTACCGCTCAATTTGAAACCACCAGTTCAACCGCAAACATGATAACGTTACCTACGTGTTTTAGGTCAGTATGAATAAGCGGGTCCTACCGTATTTTGTGTTCCAAGTTATTACGCAAATGAATAATACGATAATAAACTTTGACAAGAATCATCATCATCTCTTTGCGCTTTTTACGCCCCTTCTTAGCGCTATGCTTGATCGTAGTTTAGAAGCGAATCTGCTAATTGCATTGAAGGGACTGCTTATCTGACCTTTGTAACCATTAGATAGGAGAAACCAGGCAAATTGGGCCATGATTTAACACACTTTAAGTATACCTTTATAAAATTGTACATTAGCTTTAACTTTAACGAAGATAAAATTGCGAAGAAAGAGTATAAAAAATGATAAGGCTAACGTTATCGCCATCACACTACTTAAAATACATACACCGCCACAAATTAAAATGACCATTTGCAAAAAACATCAAATTAGGCATGAATATTCAAAGATTATGTCATTAATACGATTTAATTAGGTTAACTGTTTATCTATCGAAAACCAATCTGTATATTTGTTTGTATAACCTTAATTAATTTTATTGCAATAATATTTATTAAAACTGATCTGCACTAATCTGTAGAGTATACCTAACGACTGTATAGATGGATTGTTATTGGCCTTCAAAGCAAGTGATTAAACTACCAGTTTCGCACAAACCGTTCAGTGTTGGTCGCCGTGAACGATATCATTGAAACAGTTAATTTACATAATAAATTGCCTACGTGATATTTTATAGCGCGAGAGATGCAACTTTTGCTTTTTTGAGGCCTTGAAACCTCTTTTCTTTATAAGGAATTGTGGAGCTTATTATATACTTTATTGGGTACACCAGTTGACAAATTACAAAATGTTGATTGGATAATCGTAACAAGCACCTCTAAAAGGGATGATACGGCTTGTACTTGTCAAAAAATATTTGTATTGATATGGTATCGATAAGAAATATTATAATTGCACTACATAGTATTCTATAAAAATAAATTAATAAGTGTCGGTAAATTATTACAATGTAAAAGCGGTTCCATAAATTATTGTCCAATATAAATTATTGCGGGCCATTTACATGTCAAATCTTACTTAACGCATACGATTTATACCGCGCCGGTCCATCCTCAATAACGTCTGTCCGTCTCATAACTTACTATGTTTTCAATTAACTCAAAACATTGACGAGTGACAACCAGCATACGCTGTCATTAATTTCCTCTGTGTGTAGTCGCGCTTTTTTTTCAGCGCTACGGAGCTACGCGCTACGCTATCTATCCCTCGCTGCGTCCCGCTCGCACGCGCTATCGCCGCGCTCGTCCCGCGCGTGCAGTGCACGCGAGCGCGCGTCTCGCTCGCACCCGCACACTTCCTGCGCGCGCGTCACCCGAGCCGACTGTGGGAAAAGACGGCAGGTGTTATGCGGGATCGTGAACAACCACGCATTACCATTCACATTATTCAACAATAAATAATAATAATAAGAAGCCGTGGAGCGAGTGGCAAGCACGCGCAACCTCCTCGCCTCACATACTAATGACGGCGTGTGTGTGTGTGCGCATCTTAGATGCGTGTGTATACTGGACACTGTCGCAGTGTAGCGAGAATAACAGTAATGTAAAGCTCACGTTCTCTGCAGCGAGCTTTTGTATGACGCCTTGAGGACCGTAGCGGTCCATCAGTATGGGAAGTGGAGTCGTTCACAAGCTTAGGTGTTGGGGCGCATTACGAAGAGTAGTTTCGGAGTTTCCATGCAGACGTCTCACTGTTGTTCAGTCCGTTGTAATTTAGATGCGTGTGAGTGGACGATGTTTTTTATTTACGCTTCGTGTGGGCGGGCGCGCGTCATGGATTTAACTCCGGATTAACTTTCGTTAATTGTTTTTGGATACCTTTTATGCTCCGATAGCTGATTGATTTTTGTTTGGCCACGTCGTTTTTTATCTACTAATGCTTTTATGTTAATGATGGCGTCTGATTGCAACATACTCTTCCTGGTCCTTGTATTTGTTAATTACCCACACGCTCTATGTGTACAAAGGGAAACATGTGATTATGATAATAATGTAGACATTAAACAAGACTACTTTAAATATCACAAAAATCTGTATTCAACTCTATTTATGTTGGTTATAGAAATGGGCTAAGTAAGTACTTTAATAAAGATTTTCCCTGTAAATTGGTAATCAGGTTAAATGGAATCGAGAGGGGTCATACATTACATTTCTATGGCCCAATGGACAATAAATTCGTTTAAGTTGCTTTTTTGTATTAAAAAATTTAAAGTAGGCGCTGGTTAGAAGAAAAATTTTAGTTTATTTTACATACTCTAAAATGTTGCATAATATAAAAAGTATTTTATAATCCAAATAGTACAGCAAATTGTATAGTCCATTCCAAGGCAATTCCTATACTAATGCTCAATTTGGTACTTTAGAATAACCAATTTCGCATTTTAACAAAAGTATCATCTCTTTTACTATTATATCCGAAAAAAATACAGTCATGCATTCTTGTTATTTGTCAGTAAAACGCGGAAACGAATGCTTACTAAACTCTTGCAGGAATTGCAGAGTCACGCGTCTTAACCTAGAAGCAGTTTTCATGACTAAGCCCTCCGGCGCTGACCGCATTTCCTCCGCGCGCATTTTGCGTGCGCGTTATTTTCCTTATATGCGCGTTCATTCAGTCACGGTCCCCCTGACTGCGCAATAATGGCGATGAGCAGGGTTACCATTGATTCGATTGCAATTTTTAAGTAATTTAAAAGTTTACATATTCACTTTAACCCTTAATCAAGCACTTACTATTATTGTATTGGGGCTTTGCTATGTTGCGTAAGTCAGAAACTCCCGCTTAATGTAGATTATAAGGGACATTGTGGTCGGTGGTATTTACAATAATTTTCAGGTCTCCATCTGAACTTGTTGACTTTTTCTCTCTTTATATGATTTGTGTTTAATAAATTGAAGTTGAACGTATTTTCTCTTTACCTAATTTTGACAATAATTTTGTCGGTTGACTAAATTTCAAATAGGTTGTTCAATCTCTCAGGAAACTGACTAAATAAAAAGAGCATAAATTAAGTGCAAAATACTCTTATTGCGTCCTTTTTCCTTATCTAAATAATTATTCATGCAAAATAGTAAGATAGCATGTACTTACGGAAAGGTACATTAATTCTAAGCGAATCGGAACAGATAAAACTAATTTTATCCCAAATAACATGCCTTATCAACTCCTACATTACGCCTTCAGTATCATATATTTTAAATTCAGGTAAAACATTTATAGATACGCAATTTTAAAAATTGTTTCTCCAGCCCTATTCCCTGCGCACGCGCATACGCGAACACCTAGTGCTCGTTTACGGCGCTCATTCATGGCTACAACTGTTTCCATTTTATTCCCGCCAACAAACTGGTTAATTAAAAGTGTCCATGTTTATAACGCGGTCTATTTATATTTTGTTAAAAAACTCCACCGGGTTGCAATTAAGACCACTTTTTCCACCTTCAACTGGCAGATCTATTTTTGAAGGCCATGGGAAAAAATGTCCTACTTTTCTACATGTCCATAAATTTCTGCCACCTGTTACATGTTGTGAATATATTTTTAAATTAATTTCATGTTATTTCGTTACGAGTTATACGGGCGATACATTTTGCCAATCGCTATTTACATATAAAACGTACAAAGAAATAAAAAATGTAAACAGCTTGTTAATAATAATCTATCCCACCTCAATTTTTGCCTGTGTGATTTAAGGATCTCATTGCCCCTTGGACTCTGCTACTCTTCTGGGGTTGCGAGCATGATGAGCATCATCTTCCTAGCGTTATGTCCCGTTCTTAGACGGGGTCCGTTTAGACCATAATCCAGGATTTAGCGAGCCTGGTAATTACAATAATGCGACTGCCGGTCTGACCTTCGTAACCCTAAGATAGGGCAACCAAACACTTTTTGGGTCATGGTTACAAAAACAAAGTTGTTTGAATTTTCAGGTTTCATCACGATGTTTTCCCTCACTGCTGAGCCAGTGGTATAAATACTACAAACACATACATAGATTTGAAAAACCTAGAGGTACGTGCTCGGGTTTAAACCCGCGTCCCTCGGTAATGAGACGCGAGTCCTAAGCGAGAGCGAGAGCTACCACCGCTCCCAATTGCGGTCGTGATAATATGATATGATAATTCAAATCTAATCTATGTTTCCTACATTACAGCACTTAGATTGATAACATAGATTTGCCATAGATAATGTAGCATTACCATAACACTACCATTTCATCAATTCCAGCTAAGTAATTTGAAAGTATGTAAGATTAGATATTTATTATATCTCAAAACGTATTTATCATGTTCCGACGATACCAGCAAATTAATTATACAATACCCACCAATAGCAAATCAAATAATTTTATATACCAACCACCTGCCATAGAATTAGTTTAAATCAACAAGGGGTAACAATAAATACGCTCATAAAAATCTAATTTTGACCAATTATATATGGACCAATTTTGTGAAATTGGACCCATTGTCCACAGTAAAAGACCCAATTAGTTTCAGCTAAGCAAAGGACATTGACCTATCATAAAATTAAGATCGCATTTAATTAAACATTAGTTCGATTTTATTGCCAATGCAACAGTGGTATTTATAACTCTACAATCAAGAATTCAAACCTCTATTCTTTCCATTCAATTTTATGGCCGAACATTTAATTTCTTGGCTATAATAAAGTGTCTGATTAAAAAAAAAATAAGTAAAAATTATGCAAATAAAAAATAAATTCCCATCAATTTCCGTGTGGTTTTTACGTTGGATGTGACACCATTAAATTTTCTTGACCTTTCTTAATGTTCATCGCTTCACAAACGAGGCTCTCAATCATCTGTGTTCGCGTATTTAATTCCTGACATTCAATCATTGGAACTGTATCGTTGCCAATTTTATTTTGTCTCTCGTGAAAATTATAACAGTCTTATAAAGCCTCTACCGAAGGCCTAAAATGTACATTTTTAATTCAGATCCCTTGCAAATGTTATTTGTAAATGTATAATTGAAATTTTGCCTGATTGATGCGACCGCATGATAGCCTCTCTGTGCAAACTATATGTTAAGATGTATGCAGTAAATAGCTCTAATCCGTCACGCATTGGCCGATGTGTTAATTGAATGTTCTAAATTTAAATTATTCCTTTCTTTTTAACGTGCAAATTGTTAGTACGCCTCTTTTATAACTAGAAACTCGGTTCTTACTTTACTTATAGGTACTTCTTTCGGCCAGAGACCTATTTATACTATCTGGTCTCCGGCGTAAAATTAAAATTAAAACTTACCAATACAATTAATGGGATGTACCCATAACCCAGTGATATAGGTACAAAAAATATTATACATACAGACGAATTGAGAACCTCCTCGTTTTTTGAAGTCGGTTAAAAAGTAATCTCTTTCATATAATACATGTATCATCCATTAAATACATATTCATATATGTTGATAAAATCATATTTTTATTTACTGTAAAATTTATGACTTTACTTTTGTGTATTTTAGTTAAACACAAATGTTATCTTCTTAATTTTCCATTAAAACAAAATGTGCAGTTTGTTTATTCCCATTTCAATTAAATTTCTCGATACAAAACTCAAGTAAATTGTACCTCTAGCTAGCAATCTCAATATCTCAGTAGACCAGTTATATCGTTAATTACACATCATATAATTATTAAACTGAGCTTATTAATTTTTGAGTAGCTGGGAGGAAATGAAAACTGTTATAACGGCCTATCAAAGCCAGTTCAGGTTTGCAATGCGGGATAATATCTTATAATCGGTTTCATAAGAGTAAAACTTAGTGATCAAAATTTAACTCAAAACTAGTTCTTATAATAATAGTGATCAACTGACTTATTAATTCTAAGCATACCATAATATGCATTGCTGTTAGAGGGGGATGAAATTGGATAGAAGTAGTACCTACACATTAAGTAAAGTATTACAAATAGATGATGCAATCAACTTGGAAAAATAATTACGTATGTATCAATTTAAACAAATAGGTTCTTTAAGCCGGATTATTATGCACCACGAAAAACTAAGCGATGAATTTATAAACCTATCAGGCTTGTTTTCTTTGTTTTAATCGAATTCGTTAAACATCTTTGTTCCATTCCAATTTCGTAATGTTTTGGAACTTTGAGCGACTAACTCTCAGATTCAATGATTTGTTGTCACAAATTATATTCCAAACTAGTGGTACATAACAGCTTCGACGAATTAATTATAATATCCATATACATAATTGAACTTCACTCTTAATATTAACAAGAAAAAGACATCAAGTCTAAGCTTTCGTTAAAAAGGACGCTGATAGTAACATTACTTGTTAATTTACTACGAATACCACATCACCAGACGTTTGTATCGTACAGTTATCAACTTGTCTCCACTTCTCTATCTGGCGACCACTTAATTTGGCTTAATTTATAGTAATTGCTCTCTCACATGCGACTTACTCACTTTCTACAAACAGATTTAGGTGATGATTTTGTTTAAGTATAATGATACTTTTAATGGCTCATTTTATTCGAAATGAGATAAGAAAAGCTCATACAATGTAGCGTGGTCGTAGGCGTCTTGACGATCATCATTTTAATTTATTAAATTTAGTGCGCATAAAATAACAAGATTAAAATTAGTAATATTTATATAGTTAAGGTTATGTAAAGTATTAAAATATTGAATCAATATTTTTATCTGCTTTTTTCCTAAAAGTTGCAAATTTAGAGTGAAGAGGTTGCAATATAGTAAAAAATAAAGAGGTTAGGCTTTGAAAATTAATAACTAATCCCCAGATTTTTTGTATACACTATACAATTAATACAAACAATAAAGACAAATTATCAGTATTACATAACGAATTTAAATCCATACAAAATAGCTATTAATTACATTCCCCACATACTTATTAGTGCCTTATTGTGTGCCTACGTATTATTCTCCAGAGATTTCGTAACTGCAAAAGGTGGCCCGTCGCATTTCATTTCACCAGTCGTCTCTGACATGAAATTAAGCGGTTAAAATTCATACTTACAGCTTCTTACAGAGTGCGCAATCGGCAACGTCATTACACAGTACGGTAGCCGGCTCGACTAGGGCCTCCAATACCGATATTTAAATCGGTAATTTGTAGAGTTTTGCCATTGTTTACACATTTTTGGGTTTCTTATAATAAATATTAATAGTTGCATCAACGTTCGTAGAAAGAGTCTTGGCATATCGAATGTGTGTTTGTTACATTTGTACAGGCAACAGTTTGAATTTTGTTTAAAGAATTATCAGAAAAAATTGTATCATCGAACTGTGACTGATTGGTGGAGGGCTTGCTGCCGACGCCGCGGGTATATTTGACCTCCAAAGATGACTCAGGAAAGTCTGAAGTCTATCTGACTGCCATGTTATTGTAAACATACTGTATTATATATACTAATACCGATATGTCCAACTGCTATCGATACCGAAGCCTGGTTGCGACATCAAAGAACAGTGGACGTGCGCTCGTCAGCCACGTCTTAATCTCCGGGCTGTGACTGCTTAATTTGACTCCGTCTCACTGAAGGCAGGCGCGTTTACCACAGACGACACAACAGGCATATTTTACCACCAAAGTGGATCAAGGAAAGTCGCAAAGTCATTCTGACTGCTATGTTAACGTATACTTATCATAGAACTGCTATAAATACCTATGTGACCAACAGCTACCGATACTGAAGCCTGGTTTCGTGCGACATCCGAGGCCAGTAGGCGTGCGCGCTCTTCAGCCAGGCCCTAGTCTCCGGGCTGTGACGGATTAATTTGATTCCGTCGATACAAAAGGAATCTTTTACTGCCTAAGGGGATCAAGGAGAGTCAGAAAATCGATCTGACTGCTATGTTATACATATCGTAGAACTGCTATAAATAATTTTCTTCTAAGCGATATCGGTCACGGCGGCCAATCTCAACGAGGATTAGCCAACTGCACAGGAGATATTATAGTGCACAAGTGTGTGTGCAAACACAGGTGCACTCTCTCTACCTTCACTCTCATAGTCCGGTGAGACGGCAATTCGACATGACCGGAGAAAAGTCAGGAACAGGACCAACAGCTTAACGTGCTTTTCGAGGCAAGTCGAGGGTGATTAAACCGCCAACTTCCTGACTCCGAGCTGTTACTGAGTAATTTCAATATTGAAATACCCAGCCACAGATTTTTGGCCTGACCCGGGATTTGAACCCGGGACCTCTTGGTCCTTTGGCGGCGCATGCTACCACAGGACCAACCAGGCAGGCTATAAATACCGATACGATCAACTGCTACCGATACCGAGGCCTGGTTGCGACATCAGAGGCCAGTGGGCGTGCGCGCTCGTCAGCCAGGCCTTAATCTCCGGCTGTGACTGCTTAATTTGACTCCGTCGCGCTGGCGGCCCGATGACCGCTGCCGCCGCAGGCGTGTTTCGCCTTTAAGGATGATCGAGAACAGCTTCTCGGTAGGTACTTGACTAATGACAATACATGCCCGAGGTCAATACGGTGTGCTTACGAATTACTTTTAAAATTTAACGCCTAAAATAGACTAATACATTTTATTAATAGGTACCTATTTGAAATGCGAAGGTTTGTGAGAGAGGACGATTTGCTGAACATTATATATCTATACGATAATTGGTTATAAAATATATAAATTTATTGACACTACGAATGCGAACGAAAGGTTGAAATATTTTTTTATTTTTAATGGTATATTTTTGGATCATGCAGATGTACCTTAACATAGTTTCTTTGATAGACTAATATTTATGCCGAAATAATAAACATTATTCAAAAACGTGTACCTTGAGTTCTACAAATGTCTATAAGATTCTATGCGAGAAATGCCACGATCGCAATATAAACGAAAATCTTTATCTCAATTTAATTTAATTTCTAGAATATTTGTACACATTCTCTAGAGAATGCATTAAAATTTTCTTACATTGATTATTATTTTAATGTAGCACTATAATAACATTTTTTATTACGTATCAACCTTAAAAGTAATAATATCACAGCTATAGGGCCTTAATGAATGAGATATCAGAAGAATGTAGATTACTTATTTTTGTATTAAAACATTTAACATTCTTATTTTTTGCGTGGTATACATTTACGTTCCATTTTATGTACGTCGTAAAGATACATATTACAGCAGCATGTTGAAGACGCCTGCTTATTCGTAACTTATATTCAAGAAATTAAAGTTGTAATTTTTAAGATTCTCTTAAAAATATAACTATTACCTACAAATACACAAGATCATGTTTTAGACAACTTCAGCAATGTGTGTGAAGTATCTTAATCCAAAATATCCATAATAAGGAGTTTTAGCACTCTTATTAAGGAAATCAAAATCACTATGCTACCACAAGCACTAGACCCGAAACAGAAATCTATTTCAACAGCAACGATGATGACCGAATCCAAACTTCTACCCAAAATCTAAACCGTTGCACTAAAAAGACTGTCAAAATTGACCAAAAAATTACCGAAAAAGTTGAAGCATAATAATATCTGACATTTGCTTGTCAACCAAGTTACGGATATCAAATTCACTCGCATGCGAACACACTTCTTCTCAACGCGAACTAATGAGACTCGGTGAACGTGATAATTAAATTCACGTGTTCAAAACTCTTTCTTTTGACTGGGTAATTGAACATAATCGCAGTATACATTGCAAGCAAAATTAGTTTGCAATGTATATCGCATTTCAGGAAGCAATTTAAACGCCCACTATAATTAAAACGTCCTTGTTTGACGGATCAAAAAGTTACGTGAGCTCTTTAAATGTTTCGTCTCTGAAACGCATCTCGTCTTTATACCACCTTCAACTGGATAACAATATTGTTTATAGCTTGTGCTTGCTAAATGCTTATAACTTAGTAAATTCTAGACTCTAATAGGTGCACTAAAGGTGTTAGATACGGACTGATATATGCAGCATAGGAATATACTTGCTTGCATGTTGAAACGAAATTAGTACAGTAGACCCAAACTATATTTGTATGCGACTCTACTAGAAATAATGGATGAGGTAATTACTTATTCCATTATTAACTAAGACAGTCAATCTCAAGGAAAAAGTTTAAATAATAAGTTAAGAACCTATCTATATAGAGACGAAGTCTTAAGTAGAATTCTAGTAGCATGTAATAAATTACTCGCATTGTCTAGTACAGAGCCTTAAGGATCAGAATATATTCATTATAACATCATTAGTGGCGCCATTGAATGTCTTGTATGGAAATGGAAACCTCGCAAACATAACGTATAAACGCTTAGAAAATGTTGAATTAATTAGCGTTTATGGTGTCCAGTAATTATCGAGCGTAATCTCACGACGCACAGCCCATAAACTGAGGCAATTTTAATTGCTTCTCTTAATTACGCGCTTAAATAAAAAGTTTGTTTCTGCTGGGAATATGGCTGAGCTAGTTATATAGCCAGTTCACGTCTTTAATAAAACAAAAATTAACTGGATAGCGTATTACTACCGCTTACCTGTCCCGCCCTAATCCTGTATAAAATAAACAAGTGTATAAAAAGCCACACATAGAAAATGTTAAATGATTAGATACTTATATCGCTCTTAGAAAACATTAAATTGACTATACCAATCAATGTTTAAGCCTCCACCCACTGTCGCATTGAGCAGTATACGAGCATTTCTTAGTAGCAGTTTGCCACACTTACAATTCGGTTTACCTAAGCACTGACTCAGCGTAAGTTAGTCCACACTAGACGTGAGTGAAGTCGCATCAGTAAGTAAGGCTTGTTTTTTTCGACACTTGTCCTTGGAAAAAGTTTTTTGGGCGCCCTCGCCCTTGATACTTTATATGCCTATTAAGAGGTCCTTTCCTAAGGCCTTAGAAGACCTCTTAAAAGTGCAACGGCCTGGGCAGAGGCCTTTACGGCCACACCTAGCTATGACACTAAACTATAAGCCCGTGATAATATATATATACTTTATATATACACAACTGGCCTAGTATGTACTTTGAATGATATGTAAATAAACGACATACCAATCGCAATACTTGAACTCTATCAAAAGCATTTTCTGTAATTTGAAATAACTCGTCTTATTAAATCTTACACGTCGAAGATTACACAATAGTTTCGTAGGTATAAGGAGTTTACATTTGTGTGACGTGAGCCAGACATGTATAATTGGTGGCAAAGTCCAGTGGGTAAATTGAGAATAACATTTAATCGCTTGTACTTTGAACCAATCAGTGAGTGAGCAACTTAACTACTAAGTCATTGTGACATTAAACATATCACCCAGATTATGTAACACTGGCCTACTCGTATACCGGAGATGTCATACAATTTTGGGAAAGACCGCCGGGTTTATGTTCCTTGAATCGAACAGGAAAAAGTTTGTGCATAATTTATGGTCCATGAACCAAGACATTCAAATTATAGACTGTGGGATAGCAAATTAAGAGTCAATGTATAATTTTGCAACTCGGCTGAATGTTAACAAAAAAAACGTAAATTAAAACACATTCAGTATACGTATTTACAATATTTATTCCATCGCAAAGAACCGACAACAAATTCGGTAATCATAAGTACCTACATTTCACCTTCAAGGTTTTCAATTATACAATGAAAATACTTTTAAGGCTATGTAGAAGATAATACACATTGCATAACATTATACTTCACAAATTAATTGCTTGGATCTATATCTTTTTTAACATTTAAATACAAATGTAGTAGCATTATAGTACAGCCTGGTCTCGGGTATTGCTTTTATCAGAATTTCTAGACGTTAAAAGGGACAGAGGTGGGAAGCGAATTTCTCCAAGTACGGCCTAACAATTACACCATTACTCGCATTTAGCAAGCGTTACACAGATACCATCAGTTGACGATTTGATCCCCGAGATAAGCAGCTTCCTATGCCCGCGCTCGCGTCAGCCGCCGACCGGGCGTCGAATCGTGTACCACAGATTAGCATCGGAGCCGGTTATCGGCCGTCTTATTTACGGCTCGGATATTAATTCACCGTAATTATCGGACACGACCGCTACCACTCGCCCGCGGCCTCAACAAACACCTAATCTCATAATCTCCCTAATGACTACCGGGCGTCTCTGACAGTCGGAGTTCTAAGAAGCAAGCGGGCATTAGCTACTCATTGCTCCGGTGCCGGAGACATGTTTAGCTAGTAATGACGGTGCCGTGGACCGCATTGCTCATGTCGTGTGCGTAAATATCTGGCATTCCTAATACAATGTAATGTATGAACATCTTATAAATTAAAGATTAACGTGAAATAGTCTCTTCATCAGATTATAATATCAGAAAATAATTTCCCGCCGATCTATCACCAATTTACTCATCTATGTATAAGAGTCTAACCAGTGAATAATAACGTTACCTCAATTTGACTACCACAAGCACTTTTTTTATACATAATTGTTGTAGTGGTTTAAACGGAGAATACTTATCTACGTAAGTACTACGTATATGTAAAGTTGTTTAAATTAACAATTTGATCATTATGTTAGTACGTAGCTATATTCTCATATAATATAGGTATGGGAACGATGATTTAAAACGCATTACTTACAAGTGTAGATCACAAAAATATTTCACAAGACAATGTTATTAAAATGATTTATGGTATAGTACACGGCGAAGGCAATATCGTGGAAACAAGAGGCCAATAAAATGGTAATGGCCATCAAAAGCGACACATTTTATAACATCTCATACAATCTTCCCAACATATTTCAGTTATAGTGCCCGGTTATTACACACGATAGTATCAGAAAAACACAAAATTAATCACCATAATACGAACACAGCTACTGAGCCACGATAGTCTCACGCAAATGATAGGTACACTGGGAGAAATAAAAGGTTGTAAGGTTCTATAAATTACCTATGGAATGCTGAGTGACACCTAGCAATTAATTACTGCGATACAAGAGTAAATTGCGTCTGGGAACGTTTCACGGTTACGAAATGTTGATAATATAGTCTATTTTGCATTGAAACTGCATTGGGCATAATTTTATGTTACCGAGATGTATCTGTTGACTGCATTTAAATACAATAAAGCCAAAGCACCATTAGACTCAGACGGCTTGAGACTCCGGTTTTACCAATTTCACCGATGGAGAATTTTGAATGATTTTATCACTCTAATTAGCCTAATTAAGTATTTTCTGATGCGCAATAAAATGTATTTGTTTTAATGTACAAAAAGAATACATGCAACTTTGAGACAAATAGCCCCGTTTTTAATTACTTAAGTATTCACATTTAAAATACCCGTAAATAAAATTCAGGCCCATATGAAACCATAAAAGGTTACGACTCAAGTGCTGATATAAATATAAAGTATTTACGAGTAGATAGGCTATTTATGAATATGTAAAAATAATGTTTTGTAAAACGGAAAAAAATCCAAAGGCCATCTGTTAATACGTAATTATAATGCTAAAAGCTTTTATACAAAGCACATTAACACCATCACCGCCGCATCTAGCCGCGATAATTACTGCGGGGACCATAAAATTGCGGTGACACCACAGAAATGGTTGTATGGCTGTAAACCTCTGAGCCCAAATAAAACTAAAATCAGCCATAAAATTCAGCTCCGACTCCAATAAAATATGGAGTTTTGAAATCGTAAAATCATTGCCTATTCAACTGCGAAGCGGCTCTCAAAAAGGCCTTTGGTGATTTTTATTTCTAACATGCCCTTGACTTAATGAGAAGAGGGCCTTAAAAGTCGCCTTGTCCGTTTGTCGGCATTAGCACGTGGATAGCTTTGCACTTCACCAAAAAGGGGTTTATTGCGTTCTCGGAATTCTATTCCCTTAAACAGTTACACAAAGTAATAAAGGATCCTATTTGAGAATCCCGGATACATTCATAATTTCATGGTCTTTGTAAACACTTTGTGTAGTGGACCGACAATCTTTGTATCCGAAACTCTCCAGAATGGAAATCCCGTAATACGGTTTAAGCAGAAACTTGCAAAGACAGAAAATTACTCGCTCCTGCGCATTACAATGCTAAAGTTATTATAGATTCTGAATAAATCCGGTAGTCCATTACAGTTTGGTGGCAAACAACAAATGATAATAATGACTTAGCTCGTGTATGAAGTTATTATAGCTATTGTAGCCGATAACAAGAAAGCAAAGGTAACATCAGTGCAATTGGTAAGAATATAATAAGATTTTGCCAACAGAATAATTACATCTAAAACGCCACCTGGGTCAGCATAACATGATTCTTCAAAAAGGATTATGGTATGGTGCATCAATGGGTGTGTATATGCTTTCGCGAGCATCCGTTCGTGTTAATGCCACCAGAGTTGCAAATGGATTTCTATTTCGGGACACGTCATTAGCTCTCAAGTGGCAGGACACTTGAGCACTTACAAAAGCCAGACATCTCGCATCGTTTGTCCCGACACCTAAGACAAGGGCCGAAAAAATTGGCGCCAACCGCACCCCACGGAACTGCACTGGTGCGAGTAATCTCCTTTGTCCAGCGCACTTGCCTCTGTACCTGTCGTCTATTGTTTACGTTTCTGGGAAAAATTAGTTACGACCACGTGTCGGAGACGTATTGTCTTGTCGCCATTGTGTCGAGTGCCGATACTTGAGAGATGCCGCCTGATAACGCCGCTGTAAAACGCAAACTTGTTTATTGTCGTTAACTGTTACTTTATAACACTAAGTTAGTGTATTGTGGAGGCGGCGATTAGAGAACTTTTTATGTTACAGTTATGTTTGGGAAATTTCAGTTTTTAAGCTAATCTAACTATAACGATGCTTACTTAGAAAATGTATTATCGTCAACTGGTCAAGGAAATACAATTAAGAAGCACCATTACTAAGTGCATGTTGTAATCAATGTTATGTAATGTTTAAGTGTAACCGTGACATGCAGAAATAAAATACATATTCGTGGCAAGGTGATGAATATAAACTAAAATTGTTACTTCTTTATATTGCACTTTACAAAAACGTTGTTTCTCGATTCTTCGAGAATGAATAAAAAAAACATTATAAACATTTTAATAGATTTTCCAGACTGACACACCAATGCCCTAGTTCTAAACTAAGCATGTATGCTTGTGCTATGGATACTAGGTGAACGGATAGACATACTTAAATACGTTTATAAACATCCATGACTCGAGTACAAATGTCCATGTTTATCACACGAAACATTTGCTCCTAGCGGGATTCAAAGCTGCGACTCTCGGTTTCGTGGCCAGGGTCTCTGACCACTCGACCGATGGGCCAGTCAAGTCAAGTCAATAAATATAACTTTATAATTAACCAAATATGACGTTACAACGACAACATTATCAACATACAACACTATTTGTGGCCAAATACTTAAGAAAACATTAAAAAGATAGACATTGGCTACATTATCAAGGGGCGACTGTAAAAAAAACAGCCTCCAAATATTTTTTTATCGACTACGACTTAGGTACATGCTAAGCACGCAGCTTGAGAATTGGTATTATCTTACGCGTTGAAAGGAATGCTGAAAAAAATGGCGTGCACATGTAAGTCATTAGTTAAAAGTGGCGTTCTGGCTTCAAATATTTGGCGAGGGTTGCAAGCCGGCGCCACCGCGACGACAAACACGTCGGCTTCTTTGGTAGCCGCCGACAAGCTTCAGACGGACCGGCAGCTAAGATAATATTTGCCGAGACGCCGAATGAACACAAATGACCGTAGGATTAGGTATGGAAACCGTTGTAATGCCAAAATCGGTTTTCGTTTAACACTTGAACAAATGGACGCATCCGCTACCTGAAAACATAAACATGACGAATAACGAAGATAAGATGTGGCCGATCGGTGCATTTTAGCAAAAGTTCTCATTCAATTTCAATCAGGATAAAATTTGAACATGATTTTAGATATAACATATCATCACGCCCATAACCTCCGAAGGGTTAGGCAGAGTCAAAGGGCTAGGCACATTCAGCCAAAAAATATAAAAATATTGTCACTTAACTGGAATGAAAACTCTGTACCTACCTCGATTCAAAAGGTTGTTATCCAACGACCAGTAGCCTCAATACCTGTTAGAATAAATAGTATTTGAGGGAAACCTCCTAAAACAAAGACATCCAGACCTTAGTTAAACCTTTATAGTTTCTGCAGGTTTCCTTATGACGTTTCTCTCAACTACTGGACAATCGTGAGATATCCTACAACGAAACCAGCAGCTTAACATGTGGCGAACCGCCCTTAGTCTGATAACGACATAAATTTCAAAATACGTTTAATACTAATGTAATAGTATAATAATATTGCTAATGAGATGCAAATATCATTAATAACACGCAATGACGTAGGTATCTTCGCCATTACGATATAAAAAAATACATCAAGGACATCTTGCTGTTGCTTGCTTGAGAGACTAAGCGCCGCGCCGATACCTATAAACTAATGCATCAACAACACACGTCATCCGCTCAAATCTTTGCTAATAGCTATCGACAACGTTTCAATGACGCATTTATTAAAAAAAAAGAGATGATAAAAGGTTCTCTTTTAAACCCATGACATCACAGCTCACGAGACAACGTCACTTTTACACCTCCGCGGGGTCACATTTCACGGACGCGTCATCCAATTAAAATCCGAACGCCTTACCTCGGAACTGGTTTACGATTCTGTTAATCTCAGACGCCGTCACTTCACCGAATATCCGGCACGTCAGATGGTTATCAGTAAAGTCCAGAAACCAGACCGTGTTAGCTCAAAGAATAACCATTTCCCGATGTAAATTATTTATACCGCGAATGGGAATGAAGGAAAACCCGTATCCTATACGGTCTGAGAGCCATAGAAAAGAATTTGCTTCGAAGAAGCTGGTTAACTATTCGTCGGTAAACATTTAAAATAAGGAACATGTTTTGTGAGACATAATGCTAACAATCTTTAGGTCAGAATCTCAAGTGAGGTCTCAAAAACATTAAATAGCAGAAATGGTATTTGCTAACTAACTTCTAGTAACTAATTGCGTTCTTTTGTCTCTACCTCCGCCCACATGGTATCGGCACTTGTATCAGTGTGCAAGGTAAAGTGAGCTCCTCTCTCAGGGAGTCGTTATATTACCCCCAATATAAAAATAATAGTTATTAATTTATTTTTCATATAAAACAACGCAAAACAGCGAAGTATATTTAGGTATACAATTAATAAACACCATATAACGAGTTATGACGGAAATAGCTGAAATACGCAAGATATAACGAGGAAGGATGTGGCTGGGATGACGATAATATATTTTAATGATATTGTGCGGTTAGCGCTAACGTCAACGGAGCGATCTTTGATCTAGAGGTCGGGCAAGGAATTTTATACTCTAACAAAAGGAAATAAAGACGTCAGTTGTGTGTGGTGAAGGGCTGCGCCGGCGCATGCCGGAGCACGCGCGCTCGGGGTCATGTCATCGCATGAGTCAGGCGCAGCGAGCGCGTGGCAACTACGCCAGATATCTGACGTGATTTGTAGATGAGTTTTTTAATACTGTATACTTGCAACTTTATTTCAACAAATGGTTATAGGTAAAAAGTATTATTGTAATACATAATGTATCACAAATTAGACTCTGTAACACTTATACAATATTCTAGCTGGTACATATGTATATCTTCATCATCATCATTACCATTAAATTAAATCTTTTTTACATTAAGCTATATATTACCCGACTTTGATATACTTTGTTATACTGTCAAATAAAAGATATCAAAAAACTATAGCACACTCGTAGTAGCAAAGCGGTCTCTTATTTGAGGAGAGTCCATCACTTGACAGACATCATAGTGTAGGACTAAGTTCTGCGCTTTCAAAATCATATGTGTGGGGTTTCCAGCGTGTCTCCTTCCTCTCTTCTTTTCCTCCCTTAAAATTAATGCTGCATATAGAATTGCCTAATTTTCCTCAGATTTTGTTCTTCTTTGAAAAACAAAGTCAAATAGTAAGCACATGATTTGTCATTTATTTGTCATTTATGTATAGCCCTAGATTCGTCAGCTGTAAACGTCCACTTGGTCACGTATTCTCGTGCTGTGCTCACCCGATAAAGGTTCGCGTAACGTTCAATACCGTACGTGACCCCCGATCAGTGCGCCGCGGAAAACCGCACACAGCCAAGCACGTGGTGGCATAATTACCATCATAATTAAATTATAACATGATCTTAAACACGTATACTCTGCCGAAGTTAACCTCTTTTAATTTTCCGCGTCTGATTTGTAATTGCGAAATTAGAATCATTGCGACTGTGTTGACCTCGTTGTGATGCGCGATGCGCAGTTTTACTCTATTCAAATATAGTTTAAATGGCTAATACCATTAACTATTTTTCTTGGATTCCTAATACCAAGCTAGCAGATTTTATATCTATCTGACTCCGAGATAAGTAATAGTAGTAATAATATACAATAGCAATACAATATATTTTATAGATTCTTATAGTAAATAGACCTTGACACACGAGTTCTAGTTGGGGGCACCTACTTTCCAACTTATGAAAAAATATCATTTCTTATAGAATCTATAAAATATGATAATGAAGCTCGTATTGCATTTAAAGTTTCATCATAATTCAGTTTATGTATTTAAGAGCAACAAACAGTTATCCGTCCAATACTTAACTATAAACTTTTTCATTTATATTTGTCACAACCAACTACATAGATATTAGGATTAACATTTATGAACATTCTTCCTGAAACTACCTAATCGATATCAAATGAACATCGCTATTGCGTAATAACCGAAAAAGAAAGTCCATTAATCAAATGTTATTAACACAAACATAGTCTACCCGATCGCCAACATGACGTGTTGATATCGCGAGAGCGCATGCGGCGCCGCGCGCACGCTGCCGCGCACGTGCCCTGCGCGCGCGCACCTACCACGGACACTTGTAATAGTAACGCGATTTTGTAGATTTAATGTACCTAAATTTTAGTACAAAAATACTTTTTTAACAGTTAGTCTAAATGGACCGATGTATAATAACTATATGATTCAATTCATGAAAGTCTTAAAGATAAGATTAACTTTCTTAATGTAAGTACCTAGAGTAACCTAAAAATTACTTTGCAGTGACTTATCCCTATTGTACTGATAAATGTAGTGTCAAAATATTTTCAGAACGATAGCGTTTAGGTATTACAAGATTGCGATTTTACGAAAACACATAAAACCCGTATGCCTTCCAAAGCAAGCAAGTTTTCTTCAATTTTATCACTCGAATCTAGACAATCATTGCTTACAACATAAGATCAAATGTCAATTGAGAGAGCTGGTTTGATAACGCAATTATCAAGATCCTTTATTATAGTTTACTATTATAATTAGACAACTGACGTCAATGACAAAGTGCCGCAAACGTATGTTCATATCTTGTTGTAAGAATGATAATTTAACTTTAAACAATGTCTGATTCTCCGACTTACTACAAACCTAAGGTTATAAATCATTACATTTTGTCACGAGTTCATGACTCATAAAGCAATACTAAAACTAATTAGTGTAAAACCACTAATGACTTCTTTGAATCGCAAGTTTGTAACTGGCAGAGGTGATAAAAACGAAACTTACTAGTCGTAATAGAATACAATGGATGTACCTACGTCTTAACACTTTGCCAATTATTATTGTTATTATATTTAAACAATGAGATATATGAAAATAAAAGATGCTTAAAAGATTATGTGTTGTAAACGGGTTTTGAGCTCAAAAATAAATAAACACTTTTTTATTTCACACTCAGGTACTTGTTTTTCGATAATAAACGACAAACAAAGCGCTCCACGTACTTTATTTCTGCCGTTATTGAATAGTGTATTAGATAGTTTATGAAATAAAACAGGACTGTTTCATATCCCATTCTATTGTTTCACGGACCACAGACGGCAGCCACTTTTCCTGTGGTAGCAGGTCAAAATACCTTTAAAGTGAGTTATTTTCACAGCAGACCGCTCAACTTTGCATATTCCTAAAACGAGGTTTATATTATTTCACATCCATTTACTACACTATACTTTAAAATACAAAATAACATTGCGATAACCTGGCCTCCAGCGTTGCCACTAACATGTTGTGGGATAAACAATATCTAAGAGTTTTTGTATGAAAATACCCAATTTCCATACAACTAATATTATAAATGCGAAAGTTTGTATGTATGGATAGATGTTTGTTACTCTTTCACAAAAAAACTACTGAATGAATTTTAATGAAACTTCAGAATATTATAGCTTATACATCCGAGTACCATATAGACTATGTTTCATCGATGTACCACGCGAGCGAAGCCGCGGGCAGAAGCTAGTTGTTAATAAAACAAAACCGTTCTGGTGATTTTGAGACCTTCATGGGACTGATTTCTAAACCATACATTGTTAACATTGAAATAATATGTAGTATGTATTTTTTTTTAATTAAGTCGAATATCAAAATAGTGCAAGTCATAAAAAATACGAAAATTGTTCACATTATAATAATGCGCAACATTTTTATGTACATGCATTGTGCAATAAAGTCAAGTATAATAATGTCAAGTCTTTATCGATTTGTACTCGTCATCCTAAATTATTGACTTCCCGGTTGCCTATAGAAGTTACTGGATAATGTTCGCCAATGTGAGTATAAATAATTACTATAACATCTTCATATAAAAAGTTTGATAGATGATCTAACGATAATTCTAAGGTTAGTTGCCATTAGATATAGCAAAGAATAATCTTTATTGAATTTAAAACATTGTAAATGAACTGAAATCTTATTTTAATATTTTAAATATAAGTGATTTAATATTATAAAAAAATAAATATCAGTATACATCACATACATAGACTGGGAGGTAAATAGCTTAAGCACCTGTGTTACGGAAATCAGAAACAACAGTGGTATTACAAATATATACTTAAATATTGGATATTAACACCCAGACACAGAACAAATACAAGTTTTCATCACACGAATGTTTGTCCTGGGTAACGATCGAACCCGCAAATCGTGGGGCATGGCTGGGTCACTACCAAATGCGCCATCGAGCCAGCTATTAAGTAACTTAATTAAATATAACAAAAGTCTCGCTTTCAATTTCTATCACGCGAATGAAATATTTCAACTGACATGACAATCGTCACATTGTGCATATATTTCTGAGTTACCTCTAAGAACGTCACCAACACGAGACGAAAATAGCGACAATAATCTTGTTATACTTATTTATCAGATAATTGTGTTTAAATAAGCATCAATGAGTAACTGTGCGCGTGCTCACAGAACTGGTTTGTACACAACAAACAAGTCTAATTATAAATAGGAAAATTCCTATTATCACCGCAAGTGCACACGATTATGAATCGGACATGACCTGAATGCTTTATCGACGTACAGCAAATAGAGTTTAAATCGTTTACTCCATTATACTAGAGGAAAATTTAGCAAAACTTTTTCGTTTGTAATAGAATATTCCTACGAATCTGTTGAGTAATTAGAGAAACAGGAAAAGATAAATGAAGCAAACACACAACCTATTTGCATAAGTCTTTAATAATTTCCGTCGCATGCTTACATGCTTATTTACTTTGTAAGACGACAAAACCACAAAATAGATTTTAATATCGTGAGCAAGAAATTATTAACTACTTACAGATTTATAGGTACCTTTTCAGTAATATATCAACACTTTAAATAATTAGCAGAACTTTATAGCTTGTGGTATATGTATCTGAGTTAGTCAAGTCTGTTAAATGGAGGCGCCAAAATTTCAAGTTTTTGATTACCAATTTCGTTGGCACTAAATGACTGGCTCTTAAATTTATAATAGAATAATAATTACCAAGAAGCTATCAACCGAAATTGTTATCGGTGTTTTCATAACCAGAGTATTGGCTAAACTTTCCGATGATCATTAATTTGTGATTATTGAGGAACGGTGGCACCGACGACTAACAACGAATTAAGTATATATTAAGACAATAAATTACAAAAAGAGTTACATAGTATAATTTATTGTAATAGCAACAGCCTAAGACATACAACTAAGTTTGGTTAATTTGCAAATAATGCGTTATCTAATTGATTACACAGCAAATTAGCAATTCAATGTCAAACCCACAAACAATTCGTGCGTGTTAGTTTTTTTCGCTATCTTAATGTCTATTGAACTATTTAGAAAGTAAAATATCGTTTAAAAGAAACACAATTTTCACAGATAAAATAAGTACCTATGGTATCTCCAACACGCCTATCAGTATTGATATAAAATCTACGTTTTAAACATTATTACATGCATGATTTTCATGTATGTAGATGATATTATGTATCATGATCTGTCCCATGTTGATCTAAGACTTCAGTCTTCATTACATACATACATAACATAGAAGGGGTAGGCAGAGTCAAGGCTTTATTACAAGGTTTGAATAATCATAACTTAAGTTAACTCATGATTAACTTAACCGTGGCTAAGTTGTCAGTATACGGAACCGCCGTGCAACGCGTGCCGCGGCATCACATCACCGCTCCATCGTGTGATTAGTGACTAATTGTCATTTTTCCGTACCGCTGCACATTAGGACAGTGGAATTTTTATAGTGCTGGTTATAAAAGATTCCACACGTTGTCGTACCTTACTGCTACCCAGTAATTTTAATTTATTTTATTTTATTTATTTATTCAGTTTACCAACGTTTATGTACAACCATACTTTTAAAATATAATATACAAGACATACATATCTTATTAGCCTATTGCCATAAACTATTATAGGCAAACACATGCACTAAAAAAAGATGTAATGATGCCATACTATCGACATTAGCGATACTATTCGTAGAAATGCATGATACTATTTGCAATGCAAGACATAAACCGAGTGAATTAAATCATGAAAGCCGATAGTGATATTATGTTAACTACCTATATATGTAGTTTAACATAATATCAGAAATCAGAATATTCATTTGTATTATCAGATAATACAGCATTTATTTACTAAAAATAATATCTATGAAATTGATATCTTAAACCCATTAAATAATAAGAAGACGAATGATATTCCTTCTTCACAAACGTTTGAAAGAAAATATCCCAGGCTCATTTATTTAACTGCCGGACTACTTTCACAAAACTTCACTAAATTATATTTCTACATAAAACCTCGCATAATGAAACCATCTGCAACGAACGAAATCGTTTTAGGAAAACACTACCACACAATACCCTAACTAGTTGAATGATTACATTTGGCGACCTGTATACTGATTGTGTAGAAATTCCAGTAATTTAACAGTTAAGTACCTAAGTGGGGGAGCCAGGCCCTCCCCAAATACCTGGGAGAATCAATCAGTACGGTGACTTATGCAACAAGCCGGATCTTAAAAGCCCATCTAAACAAGGAAGTCCGCACAAAAAATACCTTTGTAGCGCTTCTTAGGATTTACCGAAGCCCCGAGAGCGCAATGAAGGAAAAACTTTAATCGCAAAAACGTAGCACGAAGGTAATTTTGATTGGGAATTAGTTTTCTTTTCTGCTTGCTCTTGGGTAGTACCTAATGAGGAACAACTTCTCCTTGTAAGGCAAAGAGTGTTAAGTTTTTGGATGGTTTAGTAGAATTAATAAATTAAGCCTCAAGTACCCTTTTTAATACTAGATTTACCCAGTTATTAGTCGAATTAGGTCGTTAACCACACGAAAAAGAACCGAAAACATGTTCTTTTTATGTTGAAGAAATTCTTCTCAATTAGCGATTATTGTACTTTAACTAGTTTAATCGAGGTTAAATAACCATTAGCAACCTTTTTAAAAAACTATCTTGATACGCAACACAAAGAAATTATGTCTTTAAATTATTCGTTGTCGGTCTTATCAAGAACCAAATAAAACACTGTTCTTATTTTGTAGCGAACGACCTGTAAACAAAAATACTGTGTAGGTATCAGTATCAGTATCAGTTTCACAGAAACTTAACCGCAACATATCGGCAAATAACACAAAATCGCTAATAGACTATTTACTAAGAAAAGCCATTTCATCAAAAGGGGGTTTACTGGAGTCAAATAATATCCTCCCAATCATTCTACAATGTCATAAACCGATAACGACAATACCGAAACGCGTTTTACACGGGTCGTAATTTCATAAGCCGTTTGTGTGACCTCCTCGCGGTCCTTAATTCAACAAAATACAATATCCCATAACAATAAATTGAGATAAGGCGAGTGTTAAAGTGGGTGTTTTCGGAGAAAGCAAACCGCGTCGGGTGTAGCGCGCGTGGGCGGCTCCCACGCGCGCGGCACACTCAACACGTATCCTTTTTTACAATTGATGTTTACAAACAAACAAAAAACCACGAGTCTCGTTAAATTGTGGAACTCAACGTCGCGGACACAGAATACTGAAGACTAACTGCTAGTAACTACGGCGTAGTTAGACGCAAATGTCAAGGCATACCTGAGACAATATTAAGAATCGTTCAGAACATATTAAAATTATATTAATAAATAAAAAATATATTTTAAACAGCAGTTGTTACGTTTGTTCTTATACTATCAAACAAAAAACAAAATGTATTGTTAAATGACCACATATCATGTTTGCAAGTAATGGTAAGACAGTATAATACATTCTTATTTCTAAGAGAAGCGTAACATGTTCATCTACATATTGTAAACTCAACGTCGACAAAACTATTATGTCTACAGTGATGTTTTGGGAACCTTCCGATAATAATGTTATGGATCTCATCGCGAGAAGTTGACCAAACAATACAAGTAGCAGGACATAGAATCGTTTTAAGTAGAGTACTTACCAGTAATAGTGTCAGACTTTTTTCTTATGTACCATCTGGGGTTTGTCATCCTTGGTCTGTATCACCCATTATATTGTGTAGGGAATAATGGTAATTCAATAAGAATGTGCCTTAAATGACAAGAATATATTCATGCATGAGGATCTAAAGATCTAACATACGTGTTTATAGGTACTATTCGACCTTAAAGAGTGAAATAAATTATGTATAAAACAAAAAGTAGCCAATACAATGTGAGTCTATATGTATGGTACGCGTCTCGCGAGCGAGCACCGCCGAGGCGCCGGCGCCCGCGCACCCGCGCACCCGGTAGCTCGCATTTGCATCCCATTTAACGGCCCAGGGAATATACTGTACAACTACGACAGTCATATTTGCAAAGCAACAGCATAAGTAAATTTATGTAAATAAAGTATTTTGTTAAGGATAAAATCGTAATTTTGATATATTTGAATGCTGTAGAATGAAGAAAATTATAATCAGATTTAAAAAAAAACTCTACATAATCATGTGCTTAGTAGGTATTCATTACGTTAGGAGTACTATATTTTCGCAGGCTACGGTGGTAATTAATTTATGATGTCATGCATCTAAATACTGAAATACCTGACGTCATATATATTTTATGACGTCACGAAGTCTATAATACAATGACCATGATAATTAATGTTATAGGTACTTAGTGCATATTATTTATTTCCATTCAACGTGATCAAGGAATTAAATACTTGTATTTTTTTAGAGCGACAAACCTCATGATAGTATGCTATCTTAATTAAACAAAACACGGTTGCTCACATATATCACAATATGTTTTTTTTAGAATTAATCTAAATATTTACCTTATCTTAGTGCCAAATACACTTCCGCCCACACGTAAAGAAATTTCAAGACAGTAGTTATAAAGTGAAATAATGTATTATTGTACTCCTCAATATAGCCAGACTTTTGCGTAAACTTTATTTCAAGTCTATAATATCAATATAGAGTTTGAACTCTAACGGACTCTACATAGGTTTCTCATGCGACTCTACCATTATACATATCATTAAGCAAGCGATCTTTTTATTTGGGGCGTAATACCACCGCGGCCGGTCAGCGATTTCGTCTGTCAATAATTATTACGGGCATAATCCG
This sequence comes from Glyphodes perspectalis, assembly GCA_951394215.1. NCBI lineage: Eukaryota > Metazoa > Arthropoda > Insecta > Lepidoptera > Crambidae > Glyphodes > Glyphodes perspectalis. Next base: position 10,507,567 of record OX596214.1, on the reverse strand, counting down.
TGATTGATCGACGCACGGTAGCGCCGAGCGCTGCATAATTGGGCTGGCGTTGTGCCCGTGCGGCGTGATTGATCGACTCTACGCGTCTCTACCGGCCTCTACTGGGTCTCTACATTGCAACAGTAAAGAACAAATCCGCACTCTTAATTAGATTCGTAATTGGATGCGCGAATGAAGAAATAAATCTATTATAAGCCGACACTAAAGTTACGAAGTGCCCGAACCATATGTGCTACGCTACCCACTACATATTACTACGAACCGCTACGGAATAGAAAAAAATCAACTCTCTTATTGCGAGGCTCGATTTTCATTTTCTTCCTGAATCTCAATTGATTTATCTTTTTAATTAGTTAGAATTACATTAAAAATTTACCACATAATTAACTTGTATAGAGTTATTAAGCATTTCGCAAATATTATTTTCTAAGTAAATTAGACTCTTCTTCTTCTCAAAATTAAATTTAGACAAGAATAACAAATTTAACGAATGGTATAAAAAACAACAATAAACAAATATGATTCAGATCCGCAAAATGCAAACGTATTTGCATATTGGATCACCAATATGTAAATATAAAACACTAAATATCCCCAATGACGCAAGTGCGCTACCTAGAGCCCGCAGCCATCAGATCAGTCGGCAGCAATTCCAATCAGTGGTTACAGCGAGCTAGGCGAGTTAGGCCGGTAGCCAAGCGCGGCGCGCACAGGCCAGGCGCGAGCGCGAGCGCGGGCGCGTTGTTTACGGCGCGCACGCGCGGCGGGCGCGTGGCCCCCCGCGCCCCGCCGGCAGCTGCTCCGCACAGGTGGCGCGTGTGGGAACTCGGAGTCTCCGTGCGTTCCCACGATCGCGCGCCCTCCGCTCACTATATAAGTCCCCGCCGGCCGCTCGCACCGCATTCCGCGTTCAACGCTCAGCGCTAACGCACGCACGCACTCACTCACACAACTCACCATGTCTTACGAGATCGCTTACTCGCACGCAGACGACGGCCCGCAGCCCGTCTCGCGCACTTACCAATACCGCAAAGTGATGAAGCCGATGCTCGAGCGCAAAAGGCGCGCTCGCATCAACCGTTGCCTCGACGAACTCAAGGAGCTGATGGTCAGCGCTCTCCAGTCCGAGGGCGAGAACGTCGCGAAATTGGAGAAAGCCGATATTTTGGAATTGACCGTTCGTCACCTTCACAAGCTTCGCCGTCAGCGCCGCCTGTCGCTCAACCCGACCGTGGACGCCGACCGTTTCCGTGCTGGATTCACTCACGCCGCCAACGAAGTGTCCCGCTGCCTGGCCTCGATTCCTGGAGTGGATGTGAGGCTGGGAACCCAGCTGATGACCCACCTCGGACACAAGCTGAACGATATGCAGCGCGCTGCCGCCGGCGCCGACACCCCTCCGGCCAGCCCGCCAAGCCCTGCTCTGTCGACCTCCTCCTCATCATCTGGCTACGTCAGCCCATCGCCGCCCGCATCGCCCGTCCACATGCACACGCCTCTGGACTGCACCACCAGCGCCTCCTTCAAAACCCCGGCAGTGTGGCGGCCGTGGTAGACACCGCGCCCGGGTCTGGCGGACCCGGCTCCGCGGTCACATCTGTTCCAGCACCGTTCGGAGTCGCCGCTCCTCAAGTGTTCGCCCTGATCCAAGTTTTGTGTTGCTCATGTGAAAGTTGAGAACAACTTCAGATCTCACGATTGAATAGTGTAGGAAAACGTAGTTCGTAAGTTCAACTTGAAAGCTTTAATGAAAGTAGCCTATAAGACTATTTGTGATATTAAAGAGTAAATAATTATTATTGTATAAGAGATGTTGTATCGAGCCTTACTGAGGTCGCATTGTTATATTTTTATCGTTAAAAAGATTTCACTAACTGTGAACAAGAGAGTAAGTTAATAAAAAAATATTATTTCTAATACTATTTCTGCATTTCAATTTTATAACCCTAATTGAATACAACCCTACCACAATAACATTAATTATTTAATTAATAAGTCAGAGTGAAGTAAAGTAACAAAAACATATTGTTTTTATGAAACGATGAACATAATGTGACACGAACCGAGCTAAGGTCGTTAGATAAAAAACCTTATCAGGCGTCTCGAAATAGACGATGCGACAAAAATACCACAGTCAAATGTCAACAAATGCAAGGAGGTTAAGGGCACGCACCTATGACATCGTGCCCTGCGCGGAACTTTCCTGTTTACGCGCACTGGCGTGGATCATGCGCACACGCATTGACAGTTACGCAGCATGAATGATACATTGTCGCAATGCCATTAAACATAATACGCGGGCACATGCGCGCGCGCATACGGTAGCTCTGCACCGGTAAATTAATATTGACGTTTGCTAATTAAAGTAAGTACCTATTAGTTTCGTTGCTGAAACCTCAGTTAGTAAAGTATAAATAATATTCGCAATACACTATTCACGCTATACTACAATATTTAAGTTTCTTAATAGTCAATTTAGATGTAAAAGTTAGAAATCCATCCTAGTTATTGAACTTACTACACATGCAAGAATAGATAACTTAAGTATAAGTTTCATCTGTATAAAACATTCAGTTCAAGTGGGAATTTTAATTATTTTGTAGAAAACAAATGAGCATTGTTAATATTAGTATATAGGTCACCTACCGTACATCGCACTTACACTCACAATAATAAATGTAAAAACCCTATTTACTATATTGTTCGGTATATACAAGACAACCAATAAAGGTGATGAAGTATTTAGAAGAATTATGCACAAAGAAAAGCGATATTATAATTAGGTACTAATAATAAACATATCATATTAAGGAGACTAAAGATCAATGGATTAAATCCATCAATTTATCAACTTTTACTTCTTTTAAATAAGGTAACGAAATTCTGGTATTAAATTTAGTTTAATGAAAATATTAATTAACAATTTCGTTACTGTGTATAACAAAAAATATAATACTATTACTGGGTAGATAAGTCAAGTGCTTTAAAATCATTAAATATTGCATTAAAAATATAATTAATTAAAACCATCTTTACCCACTGCGTGACGAAAATAATGTAAGCATTGTTTACAAAATAAAATGTTTGCACAACAGTAAACACCCGTAACTAAATGGTACAAGTGGCGCCATCTATTGTGATCTATAGTAAGATAAAAGCTTTCTCATCTTATTTTTCATAAAGACGCCACGTAGCGGGGAGTTTGTGAACTAGCAGTTCTCATTGAAAGCTCGCTTAAGCTTTAAGCTACACGAAAGCAACTTATGGCATGCTTTTAAACATTACTTGCTCGGAATCATACTAACCTTACTACTAAGTCTTAAAACTAAGTTCTAAGTCTGAGTTCCAAAGCAATTTTGTCGTTTACCATTTTCATAACAGATACAAATAAGTTAATTAATGTAAAAAATATATACTTTAAAATATATAGGTTTATATGTACATATCAGTAAAAACGTGTAATATATTCAATAGGAAGTGCATAGTTTGCATGTCTAATAAGGACGATAACACCGATATAAAGTAAATATATGGTAAAAATTTCCTTCCAGAACAAATTCAATAAAAACATACCAGAATAAAAACATGACAGAGTCAAAGAATCGGTAAGCTCCTCTAGTGACATTTAGCCTAAAAAAACAAGTCGGGTTAATGAACAATTGTGAATTATAGTCCATTTCATCTCAGATGAGTTCTGTGACACTTTGAATTTAACGTTAAGTTATGCGCCCCTAAAACACCAAACTTAAGATTCGCCTTCCTAGCGTTATGTTCCTTTCCGAAGTGAGGACCCTTAAACCTGGATTTAGCGAAACTAGTTATTATGTGCAAGCGCAGCGACTGTTCATGTAATCCTTGTAACCCTTGAAATTGGAACATGACATGATATAATGACATATGAATTGTTGTTCACAGTTGTTCAGGTACCGTGACGATGTCTTCTCCGCCGAGTTAGTGGTATACCACTGCCTACCTAAATACGAGCCCAGGGTTTAATCAACACCCATAGTATGTGAAGTGCATACCGATAAGAAATTCAACCCATAACACATAACAATTCAAATAATAATTTATTGCTTGTCACATTTCCAGATGTTGCATTACATTAAAAATTAATTTAAGTGTAATGTGACGCCCTGCAAGGGCATTGCAACAGAATTATAGAGAGGATTAGCTAAGTACCAGCGTAATATACCTGATTAAAGTTTGTTATGAATTTACATATATGTATTTTTATCCCATATTATAAATAGGATTATATTTTAAAGTGTATCATTAAAATATATTAATAATAGTAAAGTATCTAGAGAAATTTAAGCAATTTAAATGTTACTGTCATTGAAGAATTCTTTTAAACTATAATGGCATTATTACCTAAATAGGAATGATTTGAACTTTTTAATGAATTTTGTGAGATTTATTGAGTTTTTTATATTGATCGAATTATGGTTATATATTTTTATCAAATCTGTACGAACTATTTGACTAGCATTTTCTTAGTAATCTCTTTCATTCTTGAACCTATAAGGGCAATAGTCGACATTGGTTACAGACTTATTAATAAAATCTAAAAATGGATAAAGTAATGTCTTATCTGTTAATATGTGAGTAATAATTACCTAAATGAGGAAATAGTCTTATCGTCGTATGACCACTGCGGTCTAGAACGTGATCAGTCTTACAACATAAGTACCTACTAATCTTAGACATAGGAAAAAGCAATATTAAGCAGGGAAGTGGTAGCATTTGTTTCGACATTATTTTATTTTATTCCTTGAAAAAAAACTCTTTGCTTTTTTAAAAAATGTCTATAGTTTACGTTTTCACGCGTAAACAATATATCCGATTCTGATGACATTTGGTACGTCAAAAGTTTAAATTCAAAGGAAAGACATATAATATAACAGACAGGACATCGCGGCCAGAACCGCAAGCAAAATATAGTTTTCTTTGTTAGAATTTAATTGCATACTTACATATATGTTAATCTTAACCCGAAGACTACTCGACCGCTAATCAGACTTTTTGTACCAGTTGTTTTTGTTGGGCCACGAATGTTGGCTATTATGACCTCATGCCCCCCTGGATTCATCCTTGGTCACACTACCTTAAAAAGGAGGTATTATACCTCCACCTAAACATTACTATTCCCTCCTTCATGTCTTACGAGACTCGACAACACCGCATGCATTTGACACTACCGCGTCGACCTCTCCTGACCCTAAATAACAGATTCACGACAAATACATCAATCAACGTTTAGCTAAGATTTGTTACCATTGCATCATCCTCCTGTGATAATGAATTCGGAGTAAAATTATAGAATAGCTAAATAAGCTTGTGTCATCGTGAGTGTAGGCTTAAAACAATTGGACAATCCCTGTATCATGTGTACCTTTTTGAATGGATAGTGGTGCGAATCTATCGTTGTTGCTTTGTCGTCTTTTTTTTGTACTATTGTAATGCTACATGTGCTGCTCCAAGACGGCTGACCGGGACGTATGGAAAAGGAAGACATGCTGCGCCGACCCCAGATGAACTGGGAGAAGGGCAAGAGGATGATGATGATGTAATGCTGCAAGTTATATATACTTAAATCTATGTAAATCTTTCCACCTTTACCGTACCTAACTTTTATTATCTGTTTGTTTTTGTTTTTTTAGTGCTCCTCTAATTATCAGGCTACCACTGAAAAACAGCGTCGTGGTGTCAGCCATTGGCACCATGACATACTTAATGCTAAGTGGAAGCCTTTTTAGCACATTTTAGATTTATTGTTATTTCATTTTATTTTATTTCTGGGTCTGTAATCTCTTTTTGTGTGCTAAATAAATATTTTTCTTTCTTTTTTATCTAAGCAAATAAATATTATAACCAGCAAGGCACTTATCTCCTCTATGTCAAATGTCGGTATAGGTTACTACTTACTTAAGCTTAGCAATTACGTAGTAAGTAAATAATTGTAGCTTTATTTAAACTTTACATTCTTTATATTTTAAATTTAGTGAATTAAAATTATTGTTAATTTAAATTTTACTTTAAATAATTTTAGTGCTCTAACATTGTTAAAGCAAGCGGTGTTTACTTGTAATAAATTTATGTATTTAGCTATAAGACATAATATTGTTTATCCAAGTGAGTGTTTATGCATAAATTGTAAGTAAACCTAAATAAATAAATAAATAAATTACCAAGCCATGTGTACCATGCCTCGTTTGCCACCGTGAGTGGTGTAAAGAATAGGAATGATAGGGTCGTTTCGTGTGCGTCATGCGTCATTTAATATTATTTATTATTATTATACATAATATGTAAACATATAAATATAAGTAAATAAGAATAATAAACCTCTCGCATTTAGCCAAAATATAACGTTTAAATGGGTTAGACGGAAGAGTGCGAAAACATATAAAAATCTTATCAATTTTATATTATGTGATTTATTAACTGTATTCTCATTAAGGTTACATTGGAATACAAAAATAATAATAATATAATAAATAAGGCGATTCCTCACATCCACCACACAAACACCTACAGCATTACACAACGAACCGAACCACTTGGCTTAGCCCGTGATAGGTTCACACCACCAGCAGATTGCTGAGATTAAAAATAATTTACACCACAATAATAAATAAATACATATAAACATGATGTATATTTTGTACGTTTGTTACATATTATGTTTTCATGTGACAGTCAGTGAATTATTCTTTACAAAATGTGCCAGTTTTATAAAATATAAACAAAGTGCCTGCCTATGACTTTTTAGAGAAGCAAACGTACCTATTTTAAGCAAAACACATCGTCATTTTTGATAAAAAGCAAAAGTATTTTTTAAAAACGCTACAATAATGAATTCCGGTTTAACGACTTAAGTTAATTACTTTCAACATGTTATAACTATGCCATTAAATTTAATGACTAAAGAGACAAAACCATGTCTTTAAAGTAAACAACTTTGGTAATACATATTTTACTAAAATATCTTATTAACACTCCACTTCAAATAGACCGGGAGCTTAGGGGATTATTTTGAAAAAGCGAGAAACGTTTATCTATTTGTTGACAGGAAAATCCTGCGCAATTTCCATTTGTTACATCCATCATAAATGATAAACCCAATCTCCATATAACGCCGAATAGAGATTGTTTAAACATTTGTTATAGACCAATATAATTTAAGTAAATAAGATACATTGTAAATTAGCGATGAAAGGATTAACTATCGATTTTCTTTTGGGCTTTTCTTATTAGAATCAACGTACCGAATCCAATAAATAGATCTATTTGTTATTTATTGTATATTTACTTATGTACCGACGATTTGTTAGTACTACAACCTACATAAATCAATTAAGATACCTTAATCTGTTGTGCCTTAAAGCCCAATCCGTTCAGAGGCTTCAGCTATGTACAATACACATATCTAACGAACAGAACGAGGTTTACTAGTAGAGCCTAGAAGAAAACTATTTTAGGCCCCTAAATAGGATTAGTCCAGGGCCCCCCACATTCAAGATCCGCCCCTGGCGTCATTCCATTTTGGACCCTCAACTTCTTTTGGCGCCTGCATTAAGTATCACACTCAGCCCCCATTAGTAGCACATCGTTAGCATTTTTAATTATTATTGTCATAATGATAAACTATACAGAGTAGAAATTATTACCATACTGATAAGCGGTTATAAATAGTGAGGTCGGCGTCACAAGACAGAAAAATACATTCTCGTATTGCACGTCTAATATGACGGAAAGTTTATTCCACGATAACTTCACCGAGCGGGTCAATGCATCTATCATCGCTCAACCTATATTCCTACAAGATTGTGGTTGACCGTAGGGGGTAGTCGGAACCGGGAGACATTATACCAGACAGCTCTTGATATCAATCTATACTAATATTATAAAGAGGAAAGATTTGTATTTTTGTGTGTGTGTATGTTTGAATTAATAAAATGAAAAACTACTGTGCTGATTTAAAAAATTCTTTCACCATTGGAAAGCTACATTATTCGGATGTAACATAGGCTATATTTTATCCCCATATTCCTACAGGAACGGGAATTATGCGGGTGAAACCGCGGGGCGCTGCTATTACATCATATTATATATATATATATATATATATATATATATATTTTTATACAAAAGTATCTCCGCCGTTTTTCTGACAGATTGAACGCAGTAAACTCAAAAACAATTAAATTTTTTTTAACTAATGATTATTTATAATTATTTGTAAATTAATTGACTGACTGACTCGATAGCGCATTCGGTAGTAATCCTGCTCCATGCGCCAAGAGTAGTGGGTTTGATTCCCACCCAGGTCAAACATTCGTGTAATGAATACTCCATATAATTGATCCACGACTATCTTCATACATCAACATAACAGTGTAACATGAAATCTAAGACTAGCGATAAATAAGGAGGAACCCATTGTCTGGTATTCAAAGTCTTAGGTACGATTAAACCCCTGTTTAGCAATGTTAAGCAATCATCAATTAAAATGTTGTAACTGTTGACATTCTTATGTAATATATTTTAAGATTGTAACTACCTTATCACCGTCTCACCATTTATTTTTCCTTTAACTGTTATAATTTATACGAATTGTAGGCATGTCAGTGTTAACTTATCACGCTTATCACAGTCACGCCCTAGAAATGGCGTTTCAAGTATCCATGCTGCTATGATATCACGATACAGTGTGTGTAGTGACGACCGTGGCGGACACGATTATACGATATCAGTGTGATGGTGGCTGGGGCATCATGCCGGGAGCGTGATGGATCAGCATTTACTGATATCATCGCAATCGTACGAGGCAAGTAATCACCTGCTGATAATAGCCACCTAACGATTCATCCAAGTTTTAATCTTTTTGCCCTAGTAATACACACTCGTGTAAGCATTACTTAGACTTTTCTAGATGTAGATAATTGATGGAAATAAGTTATGTCGATAGTAAGTATTAAGATAAGGGATAAGGTTATGAAACTATAGACAAAATATAATGTCCGCTCAGTACATTATTTCAGACCTATTTGAAGTGAAGAATAAGAAAATTAACTGAAATAAATGTAATCAATCGGTTTAACGTAAGATGATTCCCATGATACGTATGAATACTCCTTTTCATGCTTCGTACTTTCTACGAATCTAAATATTCGGTTTTAAATATACTTAACTTTATACGGTAATATCAATGTAAAAAATAATTAATAATAGCCATTAATTAATCTACACAAGATTTGTAAATTTTTGTTTTTAAATTTATTAAGTACTTATTATATTTTGCAAAAATATTGTATCAAAGTCAAAATATTCTTTATTTAAGTACATATAGGTTCCAAAGAAACATTTATAAATCGTCAAAAACGTATGAATAAGGATAATGACTGCATTAAAAAACTATAATTCTACTTAGTCCGTCAGTTAGAAAATACTAAAATACTAGAAACATATTTTTCGCTTTATTAAATAAACAAAGAATCACAAAGACGTTATCTTTGCAACAGCAACAAAGTTTTGGAGTGGGGGCTTGGGAGGTCACTATTTAGTAAAATTGTACGAAAGTGTGACGTCACGCGCAACTTGAATGCATTGTATCTTCGGCAATGTTTGTTTGACAAATAAAATAAAAAAATACGTGTTCAATATTTTTTTATAATCTAACTGACGGACTACAATTTTTTTTAGTCACATTGCCTATTGCATACTACAGAAATCTGAAAGTTTACTCATATAGGTATATTGACACTACTATTCACTTCACATCATTAATCGATATGGCAGGCATTTTGTCATCGAGATAGGATATTTTACTAAAAATATTGCATACGCGTAGGTACATTTTAACCGAAAAATTGTTCCGAACTCAGTGACAACACATACCTAAACACGTTTTTCACATTACTATATTGATAAACTAATCAAAAAGGTCACCGTGATTTCAACTGTATTTAAAAAATACAGTAAGCAGTTATCACATGTTGCTTAAATGAAAACTATATAACTATATAATAAAGTGTCCCCAAAGGTATACCAAAACAAAATGTCCTTTTTGGGTTGATTCCGAGTCTTCAAATTCATATATTCATACATATCTGCATATTATTTACGTGACAATACCAGTATTAATCATCATAGATAAAAAAAAAATTCAATCAGGATTCAAAATAAAATAAATAAAAAAGTCGATTTAACTGTCCTAGAACTTTTTATCGAATTTATAAAATATCGAATTGGTGTCATAATATGGGCGTCTATTATGGTCAAATTAAAAGTGTCACGGCACTCATCTTAAATGAAATTTAAAATAAAAATAAAAATATATTTCATGATTTGTAGTATCAAAAGGTATGATTTTGAAATATCATGGTGTTAAACGAAATTACTCTTTTAATATCTATTAGACGGTGATCGAACTTACTTAAATAGATGCAATGGCAGGACGAATGCATACAAAAAACATTAAATAACGGACCTAAGTCTTTCTGCTCAAAAACTAAAAGATCAATAATATAAAATGAAGTAGGTACAGGTAGATACAGTGACTTTTTCTTTATTTAAGCTAATCCCAGAAATTAGAAACGCAACAGATCCTTAGCTTTTCAAAATGTGCTTAACAATATTTTTGACCCTTAAATGTGTTATTAGATTTTAAGATGAACTGGACAATATGGATTAAGTAATAAAGTGCTTTGATAGAATTAACCTGATATATTAATTTTCTTATGATGTTTTCCTATACCGCTGAATAAGTAATTTATACATCCTAAGATTAAAGATCGAAAAAAACCAAGAGCACGTGCCCAGAATTGAACCAGTAACCTTAAGTGCAGCTCGTCTCTTTACCATTGTCTACTATCGCTCTTTAATTATTAATTTAAAATATGTATTTAGAAAGTAGGTGCTAGAAATTACGTAAGAATTTAGAAACAAAGCATTTAAGCAGACAATAAATATTAAACACAAGAATTAAAGCCAGACTTGAATAGTTATCGTATATTTCCATTCATTATACAACAATGTCTCTAATAACAATGTTATCCTTTACTAAAGTATCTGTGTACTTAAGCATTGACACAATTAGGCACGCATGTCGCCTTCGAGTCTGTCTCTATTACATATTTCTTAGAAGCGTTAAGATAAGAATCTGTTAGACATGCCCGAAGAAAGCGTTAGGTTTAACTTTATCAAGTTCAAAATACAGTGGTCTGTTGTGAATATTATAATTAAATATAAATAAATTTGTATAACTCATGAATGTAGAGACAATTTTCTACCGCAATTTTACATATAAAATATTTAAATGAGTTTTTGCTCAATGATAAGTGTTAAGAATGTTAACCTAGTAATTTTTGTAGGCATCTAACAAAAAGGCTTACAAGTTACCCATGGATTTAGTTCACCAAATTCTAGGCAGAGAAGGCTCTTCTTCACTGAAGGTCCTGGTAGCCCTGAAAATCCTGCTAACTCTCACTCTTGCGTGTGTAACGGACACCCTGATCAATAAAAATTCAATAGCATCCCCGCGACGTCATGAACATACATCTTCATCTTCATCTTCTGGTGCTCCTCTGTCCATGGTGGTGCCACAGGGCTCAATATTGGAGCCTTTGCTTTTTTTAATTTATATAAATAATCTTCCATACTATACGAAAGATCTGTGTGAGATAGTGTTGGTTGCTGATGACACCTCTCTAATTTACAAAGTTGTCAGAAAGCACTCTAATGTTAACAACGTAAATAATGCTCTCTCCCACGTACTACAGTGGTTCACGAACCTTATTTTAAATGCTAGTAAAACTAAATGTGTTAAGTTCACAATGCCTGATGTTAAGCAATCAAATATTAGTTTAAAAATGGGTGATGAACCTATTGAAATAGTTCACTCAACAATATTTCTGGGCGTCACCATTGATTAGCATTAAGTTATTTTAATTTACCAGGTTATGTAATTCAAATGCCCGTTCATACATTCAAATCACATATGAAAATATTTCTTATGAAAAAGGAAAAAAGATTTATTGAATTGAGATTTTTTACCCGACTGCCAAAGAAAGGAGGGTAATGTTTTTTTAAATGATAGCAATCAACAATCTGCTTTCTAATACTTGAATGGTCTACATTAATTGTATTTGAATTATATAAATTAGTAGAAGTAGAAGTAAGTAGATATTAAGTAGAATTGTTATTATTGTATATATGGCGATTTAAAAGAGTAATTACCGAGTTTCTTGCCGGTTTTTCTCGATAGAATCTCACCATAAGAATAGTGATGCTGGAGCATAGGTAAGATGGTGGATGAAGATAACTAATGTTCACCAAGCCCTAACAGTCTTCGTGTTTCAGAACAATAGCCTCCATATGCATGTATGTAACTGGCATTATGTATGTGATCCGATTATGATATACCTAAAGAACGCATACCCAAACCTCTATTCATAGCACGGGTTTCTAAAAATAAATTCTTGTGCCTAATATTTCATACACCAATGTCATGATCAGATCAAAAGTTCAAAGTTTCCCTTTTCTTTACACTATCGGTATCTATGTCAGTTACCGAAGTTGTGACTAAATGAGAGAGATAATAGATACCTACGTACACCACACGTGGTTGATAAATGGATATCAGAGTAAACCACTTGAACATTGTAGCACTGAGTCTGAGCACTTAGATATATAAGTTTAAGTGAAGCAGGAATGCTCGACACGTGTTATCATTAATGTCTCATGATTACTATCTATAGGTGCAGCGCTTAATGATAATTTTATGATAGTGCGATGATTTGGATAGCCACTCCCGGAACCGGCATATCCAAGCGATGAATAAATACTTAATACCCACCTGTGGGTAGGTATTGGGTATATATGTAGATAGGTACCCCCTATGGGTATTTGGTATTAATGCTAGGGACGCAGTGATGTAGCGATGTGAGGCTGAATATAGCACAAGGGAATGCAATTCCGCTTTCGTGGAATCTTGATGTAGTGAAATTTCGATATTATTAGCGAAAAATTCCAAAGCATACATTTTGCGAATTCTCGCGGAGTCGCGCATGAAATTTTAGCGAAAAAAAAATAAGAATTTATCTGCTTTCTTTTTTAAAATGTTTATTACATATTTTAAGAGGGTACATCATTTAAGCCATAGAGGGTAGCAATGGTAATGTAGTACCTATAAGTAATATGGGTCTGGCGTACCCATATTACTTGTATTAATTACCTTCATTGGATCCAATAATGAATTCCACTGGGAGCGGTGGTAGCTCAATGGTAAGGACACGCGCCTCTTAACCGAGAAGTACGGGTTCAAACCCGGGCACGTACCTCTGGATTTTTCAAATCTATGTACGTATTTATACCACTAGCTCGACGGTGAGGGAAAACATCGTGATGAAACCTGCAAATTCAAATAACATTGGATTTGTAACCATTATCCAAAAATTGTCTGGTTCCCCTATCTTAGGGTTACGAAGGTCAGATCGGCAGTCGCTTCAATGTAATTACCAGACCCGCTAAATCCTGGATCATGGTCTAAGCGGACCCCGTCTAAGCACGGGACATAACGCTAGGAAGATGATGAATGAATTCCACTGGGGTTGATAATCGAATAATGTTATAATCAAACAAGACATAATTTAATAAACTATAATCAGATGTCGATTAATTAATAGTAAAGTTTAATTAAACATTTCATGAATACAGAAAAGCCCTAAAAACAATTGACAAAAGACAACTCAACTAAGTACACGTTTAGGCATAGTATTATTTTAAATGCAAATATCGTAATCGAATTAGTATATATGATAAATTAATATTAGTATTAGTATATTATAAATTAGTAGCTACCTACCCATAAGTAAAAAAATATGCATTTTTAAAAACCCAGACACAGCAGGTACAAAACAATTATGGACAGCAAAGTCGACCTTTAAAAAGATAAATGTCGCCACACAATTCATGTATAATTGTAAAGTTGATTAGTAAATAAAATAATGATTATGGGCGTGATGTTGTAAGAACTGCGACTCTTCAACACGTGTCATTGAATCGAAAACATCGATTACTTTATCATTTCTTGTTTGTAGCTGCCCATTTCGTGAAACAGACACGAGACATCGCCATCACACTATTTAGAATAGAAAAACATTATTCGCACGAGGATGGATCGTGACTTTATCGATAATGGTTCCAGATTTTTACAAAAACAACATATTTAGGTACTATCTCAATAAATTCAATAATACCAACTTAAAACTCCACTATAATTTATAGATCTAATGGTATATCGGGTTTTGGGTATGTGTGATTGTGTAGGCGACAAGCTAGCCTAGGGTTGCCAACTTTTTTTACAAGAAATAAAGTAAGTATATTCAGGTCTATGAAGAATATTAAACAGTATTTTCGAAAAATTAACAGTATTTTATTTATTTATTGTTTTAAATGCATATTTTTTTAAATAATTTACAATCTTTTTAAAAACGTAATACGCCTCATCACAATTATAACTGAAATATAATGTGATGCTGAAAACAGTATTTTGTATTTAATTTAGTGAAAAACAGTATAATACTGTTTAAAACAGTTGGCAACCCTACTAGCCACTTGTCACTTGTTTTGACTGAATGTGGTTAGAGGGGCCTGCTGCCCCTTTGACTCTGCCTACCCTTCGGGGATTCTGGGCGTGATGTTATATTTTTATATTTTATAGAGGACATTCTTTAGTGCACTATGCATTGGACATGAAAATGAAACATACAGAATAAGTAGGTATGTACCTACCTACACTAATTTGCGCAGTAAAATGCGTTGTTGACATTTTACCTACCAAGTAGGTACTAATTAGCCCCACTTTTTGAACTTTTGTGGATGTATGGATTATACCTACCTTAAAAGTACCAATAAGCCTTTAATAGTTGCATCTTCTCTCATAATACCAGACTGCAGAATACATACAATCAAAATCCACGCAATTGTTTCCTAATTCTGTTCCATCCTTATTAACATTAATTGAAGTTTTTAAAAATCGCAACCGTTCCCAGTAAGCAAATGGAGGGGTCAAACTCTTCAATTGTGACCCTCGCTTTCTGACCAGCTATTAAATTGACCTCTGACTTGATTGTTGTGGGAAAAGATTGATAATCTTGATTACTCCGTATTTATTATATTGTATCATCTGATTATTCTGTTACTTCTAAAAAGAAAGAACATAAACAATAATTACCAAGATATATATATAAGATAGTTTTATTTTCTGATGATACTTGCTGATTCTTAAAATTGATAGACAAAATGAATTTCTTGACGATGTAAATAACGCTCTCGCGAGTACTACATTGGTTTACTGCCTACAACTTGCTACTTTTCAATGCCAAACACAAGACAAGTTAATACACGAATCACTATGAACGATGAAGCAATGCATAAAGTTAACTCAACTGAATTTCTTGGAATCAGCCTAGACGCTAAATTGCAATTGGTTTTCCATATTACGGCCTTGGCAGGAAGACTTAGTTCGGCTTCATATGCAGTCAGAAAAATAAGACAATTGACTGATGTTGAAACAGCAAGATTGGTCTATTTCAGTTATTTTCATAGTGTTATATCATATGGTCTGCTGCTGTGGAGATCTGCGGCAAATGTACTACTTATCTATTTTTGTATTGCAGAAAAGGACTGTTATTATTAAAGATTTTTGTTTAAGAAATTAACATTTTAACAATTGCATCGAAATTTATTTTAGATTGTACTATGTTTAGATACAAAAACATTGACCAATTTCCTAAAAAGTCAAACGCTCATAGTTTTTATCTTAGATTAAATCAAATAGCGGTATTTTGATTTAATCTAAGGTTAATACTAAAAATAAACACAAACTTGCTGTTCCAAACCATGGACTCCAAAATAGTGGTAATTCATTTATTGGTATAAGTATAAAATTATTTAATAAACTTCCAGAAAACCTACTAGCTTTACCTGCTAACTTTACTTTGTGCATTAAAGCGCTTTTAATGAGTAGGTAAGGGCTACTTTATGATTGAAGACTTTTTAAATGACAAACATAAATGTTTAACTTCATAATGAAGTGTTCACCTGCAGTGGTAACTTATAAGGTAAGTGTGGATTATTAATTACGAAATTGTAAATTTAGGCATTTAAAAGAGTAACTATCGAGTTTCTTAACGGTTTCTCCTTGATAGTCTACCTTCCGAACCGATGCAGATGGTAATGCTTTCTTTTCCGTTCATGTTGACTATTTATAAGTGCTTTTTTGAAGCCTATATAAATAAAGAGATTTTGAATTAGAATTAGAATTTGAGTTTGAATTGAGTTTGCATTTGAATTTTTTCTTAACGTGGTTCAGATATGTAGTCAAAATATGTACTAACACAATAGTATCTTACAGACCGGATGCAAAGAAATTAAATAAATGTCCGAGTTCGTTTACCTTTTTTAATTTAGCGAGTGAGATGAAATTTGGCTCATACACAGGTTTATATGTAGTTATGTAAAACAATCTGTTAGTAACAATTAGGTACGGCGAAGCATACAAGTCAATTCCCTGATAAACCCGACTGCCCATTGCTTAATTTGTGAGATAAGGGATCAATAGGTGACATGGTAACATATTTTTTAATATAAAAGTAGTCGCGATGCTTTCTTATCATTAAGGTTACGTCAATACATATTCATAATAGTGCGTAGAAAAAGTTATAATGACGTCACTTAGCTCGTTAATTCAAATTATTAACCTTACAATCATCAATATTATCATTGTTAATGTGTAAAATAACGACTACTTACCTACCTACAGAACGGAATCATAGAGATAGTTACAAAGTTGGGAGATGACGAATTATTGTACTGTCGACACAAGTAGGAAGTAGATAAATACGATTTTCGAACAGAACCACGAGACAAGCTGCTTCATGAAAAGGCCGTAAATGATGGATAAGACCTATTAAAATTGATTTAGACATAAACTTCTGTTAGTGGTATAGTTTATGCTTGACTTAAAAAATCGATGAAGTCTAGGTATTTATTTTTAGTGGGAGAATATATAGAAAATAATATACTTAGGTATGTACTAATAACTATAACAGACCTATTTGGTTTCTGTCATTTCTAAAACAGATACCTACCAATACTTCGCACAATAAAGGATAGTAAATTTCCAAAAAAATTATGAATAAATGACTTATGATTCTTAATACAGGGAATATGAAGTATATTATCTAAACTTGTATAATTTGATACGTTGATACTTAGATGTACACAAGTACCTAAATCTAACAGATAATACCATTTATCTCGTACAATCATCTTGATGCATTACCTATTACACCAGAAACTAGATAATGTGGTGTCAGAAGGATTGAAATATACAAATCGGTTGCATCAGACAATCGTTCCTCGACCTTTCTGAAACGATAACCGGCACATCTGTGACTGGCTCGAATCGAATTATTCACTTTATACTCTTATATACCTATATAAAATTGCTACATATATTTTTAAAATATATTAACTTTAGGCAAACAATCGGGCATCCGTTAGTTACATAAAATTATAGGTTGCCTAAGCTCTTATTTTACCTATTAGGTATCTCTATTTAATGACGAGATTAATATCCATCTAAAAAAATGAAATAAGCACTTGATTAAATTTCGATCCATAGTTTCCAATAAGTTTACTTGCATTGTATATGATTATGATATGACGATGATGATCGCACGCGATGAGGATTGTCACGCCGTACTTTTTAATCACTTTTTTCTCGAGAAGATGATCATCATCTTCCTACGGCTGTGTACCATGCTTAGTCGAGTTTCGCTTAGACTTAGACTATATAACAATGTACCCAAATACTTAAAGGAAAGGAATCCCAATACATCTAGCGCCTACATAACTTACTGGCCATAAATTTGCCGTTTGATAGCGCATTAATTAGTTCTGATTAACTTATTAGTCGCTTACGCCGTTTCGGTCGGCGCGGGACGCGGTTGTTTGCCGTGGAATCTTCCCATCCGGGCGATAACAGGGTTATCTTGGCGCGCACGAGACTGCTTCGATCTTTCTGTTATTTTTATCCAGCAAGCATGACGGCGGGCGCCGCTGGTTTAACACGTGCTCAGAACAATAACTAGGTCTCTTATGATAAACAGCTGGGAACCCGAGCTGTTGGGTAGGTACCAGGGACGTTCCTAGACACAAGATAGGTAACTAGGAAAAGACTGACAGAGCCGTGAGATGGTAAGTGCGGCGCTTTGAATTTTTCGCGATCCTGCGAGACCGCAGGTACTAGAGTAGACGCATCCAGCGCACTGATTAACGCACACTATGCTTGACAGAAGCCCCGAAAAGCTAATGGAGGCCCCTAATAGGGTAACGAACAGTGTTGCTTACCCAAACTTTAGTAGGGGCAGAAGGTTGGTGTTGACAGGCTTCCCAGATTTCGAAATTTTAGCAGTCTAGAGACGCTAAAATTTCGACGAAAATTTAACGCATACTAGATACATTTCTGGTACCATCAAAATGGTAGTTACCTACTCGCAATAAACCAAATAGGTAGTACATAGACATACGCGAAATCCGTTTTATGTGTAAAATTTTGTACGAAGCATTGTCGAAGATACTGATATTTTTTTAAATAACTCTTATACTCTAATAGGCTTATACTCATAAGCCTCTAACTAAACGAAGTAGATGACGAATAAACATGGGCTTACTTTTAAAACGCTCTAGTCGGCGCGAGTTGATAAACAATAAATATGTAACACCACAAGTTTTCAGCAAACCACTTTGCTTTTTCAACCTACTAGGCGTCTTAACAATACCGATGTTTAACACTGGCCCTATTTTATAAGCGCGAGACACAGCAACGATAACAAAAAATCAAGGCTTACATTTATTTCATTGATTGAGACTATCTCAATTAACTTTAAATCTTTATAGACGAATAAGGTCTAACTGCTTTATGCTTACACTTTTTACACGACTGCACTACTCGTAGAGAGGGTAATGTTTTTCAAGTGACAATTTCTATAAACGAAAGAATTGGACGAACAATATAAAACATATGTATATAACATATGTTTTATATTGTTCGTCCAATAATGAATTATTATAATATAAAGCAGTGGGCAATGTTTAGTTCGGAAGGGGAGGTTGGACAAGGTAATAGGTACATTAGATACTCTGTAGATCTTTAGACGTGTAGGTATTATTCCTAGATACACATATATTGATCGATATAATATATAATAATAAATTCTTCAGACTGGCACACCAATTCCCTAATCCCAAACTAAGCTTATAAGCTTGTGCTATGGATACTAGGTGAACGGATAGACATACTTAAATACGTTTATAAACATCCATGACTCGAGATAATATCCATGTTCATCACACGAAATACTTGCCCCTAGCGGGATTCGAGCCCGCGACCGTTGGTTTCGTGGCCAGGATCTTTGACCACTCGACCAACGAGCCAGTCAAATGATGAAATGGAAGGGAACTGGAGTATGGCACTAGTTCCCTTCTTCACATACAATCGAATGCTTTTTGTGTTTATTAAAGTAATAAAAAGAAACTCATTCCGTTATTCCGGAGACATTACTGCTTATTTACTAGTCATTATTTGCGTTACTATTATTATATCAGTAATAATCATAAGAAATTCAAGGTGATTTAAAATATCACAAAAATTCAATGTGTTTCTGACTTTCTGTCTATAGATATAATTTTTATATACTTAAACTAAATGAAAAACATTTGGTGACAATTCGCACCGTTATATGCAAAAGTGATTGCAAGTTTCCATCCATTGAAAATAGGTAGTACCTATTTGGACTTAGTTTCAGTTGGAGTAATGAGAATCTCAGTTTAAGGCTTTGGCTAAAGAAAGATTGAAAGACGGGATTAGATAAAATTTAATGTTTTAGCTACCGACTCTATATTTTTTTTAAATTCCTGCAACGTACAGTACGTTGCCGATACTGTAACTGTAACTATACAGAGCGTTAAAGTAACGCGTGACGTCACTAGGTGTGTAAAATGTTACTGTCCAAGTGACGTAAAGTGCAAAATTTCAGATCTTTGAAGCACTGTATCTTTTTCGAGTATTAGGTAAAGCAAATACGTATTCAATATTTTTTGATAATATAACTTATGGACTAAAAAAAATTTTTGAAGAAAATAACCTATTTATTGTTTTTCTAACAGCTAAAATTAAGCTATAGAGTTTTTAGCTTCATTCTAACGCCTAAAGTGGCGGACAGGATCAAATCGGGTAGTAAATAAATAAAACACCATTCCGTCGCAATCTATGTATATTCCATCCCTATATAACCTTATAGCGAGCCTTGTTGACGACGTGGTGCGCGGAGGTCTGCAGCTTAAGCAGCTCCTCTTTGATAAGCCGGGTGATCTCCGACTTGGCCTTGGCCACGGCCAGCTCCTGCGAGCTCTCGATGGCCAGGTACAGTTTGCGCTCGCCCTCCGGCGGCGTCTTGCCCGGCGGCACGTACGTCCCGCGCACCGTGATGCCCGCTTCGCTGTACTCGCTTATCAGAGCCAGCGCCTCCTGTAATAAACAAATGACGTGTTATTTAATACATTGACCCACATGTGTTGTGAATAATCTTTTGTTCCTGGAAATAAATCCTTACAGAGCCCGGCATCCGAGGCAGTTATGTGTAACTCCCTCTCTTCAATGATAGAGGGAGCGTACCTACTATTCCATAGCATCTCTGGGCTATCACCGCTCTTATGGATCAGGCCTGGGAAATGGAAAGCCAACAGACAATCCATTCTTGTCAATAGCCATAATTTAACCAATTCTGATATCCCAACTTAGCAGAAATAATAGACGACTTTTATTATTTAAGGTGGAAGAATTCAACTAAACCAAGCCGGTAAAAAAAGTCAAGATCCTATAGATTGACTCCTAGAATACACGCACTATATGAACTAACATACATAGGCATTAGACGTCAATGGGTCTGGGATCATTTGAACAGCGAACTGTATTTGAAACGGAAGATATAAGATAAAAATAAGATGTCATGGGCCAAGCCAACTCGCAATGTAATGCAATATTCAAGGGCCCTAAACTGTAAATAATCATGATGATTATTTGTAATAATTATTGCTAACAATGTACCTCGCATGAATATACTGTGTGAATGCAGGTGACAAATTACAATAAAAACTCTACGTTTTAATGTTAATGAAGCCTAGAATGATGAATAAATACCTCACAATAAATGAATGCAAAATGAATGACGCAAGTATAATGTACCTATATAATAATGTCTTTAAAGTTTTTACCTGAGTTGACTAATGACAGTAGTAGCAATGCCTGTGTTTACTCAACATTTTAACACAGAAAAATATAATAGCACCAATAATCGCAAGCTTCAGTAACATCGTGACCGATTGTTGCAAACATAGAATAGATACTGAGAGCGCATAGGAGCGGCTATAACTGCACAATATATTATATGTGCACGGGTTATCTCGAGGGTCAAAACCATCTTGTCTGATACAAAAATAAATTTCTCATAATGGGGTGAACGCTTCTAAAAAATAACATTAGTTCGAGCTAATGACGGAGCCGTTGATTGAACCCATTTGATAAACATGAGGGGAATAAGCTGTGGCCATTTGTGTGATTACGCGGGTGGAAAGTTCTGAATGTCACATGTCAAGTTGTTTATCGTCTCAGTGCAGGCGGCATGTCCCCAGCAGTGCCACTTGACCTGAGTCACAGTCTGAACATGCTTGTGGTGCAACAAATAGAGTGAACGTTTGCTATCGTCGCTATCAATTGCATAAGGTTTTTATCAGTTTGTGAGGCAAATTCCTTGTGTTAAGTATAGAATCAAATTCATAAATACATACGGTATTTGTGTATGTATGAATTTTAATGTCACGATATGGCACACCTGTAATTCCGAAAGGGGTAGGCATAGTCAATTCGTACAATACCTAATAGTAGTTGTTTTTCGATATTTATCAATTCACTCATTATCGGTGTAAACTAAGGTCAAATAGTAACATAAACAATACAGTTATTAACATCTAACAAATCTTGGACCTACATTAATATATTTGGCAATGATTACGCCAAGAAAAACTGACGTAACCCGTTGTTGATTTGTGTATTTATAATACCTGGAAAATTAATAACGCTATTTATACTAGTCATATATAAATTATACAGATAAAGTCCGTGTATGGCAGACTCTGGCGGTGAAAAAAAAAAGTAATGATGAAATTTCGAAAAGAAAATATTTACCAGATGGCGCCCATGTCGTGAGGTCATGCTTCTATTGAATGTCTCTTATAGCCGTTGCGTTCACGTGAAATGGATATCAATACATGCCGAAAACAAACGAAACAATCAATAAGGGTGCATGACTATGCCATCTCGTGAATGTCTTCAAGGAGGATAGATAATCAATTGACAAGCTCGATGGCGCATTCGGTAGTGATCCTGCCCCATGCGCCAAGTGTTGTGGGTTCGATCCCCACCCAAGACAAGTATTCGCATGATGAATACTTGTGTTTGTTCTGTGTCTGGGTGTTTACATCCAATATTTTTAAGTATATATTTGTAATACCACTGTTGTTTCTGATATCTGTAACACAAGTGCTTAAGCAACTTACCTCGGAGTCAGATCAATGTATGTGATGTACTCTGATATATTATTGAGAAAGAAGGAGGGTGATTGAAATAAAAGTAACGAATCATTAAGGGGACATGACTACGTCATCTGGTGGATGATTTTAAGAATGAGAAGGAAAGAAATGAGGAGGATGGAGTAATAAGAGCCTTAATTGGGGGATTTATTGGAGCACCCTCCTTTGGGGCAGTTTATAAACACATGTTACGGTAATCTCCCACGTACCTTGCTGGTGACCCGCCAGCGCGCCTGCTGCGGGAAGTCGTTGATCTCCAGCTCGGTCTCGTACTTGCGGAACACCTCCTCGGCCGGCTCTGACGCGCTCTCGTCGCGCGGCTGGTAGTTCAGACGCGTGTTCAGCTTCGCCGCTAACTGCTCGGCCACTGTCTTAGCCTGGAGTGTTAAAAGTGAGAAGTTTGAGTTACATACTCCAACAACGACTGTAGTGCAAATGAAGCGACATCATGTATAATACACACAAAAGTAAGTAAGTAAAGTAACTACTGAATTTCTTGCCGGATTCTTCTCGGTAGATGCAACATTCCGAACCATTGGTAGAATCATATTTCTTTATATTTGACGATTTATAAGCGTTTCCTTGAAACCTAAATAAATAAAGAATATTTTGACTTTGACTTTTGACTTTGATTACATGGATAAAAATGACCCCTAATAACAAAAAAAATATGTATCTTCAAATTTTTACGACAAGCAACTGTGACCTAAAAATATATCCACTCAATTGAGATCCGTAGTTTTCATAGAGCTGCGTCCTAAACTGGTAACAAAATATTCGTACATTTTATTTTACAAAATTGGCCGCGCCTCTAGTGAAAAACAACTGTTGGGACTGACAAAGACGCTCGGCCCCGCCCCCCGGTGACGTCACCTACCGTGATGAGCGTGTGCGCGGAGGGCGCGCCCTTGAGGATGGCCTCGGCGGCCTGCTGCGTGGCGCCCTTGTGCTCGGCGCCCAGCCCCTTGGCGATGTTGATGCGCGAGGCGAGGCGGCGCGCCAGCTCCAGCTTGCCGTCGCTGCCCGCGCCGCCGCGCTCGGCCCCGCCCCCCGTGACGTCACCTACCGTGATGAGCGTGTGCGCGGAGGGCGCGCCCTTGAGGATGGCCTCGGCGGCCTGCTGCGTGGCGCCCTTGTGCTCGGCGCCCAGCCCCTTGGCGATGTTGATGCGCGAGGCGAGGCGGCGCGCCAGCTCCAGCTTGCCGTCGCTGCCCGCGCCGCCGCGCTCGGCCCCGCCCCCCGTGACGTCACCTACCGTGATGAGCGTGTGCGCGGAGGGCGCGCCCTTGAGGATGGCCTCGGCGGCCTGCTGCGTGGCGCCCTTGTGCTCGGCGCCCAGCCCCTTGGCGATGTTGATGCGCGAGGCGAGGCGGCGCGCCAGCTCCAGCTTGCCGTCGCTGCCCGCGCCGCCGCGCTCGGCCCCGCCCCCCGTGACGTCACCTACCGTGATGAGCGTGTGCGCGGAGGGCGCGCCCTTGAGGATGGCCTCGGCGGCCTGCTGCGTGGCGCCCTTGTGCTCGGCGCCCAGCCCCTTGGCGATGTTGATGCGCGAGGCGAGGCGGCGCGCCAGCTCCAGCTTGCCGTCGCTGCCCGCGCCGCCGCGCTCGGCCCCGCCCCCCGTGACGTCACCTACCGTGATGAGCGTGTGCGCGGAGGGCGCGCCCTTGAGGATGGCCTCGGCGGCCTGCTGCGTGGCGCCCTTGTGCTCGGCGCCCAGCCCCTTGGCGATGTTGATGCGCGAGGCGAGGCGGCGCGCCAGCTCCAGCTTGCCGTCGCTGCCCGCGCCCGCCGCGCCGCCCGCCGGCGCGCCTGCTGGTGCTACGCCCGGCTACACACACAATACACACTTATTTTAAATCAATCAATCAGTGAAGGATAGAGGAGCAACTTGGAAAATACAAATTAGTTCAAAGCCTTAAATAAATTTGTTACAACTTGTGTTCATTCGTACCTTGATCTCCTTAACGATCTTTTTAGCAGCGAGCATGGTCTCGATCTGCTGGTCGAGGTCGCCCTCCACGTCCTCGTCGTCGGAGTCCTGCAGGCCGAGCGCCGCCTTCTGATACTTCTTCTTTTCCGTGGCCGCTTGGGCTTCGGACTCGTCGAATTTGAAACCTATATGACGAATGGAAACAGTCACGTATTTAACATATTAAATGATTAGCTACATACATGCTTATAAGATACTAGTGTAGGCTTTTTCCACGACTGTGATCGCAGAATACTGTCCGTTTCAGAGACTATCGCGCTACCCGTAGGTATTAAGTTTACAGCGTACAAAAAGTATAATCTTTAAGTCTTTTCTCAGTTTTAACATAATCCGTCAAGTGATCGAAAGAAGAGAAATTAGGTGAGAAAACGCAACACTGGTAGTATTACGTTTTCATAAACAATATGCATAATATTAATAGGTAAGAATGCTCATTCCTTATCTAATATCCACACTTAATCCAAAGCTAGGAATTTAGTGTGTGTCTAAAGTTCATTTTGATGTATACCTTTCCCGCTAAAGCCGCCGCCTGAGTGCACCTTCTTGCCCTCCTTCTCCTGCGCGTCCTTGTACCGCTCCCAGAGCGCGCGCAGGTCGGGCGGCGGCGGCACGCTGGCCAGCTCGAAGGCGCGCAGCACGTCGCCAGCATAGCGGCCCTGCTCCGGCGTCAGGAACGTCCACGCGTACCCCTTGTTGCCCGCGCGCCCCGT
Organism: Glyphodes perspectalis; assembly: GCA_951394215.1. NCBI lineage: Eukaryota > Metazoa > Arthropoda > Insecta > Lepidoptera > Crambidae > Glyphodes > Glyphodes perspectalis. Next base: position 10,482,145 of record OX596214.1, on the reverse strand, counting down.
GCGCCCGCATCTGACAATCACAACACCAATTAGTATCTATTATACAGATGTTGACACCATTTATATTTTATGTTAAAATATCAATTCCGCAAAAGAAACTATGTTGTAAAACCTGATTGACTTTTAACAGTATTGTGTTAACGATTTTAATTTATTACAAAAATGCTTAATATTCAGTTGAATATACGAACTAGTGACGTCATAAACTGACAAACCCATACAAAATCTATGAAGTGATTGCGTTTTAAAAGCTTTTAAAAAGTATCTCAATTGACTTGCCAGTCAACATCACTATTGTAACAGTAAGTATTACAGTACCGATACTAATGCAAAACATATTTGACTTCTAAGAGTTCTAGAAGCGACAAAAAAGTAAAAAAATCTGATAGTAAAATGGTATTGATTTACTTTTTACAGGCACCCTCGATAGTCTACGTGCGTAGTACGTCAATTCGACACTGTTTAATATTCTTTTACAATATAACAACTATTATTCCTGAGATATAAGAGCATCAAGCACTTTTAACCACTTTTGAACACAATATAAATTTAAGCTAGGTTAGCAATAAAATTGAGAAAGCGAAATAACACCGAGCTAGCTCGTCGCCTGCACAATCACAAATCGTTAGCCGCCTTTTACGACATGATAAGCAATAAATACAGTTGATACATTTTATATTTATTCAAGTCCCAGACAAATATGACCATGGTGTAAAAAAAATACGATAGAATAGTTCAATTAAAGTATAAGATGGACATTTAGATTATATAATAAAATGCGTCCGCTTACCTATGCACATAGTCTTCATAGTGATTCGGACAATCGTAGTTGACGACCAGTACCAGTTGTTTCACGTCGAGCCCTCTCGCAGCCACGCTGGTAGCCACCAGCAACTTCACCTTGCCCGATTTGAAATCCACGATGGTCGAGTCCCTGTCGAATTGATCAATCCCTGTAACAGGCCACCATTAATATATACGTCACTCAACAAACGCCACAAGTGCACAAGTGTATGTGTGAGTCGATGCAATAGTTATTGTCCTAACATACGCTTTACTTTAATTTACGACCTTTAAAATCGTACCTTTCAGATCAGATATGATATAAATTAAACCTCAAAACAAGCATATTCTTTTATACCAATTTAATAAACATTTTCCATCTAACCCAGCTCAGTTTTATTTTGTGGCTGAATGTAGTTTAGAGGGAAAGCTGCCCCTTTGACTTTGCCTACCCCTTTGGGGATTACGGGCGTGACGATATGATGTTTTATTTGGAATTTAATATCTACTATTCTATGCCCTTCTATTAAACAAAACACATTCACTTGACGCACCTAAAGCACAAAATTTACAATAAAATGTTTTTAAAGTATTTAATCTTCTGCAGGTCTGACACAGGATTGTAAGCTGAAATAAAAATAGTATTGAGTTTAATAAGTTGCCATCAAAAAAATTTAGGACCTAATTCGTTTAATAATTTACTTCAAAATTGTTTCATATTTTTTCAAAAATGGAATGTACGAAAAAGTGACGTAATACGAAAAAAAGATCAGTCGAATTGAGAAACTCCTCATTTTTTTTGAAGTCGGTTAAAAAAGAAGAGTATTTAAACAATAATTTAAGCTGCATAGTAAGGCGTTACAACTTTCGTATTGGAGATGCTGCTATTTTACTTGTTTTACTTTAACTATTAATAATATAATAATATAATGTCCTCCTAACCGATATCGGTTACGGCGGCCAATCTCAACTAGGATTAGCCATCTGCGCAGGAGATATTATAGAGCACAAGTGTGTGCGTAAACACAGGTGCACTCTCTATTCCTTCACTCTCATAGTCCAGTGAGACAGCAGTTCGACATGACCGGAGAGAGTTCAGGCGAAGGACCAAGGGCTTAACGTGCATTCCGACGGGGGTGATTAAACCGCCAACTTTTGGACTCCGGGCTGTTATTGAGTGATTTCAATATTGAAATACCCAGCCATAAATTTTTGGCCCGACCCGGGATTGAACCCGGGACCTCTTGGTCCTTAGGCGGCGCATGCTACCACTAGACCAACGAAGCAATATAGTATGTACAGAATATTTATCATAGAATCTATGTTGAGCAAACTTCACAGGCCTATGCCAAATGGGTGCTAGATAGAAACTTCTTGTAGATGATATCAACATTATATTGACTTATCACAGACGTTACATGTACAGTCGTCAAAGTTACCCCGATTTACCACATGCGACCTTGTTGGTCCATATGCCAGTTGACACACCTACCATCAGTCATACTTTTTAAAGTTTTCTATAGAATTTGTGTAGAAATCGTTCTGATATCCCGGATATTCAACTGAATAACCATTTAATGATTTCACTTTAAACCCAGTCCATAAATTCCAGATTTTTTATCTGGATCGAGATATCTGTATTGAGAAAATTATAAATAAGTTTTCTATTTCGAGTGTGTGTCGACTCACCGCCGTGCAAGCTCATGCAAGAATATGAGGCCTTCATGAGGTCCTTGAGCAGGCTGTCGGCGTTCTCTTGCTTGTCGACGAACACGATGATGCTGCCCATCTGGCTGTACAGGCCCAACAGCTCCAGCAGCTTGAAGAATTTCGCGTCCTCCTCTAAGATGGCTACATGCTGTTCAACCTCTTTGCACACCACGCTGCGACCACCCACCTGTAAGGAGGATATTTTGGGAATACTGGCCAGAAAAAAGTCCCAATAGGGGTTCAGTGGCGGAAATTAGACAAAATAGGGTATCGAATTTATTATTGATGTCAAAAACAAAAGTTTATAAATCAATTTATAAACATTTATTTTAAAAAGAGTAAAATAATATCATTCTGATTATATAAACAATACTTAGGAAAAGCAAACTTTACCTATAAGACAAGAAAACATAGTTTCTTCAAATAATTACAAATGCTTTGCTTACCTGAATCTCGATAGGCTTTTGAAGTATCCTTCGAGCAAGAGCTTCCATTTGACGCGGGAAGGTGGCGCTGAACATCACCGTCTGCCTGTCCGGTCTGACGTTGTCTATGATCTTCATCACCTATTAGCAAACAATTTAGGTTTAACTACACAGTAATCTATCGTCAGATTATCAACACACTAATCGATTTTTCGATGATAAAATGGATCCAGTCGACATTGATCGACAGTTGGTGTCGACATTTTATCGAATAGAGTTACTATTTGATACCCTGTCAAACTCTACCTCTGGCACTCGATAATAATAAGATGTTTAGAAAGTTTAGTACGTCTAATCTGTCCAAAGAGGTTCGCTACCTATGGGCAATAACGATAGTTACAGAAATCTATCGACATCGTCATCGCCATCGACATCATGAGGGCATCCTTACGCAAAGTCCCGTTGAAATGGGTAATAATAGCAGGGTGTCAAAATCTCATCAAGATGGCGGGAGAGCCAAATAGTATCGTAATGCTAAACCAGTAACTAGGCCAAGTGACCTGCGGCTCGAAGCCCATGTCGAACATGCGGTCGGCCTCGTCCAGCACGACGTAGGTGACGCGGCGCAGGTTGGTGACGCGGCCCGAGTTGGCGGCCAGCATGTCGATCATGCGCCCCGGCGTGCACACGATCATCTCCGCGCCGCGCTTCAGCTCCGCGATCTGGGGGCGAATCTATTGTTTGAAACTAGCTCACTTGATGCCCGCGACTTCACCACCTAGATATACATATAGACTCACTAGCGGATACAGATAGTAGGTATAAAGAGCTTAAACCGCTCCAAAAGTATCATTCTTTACGATTATTCTACTTTCATAGTAAAGTACCTGCATACTGGTTCAAGAATAAACCGAAATTCTGGATCAATGAAATTGCTACTATACAATGAGATCCACAGTCTGAATAGGCAGAACCAGGAATGATAAATGGCTATACTGCATTGTAATCGATGAGGATATTTAAACTTTATCACAAGACAGGTAATCCAATTTGCATCTGATATTAAAAAATATATATATATATATATATATATATATTGTTATATTCAAAAAACAAACCTGTTCAGATATCCCAGTGCCTCCATAGACACATACAACCCTGAGACCCAGGGACTTAGCGAACTTCTTGATGTCCTTTCCGATCTGCATGCACAACTCCCTGGTGGGCGTCATGATGAGCGATATGGGTCCGTCCGTGTCCTCCAGGGACGGCTGGTCGAGCACGTGCCGGAACATGGGCAGGATGAACGCCAGGGTCTTACCGGAACCGGTCTTGGCAATTCCAATTAAATCCCTATGAATACAGAAAATAAATAGTGAAGTTACTTAAAAAAGGTTTAATGGGACAAAAACATTTTGACTCATTATCTTCAACATATCGGCAATACTGAAGATCCAAAAATATAATACCAATTTAAATAACACATAGTTTCACACTTACTTAGTAAACAATGAATCGTAGTTCCTGTTTTAATTTTTTATTTGGTCAATTATTTTCACAAATGTTATAATTTTCACTAAGAAATTAGAACTTGTACTATGCTCATGAGGATTTTGACCTGTTACAGAGACTATTAATTCCAAAATAAAAAGTAGCCTAGTTCTAAGAGTTCAAACTTTCATCACAATTGTTTAAACAATTTACACTTGAAAACTTATCAATCAGACAAGAGTTGTTATCATTTGTGATATTATTAAGGCTTTGAATAAAATAATTAAATTGCCTACCTCCCAGACATAATGGCTGGAATGGCTTGCGCCTGTATAGGCGTCGGCTTCTCAAAGCCCAGTTTCTTCAATATGTCCAGTTCCTTCTTACTGATTCCACAGTGAGCCCAAGTCCGTATGGGCTTAGGGCAGCCCTTACCCTTCACCCGTATACCCTCCAGTTCAGTTCTGTAAGCTTCTACTTCTTCTGAAGTCATTCTTGCAAGTTCACTTACCTAAAAATAATTACAGGATTAAAATTGTACAGGTAAAAATATTTGAATAAATGTCAAATATATATTAGCTGACCCGGCGAACCTTGTTGCGCCTAACAATCAATGACAAAACAATATCCTATATTTCAAGTTGGATCAAACTGCACACAGTGTGCAAATTTGATTATAAACCGAAACACGGGTCGACTATTTATAGTATTAGTATAAAAAGCCAACTTGTAATGGTATCTTAAAAACTAAGCTTTTTGTGTTGTCGGTTTTCTTGTGCGAGGGTATGGTGACCGTACAACGTGTCAACTACTTGTACCACGTGATAAAAGATGCGCACGCGCGTCACTGTTTTTGGTAGGGTTTACCATATTTCTTACTATGCCTACCCCTTCGGGGATTATGGGCGTGATGTTATGTATGTATGTATTTACATAACCTGCAATAAGGTAACTTATTGCAGGTTATGTAAAAATTTATCGGACAAAAGAAAACATGGTACATAAGCTATTGCAATGTGACTTGCGGTCTTGTCACCCTCCTCATTGGTTAGTTGTCGACGACCGACAGACCAAACTGACATGCTGTCAACAAGGAGCCAATAGTGACAGTGATAAGACCACAAGACTCCTTTGTACCATCTGGCGGTTTTTGTATTTTTGAAAACCCTCATTGATTCTATTAACAATTCTATACAAACAGTTTTCAGGTGTTGTATATACTTAAAACAAGGTTGTAGAAAGTATGTGTAATGTCACTAAATAAAATATTAATAAAAATAGCACCTCTGTATAAAAGGCCTTCCTAAACGACATATACTGGAGACTAGCATGATCCACTTTAGCCAGTTCCTTCCTTTGCTTGGAGGCTAGGTTTGCAGCTGCATCCTTTATGTCCTCTGTCTCCTCTTCAGAAGAATACTCCAAACCATCTTGATTTTGCTCAATCAGTTCACCTAAAATAATAAGATGTTCAAAATTATCACTATATTTCATGTAACCAAGTCTATGTAATTGTGTATGCAATTATTTTCGATGTACTAACAGCATATGATGATATTATGATTTCCAACTTTAAAAAAATTTTGGAAAATTTTCCATCAAGACAATATAAACTGATTAAATGGTATTAACCTTTATTCTTCTGTTCCGTGACCTTCTTCTTAGCAGTTCCCGTAAGTATGACTATACCAGTGCCGCCCGTGGTTGGCACACTGATCATCCCTTTTGATTGGTCTATTTGGTTCACTTTGCGCACTTCCTATAAGAACATGTTATACATTAATGAACTACACCAACAACAAAAAATTCATGCAAACTTACTTTAATACAAGATGATTTACTCACTTGCTGCACCTCTTGCATATATGCGTCTAGAGGATCTATTTCATCTTCTTGTTCTTCTTCTTCTTTCTTTTCTTCAACAGTTGGTTTCTCTTTGGGTTCACCATCTTCACCAGCTGTGGACATAATAACAATAGATTACATTGCTAATATCTAGTGATCTATTTAACTGCTATTATATCAAGTTGTTTTAGTATTTTATTTGTGGTCAACCTAAACCTACATTAAACAAAAATAAATTATTGATTATTTCCTGTCTCACCTTCATCCCCTGAATCATCTTCCAGTGACCATTTCTTTACAGCGGGCACTTGGATGGTGGAGACGATGCTGCCTTTCTGCACTTCCTTCTTGGCCGACTCAAGCTCCTTGCGCTTGCGTTCTGCACGCCACCGCTCAATGCGATCTCTTCGCTTCTGCATTTCAGCTTCTAATCTACTCTGTTCTTCTTCCTAAAAAAGTGGTTTTAATATGTTACTCACTATTGTATCTTATCATTTTTCTAACATTGAAACCTATTTTAGTTGACATTAGAGAGGCAGCTCTTTGGACCATGGTACTGTATTTAGCTGGTTTTTACATTGAAAAGACCTTAACAACCCTTAAACAGAGGAACCAGAAAGGATTTTGCATGTTATACATAGGTAGAATTTAATTCAATTTCTAAAAAATATTGGAAATGTTTGTAATAATGATGATTTCATTCATAGCTTACCAGAAAAGCTTTAAGAAGCTGAAAAGTTTTATATATTATCATTAGCAATGATTGAGATACATTGATTGAAAATATTTACATACAGTCAGTTTGTAAAAGATGGTATACAGATATTGTCTAAGTTAACTATCAAGCCTAAGATATAATGCAATATGGACTTAATGGAACAGCATTTTGTATGTAGCTTATACAAAGTGTAAAGGTAGGCAGAGAACTGAACGCATATGGCACGATCCTTACACACCTCACTTGGTTCTTCAACATTCATGATCTTTTTCATACAAGCTCTATGGTTTTTATGACTCCTAACATCACCATATGTTCTGTTTTGGCAAATATCAATAACCATTATTACATTATTCATCTCTTAAGATAATAACAATGTGATTTCATTTAATAGGTCTTGGAATCTATGTTTAATATAATTAAACTGTATTATAATTTGACTGGCTTGATGGCGCATTCGGTAGTGACCCTGCCTCATGCATCAAGAGTTGTGGGTTTGATTCCCACCGAGGATAAATATTTGTATGATGAATACTTGTGTTTGTCCTGTGTCTAGGTGTTAATATCCAATATTTAAGTATATATTTGTAATACCACTATTGATTCTGATATCCGTAACATGCTTAAGCTACTTACCTCAGAGTCAAATCAATGTATGTGATGTAGTCTGATATTTATTTATATTTTATTTATTATTTATTATAAACTAGCCTCAGTTGAAGAACATTAAAATCATATCAAATTCAATATAATTTCATCACTACTAACCTTATCCACTGAACCTGGATCATATTCCCCAGAATCTGATATAACAGTCTTCTCCTTTGACTTAGACCTGTCCTTCTCAGGAGACTTCTTTCTCGATGATTTACTACTCATGCCATTCCTTTTGTCATCACGCTTATCACTAAAAAATAATTATAATAACATTTTGTAAAACAATATTATGAATACATTTTCATGGGATGTTTTCAAATATGTTTTGTTATGTATGCTATGTTAATATGGGTGTTCCAGGGCTATGAAACTAAAACATTATAAGCACCAATAGTACCATGCCTTGGTATAAATATTATAAAATAAAATAAAATATATCTAGAAAATATCAACACACGCGAACCTTTTGCGATCTCTGTCCCTATCCCTGTCTCTGTCTCTATGACTTTCCCTCTCCCTGTCTCTACTGCGATCTCTCTTTGAATCACGCTCCCTGCTGCGGCTGCGCTTCCGTTTTGACGACTTTGAGCTCCTGTCCCGACTCCTGGACCGGGAACGCCGCCGTTTACGCTCTGGCGTCGCTGATCTACTATGAGACCTTCTACGGTCGCGATCTCTGTCGCGGTCACGCCTAAACAAACAAATACATCCACATTTAAATAGTATATATCTATACTTTTCACGAAGGAACACTTATTTACTGTCTACTTACCCACTTCTGACCATAATTAAATGATGCTAAACCTACTGAATGTTATTAAAACAAAAATTAATTACGAATAAAATGCGACACGCACGCTGACATTTTGACAATTTACATTTCTTTTTTTTTTAAGTTATTTGATTCGTATGACGGCATTGACGGCTATAGATTTTGTCTATTAGGGTTAATCATTCTCTAAATTACTTTAATAAGTAATGTACATATAGCATGTAATTTCTATCTTAATTAAGTTTCATGTGCCTTATATACCTTTTTACTAAGGTCTAAACATACATTTCAATCAAAAAATAAATTTAATATGTATGATATGCCATTGCCTCGAATGCAGAGATGCAAGTTAAACAGAAAAAAATAATAAAATACTATGTTACATACTTAAGTGTATCGATATAATTGATTACTGGCTCGATGGCGCATTCGGTAGTGATCCTGCCCTATGCGCCAAGAGTTGTGGGTTCGACTCCCACCCAGGACAAACATTCGTATGATGAATACTTGTCCAATATTGAAGTATATATTTGTAATACCACTGTTGATTCTGATATCCGTGGCACAAATGCTTAAGCTACTTACCTCGGAGTCAGATTAATGTATGTGATGTAGTCGAATATTTATTTATTATTTATTTATAATTAAATATTCTCGGTCAGTTCGGCAGTAGTCGCTTAAAAGATGATGACATCGACTTTGTTGTTTTGTTTCATTGCAATATCGATGGTTAATCGGAATTGATATGTTGAATTATATCTGTTACCGTTTTAGGGTTGCATCCCTACACGGATAACAACTGAGTTTGACATTTGTATTCGTTTGGTAAATTGACATAAAAATAACCTCAACAGGTTTTTATTAAAGTATTGCTATCCCATTGCTACATTGATTCGAGTTATTTAATTTAAACTATATTCATTTTATTATTTGAAGTAAAACATGGCAGATGACGGAGAAAACGTAAGTAACTACATGATTCAAGATCACAACTTGATCCTTTTGAGATTTATCTACGTAAAGTACCGGCATTGTAACTGTTTACTAATTACTTATTCTGATATATTTCTTACTTGGCGGCAGAAATGCTTATTAATTACCTGTAATAAATTGTAATATACTTTTAAATTTATATTTAAATAAAGACAAGAAAATTGGTACAGGTGGTGTTCTTGTTTGTTCAATAAACAACAATGCTGTACCAATTTTCTCTTTCTCACATTTCAAAATATTTATATATTAGATAATCATGTGTGGTTTTCTATGTTTTTCAGTGGTAGTTCTATTTCATCGTTTTCATTCTATTTAAGCAAAGAAAACATACTTATATCCATTAGAAATCAAAGCTGCCACTCTATTTTTTATAAAAAACAATTAATTTAATAATGGCGTTGAAACAGCTATTCTTAGATATCATTTGTACCTGAAAAACATATAATATTCTAAATTTAAACTGTAATATGTTTTTGTATATTTTCAGGTTGCGGTTATGACTGTAAAGGAACCATTGGATCTGATTAGGCTCAGTTTAGATGAGCGAATCTATGTGAAAATGCGTAACGAACGAGAATTAAGAGGGAAACTTCATGTAAGTTTTCAAATTAATAAAAAATTAACTTATCTAGTGTAAATGATTTTAAACTTTTATTGCATTGCAATTTTACTAGAAACAATAAGTTCGTGATTTTGTAGTTGACAATCCAGGAACATATGATTAAACACTATATTCATTATGTAGTACATGAGTAGTTACAGCTTTACTTTCAGTCCGCTTGTGGTCACAATCATTGCAACATGACCGAAACATCAAGCTGCAAGTATATGTACTACATACTGCATATCGTGTTTCGTCTTCAAAACCATAAATAGCGATCTATCAAAGAAACTGCTGAGCTTAAGTAGGACAAATCTACGCCATGCTGTCAGCATAATAACAGGACATTCATAAATAGCAATCTATCAAAGAAACTGCTAAGCTTAAGTAGGACAAATCTACAGGACTCAAAATCACCTTAGCCTAAATCAAAGCAGTCAAATAAATTTACAAACGAAAACTAAAACAAATTTTTTCTCATATAAACTTCTTTGAAAAAAAAAAAACCCCTTTAGGGATTGCTATGTAAAGATACCATTTATATATCTTTACATCTACAATTAGTTCACTTGTGCTTATTTTCAGGCATATGATCAACATTTAAATATGGTTCTTGGTGATGCAGAGGAAACCATAACAACAGTAGAAATTGATGAAGAGACTTATGAAGAAGTTTACAGAACAACCAAACGCACAATCCCCATGTTATTTGTAAGAGGCGATGGTGTTATTTTAGTCTCGCCCCCAGTCAGGGTTGGCCTGTAGATGTAGCAAGCTTTTTAGTGTAAGAAACAATAAAATGTAAGTACCAACAACAATCTGTATTTTTCATTTAGTACCACTTCTTCAATTACCCATCTTGAATCTTAGTATTAAAATTATAAAACCTAATCCTTATTAATAATGTAAATTGAGAAAGTAACTCTTTTATGTCCCTGGAGGATAAATGGAAATAGACAAATTTATTTCTCCCCAATTGTGATCTAATTCGGCACTTCTTAAGTGTGAACCAAAAATGAGCTTTTTGTCCTGAAAAGTAGATTTTAGATTGATCTTTATATCTAGATAGATCCCACAGGACACACATGAGTCTTTGTGGCATGCCTGATCAACTTTTGGGAAACAGTAAGCAAAAAATGGTTTACTATAAGCATTAAAATTCAATTAAAGGTGCACATATTTATTTATGGTTTAAAACATTATGTCATAATAAACATCAATATGAATTGATTAATTAATTAATATTATTATATATGTCCAAAATTACCTTTGATTAAGGTAAATAAAACTATTCCTATGATTATTCCCAATTGGTACAATACAGTATTTAAAGTCTAAATGATGAGGCCATATATTGCCTAGTACATTATCCTGTGTAATATATATATTTTGTTAAATATTAACCAAATATAAATACTTAAATATTCACAAGTTTACCAATGTTAACAATGATTCAAGATACAACCAATGAAAGTTTCATAGATGAAATAGGTAAGGCAACTTATAACTAAAGCAAGAATGAAAGTTTTTAAGTATCATATACTTACCCAAGAAAATGATTTACAAAGTTTGTCACTCTTAGACTGAATGCCATTTCCCCATTGTTAATATGTGTAATAACAAATAATATTTAACTTGTTTGTCTTGAAAATGATAAATTCACCCACAGTGATTTTATTTAGTGTTAGTTTTCCAAAACTATTAATAAAACACTTTCTTGACCAAATGGTTACTGTTGTACAATACATGAAATGTATTATACATTGTCAGTTTCATGCTATTCTTATAATGTCCTATTAAAGGCATATATATAATGTAAAGACGTCATTCTCACTTCAGTGATTAAATAGATATTAATATAAAGAAAAGTCAATAGTGGTACTGTGAAAAATGTTACTAAATGTTGGCTGTAACTTGATTACATATTATATAAGTGTACTTGTAAACCTTACAATGATAATTTGCTAGCACATCTATTATGACCTCTTCTTAAACATACATACATATCATGTTACTAATTAATTAGTATCAGAAGTGTCAGATGTATCGCTTGACGGAGGAACGTTCTCTTGATCCTGGCCCGGGAGGCGTCCGTATCTGCATTGCAGGCGGTTTCGATACAGTTTCGATTCGTCAGTGCACTTTATAGTTATGCAGTTTCTAGAACAATAGGTATAATAAATGAATTAGACTTAGATACATAGGTCGAGTAACGTATCTTAGGCAGCGTAGCTTCCTGGTGAGAAATATAGTTGCTCTTATTTATTTTGATTCGTGTCTTCAGGTAAAAATATGACATATTTAAGGCTCCATACTTACTAAAAGCCTAGATGTAACTTAGTTGGCTAAGGTCCCAGCGAATAATTTAGGCCTATCTTACCTTCCCCCCCGCCGGGGTCCTCGGTTTGTCGTACCGGGGGGGCTTAGTAGGCCCTGACGTGGCAGGGCTGAAGCGAAGAGGGACTCCGAGGTGAGCCGCAACTGCACGACTAGCAAACGAGCAGTTGCGGCGGTCCGGCCGTATTCAGGCTCCCTGCGGTCGGACCAGGGTTGCCGAGGAAGAGGAGGAGCTGAGTGTTGTCGTTGCTCGCCTCCCTATCCTCGGCAACCCGACAGGGGCGCGCTGGGTCGGGTTGTGGTGGGTCGCAGAGTGATCGAGCGTCCCCCTTGTGAGTAGAGGGATCGATGCTCTCCCTCTGCGACGACAGGGCGCTGCCCTCAATTTGAGTCGCCAGGCGGAAGGCGGCCCCATCGACGAGACGCTCTCCGCGTGCCCCTCTGGCTTAGCAGAGGGCTCAGGGCGAGAGTGGGCCCACGATGCCGGTCACAGGGATGATCGGCGTCTGAACCCTGGGCGGAGTGGTTGAGACATGCTGGGTGGCCTGGCATGTCTAGACGCGCGCGCGTGCTCGGTGCTGTGCATCCGACGACTGTTGTCGTAGGCTGCACAGCATCGACCACCTCCGCGCGAAGTGGGCCGCGTAGCGCGGCATGCGCATCACCGGAGGAGCAGTCGTATAGCCCCGACAGTGGGGATACAGGCTCCTCCGGAAATGCGCCGCTGGAGGCCACCTTGAGGTTTAGTCGGTTCGAGTCCGACACACCGCCCTCTGGATCCCCGTCCAGAGGGTGAGGGCTCGTGGGAGATCCCCAAGTAAAAAAAAAAAAAGTCCTATCTACCCTTATGATAACTACGCACCTGCTTAGGCCACTCCATTTCTTTACCTTTAAGCAATGCTAAAATACTCACCTAACCAATCGGTCAGTGACCCCCGGACCGCATCGCTGTGTTACTGTTAATACAATGTCATCTACAAGCTTGGGATCCAGGCATTTTTTAGCAGGTTTATCCAGGAATGCTGGAGACTGCTTGCCAGTTAGTGAATGGGTTGCTAATACTCTGAAAACAAAACAAAAAATACGAATGCAATATAGACTCAGTCTCCGACGAATACCTAAGCTCGCATCTTGTATAATCTAAACATTCATGATTTTCTTACTTTCGTGGAAAAACAGCTTGTAGAAGTTGCCGAGTGGCTGCTGTATAAGAACCCCAGTTTATTTCATCCATTAGTCTTGCCGGTACTGTTGCATGTCCGTTGCCAATAGGGACCTGAAATTAACAATAAGTCGGTTAAAAGTTAATAAAACCCCTTAAAATAAGGTTAGCAACTGAGGTACTTAATACAACTTTATTTCGTACCATATCATTGCTTCTGCTCAAATCCAAAGTGTTAGTCGTGTGCGCAGACACTCTGCGAACTTTCAACATCTTCGGTTTGGATGGCCCAGCTTCCGTCATGTTCGAAGTGCTTATGACTTGTTCTGTCCCGGAGTCATTGCTGCTTTGCAGCGCTGAATCCGCTCTCTCCGGGATGGGCGGTAAAGCACGCCGTGACGAGGAAGTTGTTCCTACTGACGATTCTGTCTCGCTGTTTTCAGCGAGAAATCCGCTGTAAATAGAAGCCACGGATTCGTCTCGCTCGTAACTTGATATTAATGTCGTGAACTGCTGATAAAGTCGTTGAACTAGTTCCTCGATCAGCTTGTACTCAGTTGGAAGCCGCTCGTCCTCCTCTTCTATGACAGGCGGTGGTCCAGTAAGCTCGGTTTGAGTGGCTTGGTCGAACGTGAGTTTGATGTCCTCTCTGCAGTTGCCAGGCTTGGGGGTGCTGCTGACCATGGAGCGGCGGCGATTCTGACTCTTCGGGAAACTGCGACGATGCGACTTTGATTTCTCAGTGCGTTTGAAGTGGGTCGAGAATCTTGCAAGCGATTGTAAAAGCTGGTCGAATCTTTTGTGTTCCTAAAATTATGATGCGTATTATATGTTCTATCGGGTCAATTAAAAAAAAGGATAATTAGCTATTATAAAGTAGTTATTACATAGTATTAAACATACCTCGTCAGTACTTGTTGAGGAATCATCTGGAGATTCTGAGTGATCCCTGGGAGGAGATCTGCTACAATGAGGCTGTACAGGCTTAATTGGATTAAAATATTGCTGAAATAAAAAATACCAGTTTAGTTAAACTAGTTACATTTGAAATCTTTCTATTTTTTATGGCTTTACCGTCTTCAAGACTATCAAAAAACTTTTACTTGATAACTGATCTTATCACTGGTTAATAAATGCCCAGTTTAGAAAATAAAGGATTTTTCAGGCAATATGGGGAAAACACATTATTTGTATGAATATTACCTACCTATATCTACATATTCATCTGAGATCAGACTGATAGATGTACAGGGTGGCTGGTTTACCTAACAGTGTTCACTACATGCAGACAAATAGACAAACATAATAAAATAAACTAAAAAGAATAATAGTAACACGCTCGCAAAAGAAATAATTTACAATTTGAGCTAACTACGTACCTATTTAGAAATTAGAACTACAAATACTTACGGTTTTATCATGTTTAATCTTCCTAGCTATCTGTATACATTCTGTTACTATGTTGTTATACTTCGCTTCTTGTCTTTGCAAAAACTTTTGGTGATTTTTTAATGCTTTCCTGCTAACTGTAAAAATACGAATAGTTACACACTTACATTACATAGGTACCTACTTATTTTTACACAGATCGATAAATTCTACAAAGTAATCAGCATTCGTGGCATTAATTTTTGGACTAAAGTCTTAGATATTAAGTAACTATTTTTAATGTAGGTACTACTGGCAAGGTTAAGTAGGTATTTACTTAAAATAAGTACCTATTCGGTTCTAGTTAGTTGATAGAAAAACTCTTCGGACGGAAAACTAGATCGTATCTTACGCGTTAATCGTTATATTTACTTGAAAATCTTAGGGTTGATAAATGTGTGATCCTTTTTCATGCAGACAAGAGATGGACAAAAATACATACCTGAAATCCTTCGTAGAAGAACTTTCCGTGGTCGATTATCGTGCTGTGTTTGAATGTATATCAATTTCCCAGTCCGTATATCCTGTCCCTGGCATTTCGCCGGGTCTATACTCACGATATCGTAAGATGGACCAACGTTCTGCACATTTTCCACAAGCAACCATATGGTGTTGTTAGACATTTTATAACGTTTCTAAATCACAGCGTCCCTTTAATGGATGAAACTAGACGCGCAATAGAAGTGCAGGTAAAAATTGTATTGAATGCGCGGTGTCGTGCGTAACGGTTGAACAAGAGGGAGACCTCAATGTATGTATGTCTCACGAACGAAAAAACACAAAAGGTCCTGCAATACGCGTGGTAAAGTCGAAGCCGTTATAGATTCGATATATTTAAACGTTCTACCCTCTACAAATAACTTTAATTACAAAAAAATTTTAGGTAAGTTGATTCGTTATTCGGTTCGCGTCAAAGACATTGTTTCGGTCAAACTAACTTAACTTGGTCAATACATCCGACCTAACTGGGTCTAATTTACATAACAATAGAATGAGTAGAACGTCATGTTTTTCATATATTTCCCATTGAACACTAATCGTCGACTCGACTTTGCTACCTAAGTAATACTCACTTATCTACACTATCAACACTATTATTGTAAAGAGGAAGGGTTTGTATGTATGTATGTAACAAATAAACTCAAAAATTACAGGACAGACTTCAAAAATTCATTCACCATTGTAATGCTTCATTATTCCCGATTAACATAGGCTATAGAATATGTTGAAAAAGAAAATAAATGTCCACCCGTGCGAAGCCGGGGCGGGTCGCTAGTCTAAACATATTCTCGTACCTACAAGTACCTACTTGTAGGTACTTATTGTATACATGTTTCGAATTATGCAAATTTATAAAAAAAACTTTAAATTTTAGTCAGCGAATCCCCAGATCGTTACATAATATTAAATTTATAATACTAAGTAGCCGAAAGGAAATGTATAAACATAGTCTAAGTATACTGTACTGGAATAAAAATATAAAACAACATTCCTCTAGAACTACGCTTAGAACCTAATTTAAATATTTTTCGAAAAAAACTTAGGTAGGTGCATTATCTAATCCTCGTTGATAAATTCTACGAATACTATAACCATACATTTATTAAGTACTAGCTGTGCCAGCGGTGTCACCCGCGTTTATAGTTAATATTATTAAGACTATTTTCGTCATACATGATTTCTATGTAACTTTAACCATTAAGTCTGCACACGCGACGGAAGCTTAAAAAATGGAGTAACTTCTCCCGTTTTCCCAACATTTCCCTTCACTACTCTGCTCCTACTGATTGTAGCGTGATGAAAAGTATACTATAACCCGCCCAGGAGTATGAAGAATAATTGTACCAAGTTTCGTTAAAATCCGTCGAGTAGTTTTTGTTTCTATAAGGAACATACAGACAGACAGACAGACAGACAGACAGACAAAAATTTTACTGATTGCATTTTTGGCATCAGTATCGATCACTAATCACCCCCTGATAGTTATTTTGAAAATATATTTCATGTACAGAATTGACCTCTCTACAAATTTATTATAAGTATAGATTTTAATAAAAATGTAATACATAGATATATATATATATTATTAAGTAGGTATACGTAGTATATAGAACTATAACCATTATTAGTAATTATTATTATACCTATCCGTCACAAGTTCATTATTTTAATGCGAAATTGCTATGCCTAAATAGGTAGGTAAATGATGTACCTACTGTATAATTTGACTGACTCGATGGCGCATTCGGTGTGACCCTGCCCCATGCGCCAAGAGTTGTGGGTTCGATCCCCACTCAGGACAAACATTCGTGTGATGAATACTTGTGTTTGTTCTGTGTCTGGGTGTTAATATCTAATATTTAATTATATATATGTAATACCACTGTTGTTTCTGATATCCGTAACACAAGTGCTTAAACTACTTACCTCGGAGTCAGATCAATGTGTGTGATTTAGTCTGATATTTATTTATAATTTAATATCACACCCTGTTGTATCACAATCATGCAATACAATTTGGCTAATCTAAATAATCACCTAAATAATCTAAAAACCTAAATAATCACTTGAGTTTGACTTTGACTTATTGTATAGGATCACTTAAACAAATTAAAACAATTTTTTTTATCCAATCTACTGGTCTAGAATACGTCTTTTAGCACATTTTGGATTTATTTTAGATGTTATTTCCATTTATTTTATTTCTAGGTTTGTAATCTCTTTTTGTGCGCTAAATAAATATTTTTCTTTCTTTCTAACGTAGAATACGTTGATACGAAACTTTTTAAGAACCCAGCTTTTGTTGGTGATGGTGATGAGCCTGGAGTAACTTATATATCTGATAATGAGATTTACACTTATATTATATACCCTTTATGTATTATACAACTATACAATAAGGTTTTTAGAATACGCGTTAACATTCGTACATACTACATGTACCATGTTGGTCTGGCACTTTAAAATATAATGTGCCAACTGTGTTCATTGCCTAGCATGTTATATAATAGCGACTAATGTTAGGTTTTAGGTATGTGATTGTCATGTGACGAGCTGGCCACTTGTCACTGTTTTTTCACAATTTTCTATCAAACCCAGCCCAATTTTATTTAAGGCTGAATGTGAAAAGGGCTGGCTGCCCCTTTAACCACATTCTGCCTAACTTTTCGGGGATTGGGGGGGAAATGATATGTATACATTTTTATGTACTAGACATAGCTACCTATACGTTTTTGCAATAAAATCCTATCATAAAATATACCAATTCATTTTCTTGGTATATTTAGAGGTAAGCTGGCTATAGCTATCTGGCTATTCGAAATGTTTAGGTATAAACAAAAGTTTATCTTTTACCTAAGTTCTTATCAAATTTGAAACTCATAAGATACTCGTTATATTATCTAGGCAGACTAAAATAATTAATCTCCGTGATTTAATTACCATTTAAGTGCGTAAGAAGAAGCGTACTTGTTTCTCACCCTTTTTACCTGCTAGTTCATACAAACGGTGCATATTTTTCAAAATAAATACCATGTGCTTTAATCCTTGATCTACTTAAGTAAGTAGGGGCTAATTATTCAACAACTATATTAAAGCAAAGGACCAATAAAGTATAGGACGACTTACGTACTTTAAGACATTTCCCGGAAATGCTGCTATAAAATAGAGAAATGTTATTTTAAAATTAATCGAAATTTATTAAATTAAGTACCTAGGTACTAGCACGTTTGGATTTTAAAAAAGTGGTTGCTTTTGCATGGAAAACTAATTTTGAAATAAAAATGAGTAGGTACCTTAATCAAAGCCTTAGAATATATACTTACTTTAAATAAGTACAGCACTTTTAGAAATTAGCCGTAACCGACAGACAGTCAAAAGCTATAAACATTGTTTTTTTTTAGTGATACCAAATAGTTATCGTATAAACTTTCATATACATTGAATTTTAAGATTTTTAAGCTGTTATTTTAATGTTACACTTACCTACACTTTATTTATCATTAAGTATAGGTACTTAGATTAATCGAAAAATCGGCCATAATAAATGGTCTAAGGTCTAAGTATTAACACATAGATTTGTTTGAAGGCTACCTACTTATTGAATAAAAACAGCGTCACAAACTATCATATATATTTATAATTCAATTGTTTTTTTCTTATCCCTTTTTAACTAAATTAGATTAGTTGCCTACGATACAGTAAAGGAAATTAGTTGTTTCGCAGAAGGTTCATTTGGGCTGCCCGTAGTATACCTATTGTGCGATTAGTAACAATAGCAACTAAAACGTATTGAATGACGCCGCTGCGCTGAGGAGCTTAGTGAAACAATAAAGTTTAGATTAGCCAAGTTAGCCGGGCCCATTGTTTATCTAGTTATTGGAAAATACGCACTCGCTTCAGTCTACTCAGGTAGTTAATGATGATATAAGTATTCCAAATAGGGATGATGACTGCATACACAAGCAATTCCGTAACATTATTATTTAAGACGCTAAATCATTCATCAATTTCAATTATTTGCGCATGTTGATTTTTAATTGCTTTGTATTTGTACTAGTAGTTTTTCAGTTGAACTCACTTTAACTTGACGCCACATCTCGATATTTTTTAATCTTACATATTTATATAACTGACTCGATGGCGCATTTGGTATCAGTACCAAATGCGCCATCGAGTTGTGGGTTCAAACGGTCAGCCGTTTGAACCCACAACTCTTGAGTTGTGGGTTCGATTCCCTTTCAGGACAAACATTCGTGTGATGAATACTTGTGTTTTTTGCGTGTCTGGGTGTAAATATATTTAATGTATAATATTCTTTTATCCGATCAATAAGTTGATCCTTAAATTCGTAACACAAGTGCTTAGACTACTTACCTCGGAACCAGATCAATGTATTTGATGTAGTCGGATATTTAGTCATCATACTGATATTATAAAACATTTGATTGTTTGCTTGTTTGAATTGAATATGCTCCAAAACTACAGACCCGATATGAAAAATTCTTTCACCAATGCAAAACTACTTTATCAGCGAAAAACATAAGCTATATTTTATCCCCGAATTCATACGGGAACGGGAACTATGGAGGTGAAATCGCGGGGCGCTGCTAATATTTAGTAAAATATGGAAGCGGTTAGAGACAGCTCATTAATTGATTTTCAAATTATTGGTGGTCATCTAACCTATGCGTTTAGCTTGTTTATGAATGTTCTGATGTCTAAGATGCACAAATCCCCCAGCTTTCGCATCAGCGTAGATAAATAGCTACCGTAGGGATAGTCACCGCGATGCTGTGCACTGTGGTCCTCTGGCTCGGTGGGACGTAGACCCTATTATATTTTATATATAAGTATATTACTCTATTATCCGACTATAGTTCACACAAGAAAACTCAAACGGAATCGAATAGTAATTAATTAATTTATTTAGAAATTTACACCAACAGTATACATATCAACATACTTAAGCAGGTTTTGTTCCGATCTGCGATGCACTATAAAAAGCAGTTGATGGTTGTCTTTTAACCTTTTATATACTTATTCCCTAACGAGCGTAGATAGCCTGGGCAACGGTAGTAGCTCAATGGTAAGACACGCGCCACATTTCAGAGGGGTGCGGGTTCAAACCCGGCCTTGTGCCTCTGAAATATTCAAATCTATGTACTTACTTACGTATTTATACAACTTACTTGGCAATGCCGGAACACGTGTTAAAACCTGCACATTAAAATAACTATGAATGTGTAACCATGATCCAACTTGTCTGATTCCCTTTTCTACGGTAACAAAGCCGATCTAATGATCGGTGGTCGCTTAAATGTAATTAATTACCAGTCACGCTTAATCTACGACCATGGTCTAAGGTGACTTCCACTTATAATGGGATACGACGCTAGAATGATGAAGATGGTAGTATACCCAGGTATATTCTCCAGAGAAAAGTATATACATATATACAGGTATATTCTCCAGAGAAAAGTAGGTAACTTATTTAGATAGCGTCCTTCCCCTTTTGCTACAAGGTCCTCAATAATAGATATCTTATATCTACTATTACTTATCTTAACTTATAAATCATATTTCTGAAGTACTTAGATATGGTAGAAGTGGCGTAAAGTTTAGTTAGTTGGATATGGTATGGTAAATCATAATGTTCATGTAAGCTTATAGAAAAGCGATTACTTTAAAATATCTATGGTACTTACTAATATTATAAAGGGGAATGATTTTATTTTTTGTTTGTTTGTTTGTATTGAATAGGCTCTGAAACTAATTAACCGATATGAATAATTCTTTCACCAATGGAAAGCTATTTTCTCAGCGAGTTACCTAGGCTATATGTTATCCCCGTATTCCCACGGTAACGGGAACTACGCGGATGAAACCGCGGGGCGCTGCTAGTATTATAATATTTGCCTGGAATCTCGTACTTATCCATACTGTACCTTTTTAACGTAGGGAAGAGGACGTGATGAATTGAAGTTCCAGGGCGTCCCGAATCGAAAGACCCATCGTCAACCGAGATGGATGGGGTATACGCACCAAACCCCGAGGAACCCTACATCGCCTAAGTAATGATGCTGTGAAATCCACGATAAAAATTTACCACAACTATGTATTGTATAATTTCCTAACGTGGGTATGTTTTCAACTACTTTGTAAGACTAAGTCAGTGCTTGTAAAGATGCAGGTGTTTCCTCAACATGTAAGTTTCAAGTTCAAGCTACGTCTGTCTACCTATCACCTAATATGTTTCCTATTAAAAAACTATCCGAATTCTCTTCAAGTCGGCATATCGGTTCTCCCAGCGCACGATCTGCTTATCTCAGGTTTCAGGAATGCACGGCAATGTTTTATGCGATTCTACGAATTAGTCAAATCTAGGTACCTACATATTTACAATAATTGTAGGATATTTAAAAGGACATATTATTGAACATATGAAATTCACAAACATTACGAAACTGAAAAGTAAACATAACATTAGCGAATATGGTAAGAAGGGTAGGTACCTAAGTATATAATTGTATACGGTGCAGTGGCGTAACATAGAGCGGCAGAACTAGTAAAATGCCACGCTGAGACTCATATGTACAAGCATTAAAATCGAATACTTTCGTTGAGCTAGGAACCCAACCAAAAAATTGCCACGAGCCTCAAAAAATATTGTGACTATGTGCTATCATCATCACCTTTGACGGCCATTATATAAGAGCTATATTTTTGTGTCTGTGAGACTGTTTACTGATCTTCTATTTATTTTCCTTTATCTAGACCAAAATTTGGTTGGTTTTTCCCAGAAAACTTAGATCTTAGTAGGGTAAGTAGGTACCCACCCTACTTAGATCTTCATTTAAATCGGTTTTGTCTGGTTGGTGACCAATGTCATTATGATCGGGGTACTTTTTCGTACACCGATCATAATGATATTGATCAGTAGGTAGTTCATAAGTGTATAATTGCTATCTAGATGATGCATATCGCCTAAATAGGATACCTGTGTAAATATTTATAGTTTCTAGTCGGTACCGTGCTATTTGTAGGTAAGTACCTAAGTACTTATTATGTGTATATATGTTTATTAACATTTAAGAAAATTTACTGATAGCGGAAATATTATGAATGAGTTAGGGATGTAGGTAGGTAACCTTTAATGTAATAAAGTTTTGAACATAGAGACCTACCAATCTGACCGAAATCGCCGAATAATATCCACCAAAAATATTATTAGAATTTTTGCTATAGGACTCTAGAACGAAACAAGTCTATAAATCTTAAAAGATTATCCACGAAATGCAGTGAAGGTCATACTTAACAATGACCTCAGGTAGTAAGAACTTTCTCACTTACAGAAAAGATAATAGGCGCGAAAAATTCTGGTTTATTTTTTTACCTGGCTAATCCTTGAAACAATAGAATTTCGCGTGGTGTTTTATTTAACAGCCTAAAAAGGGTGGGGGTAGGCTTAAGGGATGCATGTATAAATTAGATAAAGTTTAAAACTTAAGTTCACTAATAGATGGGACTTGGTCCTGTTGTGTGCATTTTAGAAGTGTGCTATATCGGCTCAGTCTTAGGCTGTGATTACTGTGGAAAGTGATATCAGTTTCATCTACCTAAATAGAAATTTCAAGTGAGTATTAATTTTAATTTCACCTCGTAACATATTAAATGTGATTATTGCCTTAAATGTTTAGGAAAATAAGCATCGTATCTTTTAATTTTGCAGTGGATTTAATGAATGTTGTGATTTTGATACATTATATTTAATTTGCCGCATTTTAGATCATGTACCTTGATTATAATTCCGGCATAACATTTAAGAATAAAACTACCACATAATAGATCGTCATGAAACTTGGTAACACTGACATTTATAGGCGCATCCGAAAATGTTTAATGTTCTTTAACACCTTTATTTATGTAATAATAATAATACTTTTAAAATTAATTGTTTCTAAACCTTACTTTGCTCATCGCCTTAGTTGATAATATTTCTAGAGCTCCCTTAAGAATAATGTTTCGATAGGAGCAATCAAAGCGAATTTTAATTATGAAGTATTTTCCTTAATTTTCTCCCTATCTTCTACTGCCTCCTGTAAGTTCCAAAACGCCCACTGATGTAAATAAAATTTCAGATCTCACAATGGTTGCGGTATCATCAATGTCTACTATTACCGCCCTGGAACGGGAAGCTATGGCAGGTCTACTACAGCTGCAGGAGGCACAGGACAATAGAGTTCAGGATATCCCACCACAACCTTCTCCTGCTCCTACACCTACTCCTCAAGTCCAGCCGACGAACAGTATGTTGAATTATTAGTTGATTGTGCCAAAATAATAATCATTATAACGTGTCTAATTAATTCATTCATTTATAATCGGCAATAGTGATTTAAAAAAGTATTAATATTATTGGCAAAATAATAATAAGGACCTGTTACATTTGTCAAGAGAACATGTAGATCGTTGATAATTTAAAATTCATACCTAAATATTTATTAAACCCAGCATGCACCTTGTTCTGCTTGTGAAATTCAGTCTTCAAAATATAGTTAATACTGAACTTGACATTATTCCGAAGTAAGATGTTGTGAAAGTCAATCTGTTTGCCAAATTATATGTAAATTCTTTAATAAGACCTTATTTCACCCATCCTCCCATGAAACCCATCCCTTCATTTTTTAATGTTGATATAATTTTTAGAGGTCAAATTACTAAAGTATTGTACGTTATAAAAATGTTTGTTGTCTAAACAAACAAATACACTTCAAATATATTTTTACTTTTCTTTTAGAATGATAAAATTTGTTTCTTTTTAGCTGATGATAATGAGTATATGGATACTGCGACTGCTGCTTGGGTATTGACTCGTTGCTTTAGCCCGAACAAAACAGTAAGTAGCTTGATTTATAAACTGATTTCATAGTTTAAAAAAAAATGAAACTGATTTTTGTTTGGATAATTATACATGTATGTATTTTCATGTTTTAGTCGTCGCCAAACGAGTCAGTTGCAAATCAAACTTCGGCTACTGAAGCATCTGGTGAGGATTCATCAAGCAATAATAACAATCAGGCTTGCCCGCAGGTAAATATCACTAGCCTAAATTGAATATCTATTCATAACGACATAGCTTCATCCAATACTCCATCCATATTTTATGTCATGAAAATAATTTCATTTTCAATGTTTATAACTTCCAGAAATGCTGCCATTCGCCAAAACGGTGTCGCGTGGACTTGAAATGTCTCTTAACATGTTGTTGCTGTTGTTGTCACATACACGCTTCAAAGGAATGTAACAGATGTGGACAAAAAGCTAAAACTCGAGATGTGGGCATTCAAACAGACGAGTTCCCTACAGAACCTGTTAGTATTGCTGATGCTCCCGCAGAAGTTGGTGCCGCATCGCGGTTAGAAAAACTTATCCGTGAATCAAAGAAGAGGAAAAACATTTCACCTGATGAGCTTGCTCTCGTCCCTAAATCTCCTAAACTTGCATTGCCTGGACCTAGTGTGTCTATTATAACTAGTGAAAATTCGACACCCGAGGTGAAGCCAAAGACACCTATTCATAAAACTAAAAAATCTCCGGCACCTAAAATTATTAAAATCGAAAAACCTCCAATATTTAATGAAGAAGATCTGATAGATTCGGATGAAGAATGGCAACCTACGGAGGTAACTAAGAAATCAAAACCAAGACGTAGATACACAACAAGCGGCAGTAATAAGGTACTTATTCTTGTTCAAATGAGTTTTGTGATTAATAACTGTTACATTTAATGCCAGCATTCAATAAATTTGTTATAATAATACAATATTTTCTAGGAAAACATGGATGTTTCGGAATTTTCGGAGTTAGATGATACAATGGATGAGCAGCGTAATACAAAATCTGAACAAGATTTGGTAATAAATTTGTTGTATTAGCTATATTAGTATAGGTAGTGTTATTTAGTTTAGAAAATAATTAACATTTTAATTTTTTTTAAAGATTCCCATTGGAGATGGCAACGCTAAAATACCGGCAAGACTGCTGAAGCACATGAACTGGTCGTCTTATACCAACGTTACCCGAAAACTATTGACCGCAGTTTTTCCCCGAAGGTAAAAAAAAACAATTTGCTTTCTTTAAATTGGATTGTATCTTCAGTGGAATATATTTTTCTCTATTTTACATATTTATTTTTTATTGCAGCGTATTAGCAACTCATTCGTTAACTGGAAAGCCCTCTCCAGCATTCCCAAATAAGCCAGCAAAAAAGAAGTTAGACGCTGCCTTAGTTAATGACATCGTCCAAACTGTTGTAGAAAGATGTGGCGTTCCAGAAAATGTTGTTCGGTATGTATAAATAAATATCTATTTGATCCAATAACATGTTTGTATTTTTTGTTGATAAATATTTTTAACCTTTTATTTATTCACAGCACTAGCATAACTACCAAATGTGCGGATGAGAGCAAAATGTTCCGCACCCGTGAGCGGAACAAAAAATCGAAAAATACGTGAGAACCCTGCCCAAGAAGCATGCATCCTGACACATATTGGAGTACTTTACTATTAAGGTAAAGTTTAGATATTAATAATTTGACTTGCTAATTTTGACAATAGTTACAATATAATTTACTTAATAGTCCGTTGTAAAGAAGCTCATATTAATGTTTATTTTCTTTCCAGATTATCAATTGGTATACATTTATGGACGTTATACTGCAACACGTCATTGACTCCAAAATACGGGATGCGTCTTGGGCACCATCACACTGTTATAAAACAGTGTCGATGACGAGAGTTCGGGTCAAAGGTTGACTGCCGTAATACCGTCCACTCGTAGATCCTGCCGGCTATTAAACGCAGAAACGGGCACAGCTGCAGATCACTCGTAAAGTCGGCAACAGAAGCAGCTGAACAAAATTTTCTTATTTTTATGTAAATGTTAAAAGTGTGCATCTGCTTTTATTGTTGACAGTACTGTGCTTGCACTTCTTCTTGTTGAACTATTACATACATACATAATATTACGCCTTTTCTCATGGGGGTAGGCAGAGATTTAAACTATTGCGGTAGTTATTAAGCTATTTTGACCCTGGCCAATGAACGGATTTGCTGAAGAATATTACCTTGTACTCATTTTGATTTTTTATTGTATTATTTCGACTATGTACCCACATCTTTAATGAATTTTGGATTTGATTAAATAAATTTTATGAGATTTCTGATGAACCCATCGTTTTGTTCTTTAAAACCTTTCCTGTTTTACACATTATCAATCAATTTATAAGGATAGCGTGATTTATATTATTATGATTTTTATTTTTAACGTAATTTCTATTCTATTTTATCAGTACGCAAAAAAAGAGATAACGTTCAGTAAATGAAAAGAATTTGAAGTGAAAGTGAACCCTTAAATCGCTCGCCCTTAAGACTTATCTGCATAATCTAGAGATATATTTATTTAAATCTGATGAATCTGTCAAACGTCAGTTACCCACTATATAAGAGTTCTTTAACAAGTAATCAAATGCGGTTTGGCTCGTTTTATATGAATTATCTATAATATTTTTTATTTACCTACCTCGCTAGGAAAATAGCGGGAAGATGGTTCAGTTTGAATATGAATTATTTACATAAAGTAGTTTATTTAACTTTGCCGTGGCAACCTCTTTATTATCTGTGGCTGTTGGGGCAGGGCAAATGTCATTACCTATTTGACAGTTTGACAGATCACAGACGTCACTTGAAAAAACGTAGTTGAGTTAGATGGTTGATAAAGTTGTGTTTTGATACGAATTATGCAATTAAATTGCGATAGTTACGTGTGATTTGTTATTGCAACACACAACCAACAATGTCTCACGACACAGATCTGTTAATATCAGTGCCACGTTCTTGTATAGCTGAATTTTACAATAAGTATCTTAATTTAGTAGAAACTTTTTACTATGTCACTCTAACAGAGAATAAATCAGCTCGTTGTAAAGAGAAACCTGAATATGTGTACTTCGACGTGATTTTCAATTTGAATCCAGCAGATGGGAGTTTCAATCCCCGCGAATTAGTTCTCCGGATACAGGTTAGTAATTTCTACATAATTTTAATCCTATTCGTTAAAACATTCACTAAATTCCTCCAAAAGAAAAACAAAGAAAAGTTTTACGTATCAGATTTGTTTAATGTACCCTTTTGTCAATGCTTGTGTCTCATAATGTTATAGCTTAAACATGAAATTTAATTCTTAATTTCATGTTTAAGCTACAACATAATTAACATACCTACCTAGATACAATTTTTAAAAAGAAAGTATCATAGAAGTATATATTTTTTTTGTACTAATAGATGTTTGGAGAAGGGCAAGAGGATGATGAGATGTTGTTAAATTAAGTGACAACAAATAATTTATTTATCTTATTGATTCACTTCTGTTTTGTTAATGGGTTATTGTGTTTTGTGATAAGCAGCCATGTGAGATCTGAATCATCAAACACAATTAAATCAACAATTTAATCTCGAATGTTACTGAAATAATTTAGCTAGGAATTTTAAAGCACTAAGTACTATGGTGTAATTAAAAAATTAACACAATGTTTTTAGATATCTTGATAATAATGTTTTAAATATACAATTTTTTTTTATTAGAAATAAAAATATAAATATCTTTATTTATGTAGGCTCCACAAAAGCACTTATGAATTTATAATAATATAAATAAATGATTTTACTGCCATGTTCGGAACATTGATACTATCGAGAAGAACCGTCAAGAAACTCAGTAGTTACTCTTTTAAATATTGAACCATATAGAGGTTTATATGATCAAATATCTCAAACTTGACTGGGTTGGGCTTGACAGTATAGTAGGTTGGGCTTGATTGTATACATGGTCTATGCTTTCGTTTAATATCTACACCAATAATATTTATAAATAACTAGTTTTTAACACGGCTTTTCTCATATTAATGTAGTCCTCCAGGGACGGGGCTTATAGTGATAACCTTGTCTGTGCCCCTGTTCACATATATAAAATAATGTGGTGATTGGTTAAATATATAACGTCTAAAAGAGTAAGAGATAAATTTACTTTCATATTTATAATATTAGATGGGATAATTTATACCCTATTATTTTTTAACATGTAATATCAATTATACTGTAATCTGTTATGCAAGATTTGCTCTTGTGATTATGTCCTTAATGAAGAATTTTGTAATACTGATATGTATCTAATCTAGTCTACAAATTATATATCTGTAAGATTAAAACATTACTTCAAAATTGGCTTTATTCCTCCTTTTACCATAATTAATGACATTCCATTATTAGCTTAGCTAGCTAAGTGCTTAAATTTTATAATAGTTCAGTCATATATGTTTTAAACAAAGACCTCCCTTCACCATGAGATAATATTAAATTAATATTCTTATTTTAGATTGAAATGACATATTTTTTTAATTAACATGATAAATATTTTGGATTAGGTTTTGGTACCTAATCATATTTATTTCTAATGAAATAAAACAAAGGCCGACATTTAAATTCCCAATTAGGATTAACAAGACCAACTAGCCAAATGTGGCAATGAACTGCTTTAAGCTACAGCAAATTGTCCAGATATCAGCTTCGGTATTTTTGTTGTGGCCGGTGGTCGGATGCGTCCGGGCCGCCGAGACGATTTTCGTTTCGTGCCAGAGGTCAACGCTGCGCGGTTTGTTTGGGGGCCGCCGGGTGCAGTGGGCGCGCAACCCGGATCTCGCGGTGCCCCGCTTCCCCTTCACTGAGCGGGCCCGTGCGTGGAGGTGTGCAAGAGCCACATGCTGGCCTATTCAGTAGTCTCGCCGCGACGCACCGCGATCGCACACGCGCGCCATGCCATGCGACGCGCGCACGCAATAACACGCTATTATGTTCGCGATCGACAACACCCAGGTGAGCGCGATAGTTCCTGATACCATCTCAACGCCGACTCTTCACGGATCTCCGAGGCGAGCTCGTCTCGTATCGAATCGTAATGATGTTCATTCACGATCGGC
Organism: Glyphodes perspectalis; assembly: GCA_951394215.1. Lineage (NCBI taxonomy): Eukaryota > Metazoa > Arthropoda > Insecta > Lepidoptera > Crambidae > Glyphodes > Glyphodes perspectalis. Next base: position 10,452,689 of record OX596214.1, on the reverse strand, counting down.
CGATATAACGATCCCGGAAGTGGAGCCGGTTCGTTAACGTCATGTATGCTAATTACTGTCGACAGTGCTCGCGTACTCACGAAAAATATAGAATTATTTTGAATTTACTTTTACAATCTTGCAGTGGCCGAGTGAAATTCTAATTGTAAGATGAGTTACTCGAGTTGATTTGCTACGTCGTCAATTGATGGTAGTTGATGCGGATTGATTAAGTATTACTGGTTTTTATAAGATCTCTCGGTGAAGTTGTCACGATTAATTATTGCTTCTTAGCATACCGTCACGTAATGTGGGACCTGTGATGTGATTGTGGTAGATCAGCAGTGTTCGGTGCGGCTGCAATTTTGTTTATGATGTTTTTGTATTGTGAAAGTAGTGAAGACTAGATGTTTAATTATGTGTATGTCTTGATCTGTCGCCTGTGGAGTGTCGCAGGTCCGGCAGTGCCTCAGTGCCCGGGTATCACGGCGGACTTTCACTTCGCGCCGAGATCACCAGTGATTTATATTACCTAATTCGTTATCCAAGCCATCTGATCACGGATTCGACTTTAATAGATCCACTTAAGTCCTTAATGATCGTTTCCTTGAATCTGTTGGATAATTTGCTTGTTGTAGTATTGCTCCTCTTAATCATTCATTAAGATTAGGTAGGTAGTTAACTAAGGAGGTTACTGTAAAGTTTTTATTCAACTGCAGTAGTCATGACGTGCTTACGATATCGATTCAGCAGATAGATTACATAAAAAGTGTTACTTGTGTAACGGAAATAATTCATTTGATTAAGTTTTGTGCTTGCATAGCACGTCCAATACGACGAATACAATTTAACTAGCTAATAGTTAACACTAAAACATGAATGAAGTTTATTATTGACCTAAGTACCTACCTATGTAGATACTTGACACTATTTTCTATCGAGTCTAAAAATAGGTAACAACTTGGTAAGCAGTTTACGTAAGTAAATAAAACCTTTGTTGACATTTTTCAAGTAATGCAATGGTCATGATCATAATAAAGACACTTGACATATTAATGTCTGCATGTCACAATTAAAATAGAGTAAAGTTGATTAAAAAATGAACACGATGCGAATTTACCTTTTTTAATTGTATTTTGATTATACAGCTGTTTTAAGTCGTCTGATGAGCCAAGATTACTTCAGTAACAAGTAAACTAACCACCATTTAGATCTTTTCCCATGAGTCAAGATTGCTTTATTAAGAAATAAACTAAACAGCAATTAGTTATCAGACTTAACATATAAATGATTCCAAGGAAAGAGTTATGAATGCACGTCGTCGTGTCCATAACTTTCCAACGTTTCTTTAAAGGGAGGTAATGCAGCGAAGTGAAGGTTACACTGAGCGTCTCACGGATGTTCCGCAAGCAAACAAACAGACAATCTGAAAATAAACACGTCTAGGTAGGCAGTTACGTCTTGCTAACTTTCTTTTTAATCCTTAACTGATGGTACAAATTACACCAACACAAATACTTATCTCTTTTCCTTTCGAAACGCGCGGAAAATCCCTTTATTACCTTTACGACCGCAATCTCATTTTTGTCATTAGCACAATAATATTTATCACAATTCTAAGAAATTATAACTACTTCACACTTCATAAATTCTTCCGAAGACCTGTTCAGTAAACACATTATCTTAATATACTTGTATTTCTAGTATGCATTGTATCAAATATTATGATTGGTTGTGCTTGAAAAGGCGTAACAACGAACTAAAGTTTTCAAGAATCAGCTGTATCCGGTATGATTATACTCTGATGTAATGAATGTCAATGGATAGGTTAGCGTGTTCGCCAAATGGAGGCCCGTTTGTGGTTTTAAGTAAATGATTTATGGAAATACAGCAAAGTAAGCAAATGCGGTCATTATTATAGCGATTGGTACCTCTCTCATTTTGATTCGATAACGTAATAAAAACTGACGGTTAAAAGCTATCGGAGTTGGAAGTGCATAGGCACATGTTTCATTTACATGCAAATCTACTTATACCTATTTAAGCTTGTATGCCATAATATCATTGTAGATAGGTATAAGCGTACTCTGACTAGTCGTAGAGAACAACACTAGAAATAACGACGGAGAATGCCATCAAGGAGATGCATCGAGACTATTCGCTATCTATATGAGGAATTGTCTCGAATCCCATTGCTGGCATCAAGCTCGTAGAGTTTACCATATCCTTAAGGCATATTAGCTTATGGCAAACGGTTTTGGACGCCTCAATTAATATTAAGGGAGTAACGAGGTTCGGCAGCAGTACAGCACACGTCAATAAATCACCTAGGAAGGGTAAAACATCTAATCAGATCTAAATATCATCTTGACATACATAAACAACATCATAACTGCTATCTCCAAGGAGCAATAAAACTGTATAAACCGCAATTAGCCAAAAAAATATCTGATGTACACAAAATCATGTTACTAATGTAATGGCCTTCTTAACCATATTAGCCAAACAACAGACTTAAAAAAATGTGCGATAGCGTAAAATATAATGAAAGAAAAATATAAGTGTGACAGAGAGAACGTTCACTTGTAATTCACAAAAACTAACACACATTATCATCAAATAAGCGTTGATCTAATCGTGTGGCACAATAATATCTTACATCCTGTTAGGTACCTAATTTGAGTTAATAACTTATCAAGCTGTTCATAATAATAGGCTTGTATTTTAGTATCTTCTTGGTATAATTTTAAACTTGGGTTTATATTTTACGACCTTGAATTAACGGATTCTAGCAATAACAACAAAGTGTGTTGTAGGTATATTTCCTTTTTTTTAGGGTCAAGATACATTTTATAATTATACAAGTTAGAAAGGCGCGTTCAGTAACTTTTCGCTTTCTAACTCATTATTTTGAAAAGGCGTGAACTACTAAATGGGACGCAGGCAATAAACTAATAACAAAGTATCAAAGCAATTGCAATAATTGATCTACGTCTTGTTATACAGCGGCCTCCACTATTTAATTAGCACCTCATTTCATGGTGATCGACTATGCGCTTCAAGCAAAACAAAAGAAATTATACGATATTGTTCAAACTGCGCGCTTGGTTTGGCATAAACAAAGCGTCTGAGGTACATCCTGTCATCGTGGCTGATTTAAAAGGAAAATTTACTACCTACCTAAAGATTCTATTTCCTTTAGTAATAATACCGCGTGTAATTTACTACATTAATAAAATAGATTCCTTTATGACTAAAAATATACCTATTTTTAATGCTTGCTGCATGTATTAAACTCGACCTCGACACATACTCAAATATTTTGCGTTTTATTAATCAATATTAATGCAATAACATTGTAAATAATGTAAAAAATTATAACATTTTATTTTTTAAAACAATATAATATGTTGAATTATAATTTAAAAATAACAATCTGTAATGATCCATTGGGACGCCGCTCCTAGTACCTACCTAGCACCTAGTAAATTTAATTTTTTTTTAAAGAAAATCGTCAGCATCCAGAATGAAACTGCATTTTTGGAGCAATCGTGTCCAACAATCAACGCCTTTATTCTGCTATCGATCTTAGTTATACACTTAGGTACAAAAAGGGAAACGCGACAAACATGTTTTGCTAATTCCTATTGTTGGAATTTGATGCCAAATAAATTAGACTAGATAGTTATAATGTAGCTGCTTGTTAATGTAATGTTTATTAATGGGTTCACCATCAGGTTTGTTCACTCAGCGCTGTTGGGTATAGCATTGTCGCGAGGACAAGTGTACTCTGTTTCGCAATAACAACGCTTGTTGGGTAACGAACATAACACATAGTGGTTTAAAGGTCACCAGAGTAATGTTATGTCGAGTCCTATTTTCTCCACACCAAGTTCTCATTCTTTGAAATCCATATTTTATGTTCCTCCAATGATTTGCAATTTAGAAAAGAGCGCGTATCTTTGTACAATCTGTATGTTCTTTAGATTATATTTTGCTAGTTAGAACTCTAATTAAATCTGTTTCGTAAAATTCCTGTTCTTATCTCCATCTCACGTCAACAAGGGTCTTGTGCTCTTATAATGTACGCAAAGTGATAGTTTATTACCGATTTTGCGTCATTGGCTTATCATTATCGTTATAATTTAGAATAACTAAAGTTCGTATTATTAGTTCGAAGGTACTTACTTCAATGTTTGCGTTTTGTTGCTAGTTCTATATTGATATGTGTCGGATTACAACGATTCACAGTTAATACACTTATGTGAAATATTATGATATCGTACATTCATCACTATGATAGTAGAAGTAACTTTGAAACGGAAGACAAAGAATATTGCAGCTTAGATTTTCTTTCAGCCATATGCTATCTGTTAGGATATTATAAACAACACGTGCGTATAAAGCTGTAAAGTGTCTTGTTATAGATTTGTCGGAAATTCGGAATCATTTATTTTTGCTAGCTCTTTCTTGGAACGTTTCACTAACGTAGCGAGCTTTACCATCTAGGTACCTCTAGGTATATCAATGAATAATTTATATTCAAGCCTTTAATGAAATAACTTAATTTATACAATCATTTACAATACTAGGAACAGAAGTCTTCCGGACTGTAACGTCCAATAAACTCGTTTGATTGGCAACTTGTGATTTGACAGAGGATAATTATGTACAACTATTATGTTATATAAAAGTGTCAAGAACTTTTTAATCGTAAGGGTTGATAAAGTTTAGCTAAGTGATAATTATGCAGTTTGAAAACGCCTAGTTGTATATAAGACTAGTGGTCCTCAACGCGTATTATGCAGCATCGACATTTAATTTCTATTTCAATTACGCCGTTAAATAGCGCTGAGACCAAATAGTGTGCGGTAGGTAGTGTTTATGTGTGTATTTGGTTACACACAGCGTTGTGTTGTGTGTAAAGTGTGTCGCGTGCGCGCATCCTGTTCGCCGCTGACGCCACATGGCGCGAGCGCCGACGTCGCCCCGATCCTCCCACCCTATTGGCCAATGTTATCTCTACGACAAACGCGCGACAGAATTTCTCCTCTACAAACGGAACTAATTGTACCCATACCGCTTTATCGAGCATTTTTTAGACTTATTATCGCAGCTGAAACGTATTAACAAATCAGCACGATTGCAATTTTGGAATGTGCCCGCCGCGTAATGAGTGATCTGTATCTCTTGTATAGGTGTTTCACTGACGTCACCAAAGATATCGTATTCGGAACCATATCAATACAACCGATTAGTGCCTTATTATAAGATAAGATTTTTTTAACGAATATCAACTACGCAATAAGATTCTTCGGAATGCTGCCTGTTCGTTGGCCGTTAATGGCTATTTGATTGCAGAAACTCTACTATAGTTTTTCTATTCACGTGCAAACTGCTGCGGCTTGTATTGTTATTTAAACGCTTTCGCTTGATAAGTGTATGTATTAGAAATTTTATGCCATTAAAATTTAAAAGAATCCCAGGAATAATAAATCTTCTTCTTTTTAATGGAACATAAACAACAGCATCTATTGCGTTTTTAACTTGTTACTCGTATTTAAAAATTCTTACATCGCGTCATTGTAAATATGCTTAGAATAAATAGTAATGTGCGACGCATGTGTCTAGTGTTTTGTTCAAAATTATCTTCATCCGACGATAAGACTGATTTTTATGACACAATGTGTTCATGAACTTCTTTAAAGTTGGAAGTTATAATAAAGCAACGTTATTGTTTTGCCAGCTGATTAGCTAGGGAATAGATTATTCAAATATTTACCGTTGTTAAATCTCTGTGTTAAATGGGTCGACTTATTTGGCCGTGTGACGTCGTACAAAGCACCAGATTATACTAACAACATGTTCATTTGAATTTTAACGAAAGCGGAACCCGGTTTTCATCCTACGTTCGACATTCTGATACAATCCAACCTTCTAAAACAATTATACGGCTAACAGATCTAATTAGAGAACCGCTAATGATTTGGGTGATTTGCAGTCATCGGCACGACCTTCAAACTAAACTAGGCCTAACGACTAGCGCCACACTGAATGAACGCAATCTAGAATTCGACACCCGGGAAAATCTGAAGAAACGAACGGTTGAATTGAATGGGCGTTGCTAATAGACACCGGGAGAATCCAATGGGTTTTTATTTGTTCATTCGCACAAGGAAACAGTTTAGCATACGGTGGGTACAAAAGCGGTAGCGCTCATGTCTGATACGATCGAAATAGATTTGATTTAAATTTATCTTGCTTGTATTGTACTGACAAGTTATCGGACAACGAGTTTAAAGAAGAATATCAATAACCTGATTGCAATACAAAGATATAATCTAGTAACAAGATTATATAAAGAAATTAATGCATTGAGTAAATAATTCGATATCAATGACATGATCTAATTAAGCCAAATTGTTGATAATATTAAGAACATTAGGTAGACATTAGAATACAAACTCGTGCCAACTGACAAAGAATAACTATCGAGTTTCCTGACGGCTTTTCTCGATAGAAATGTGCACAAAAAACCTTATATTTAATTCAAAAGAAGTTCTTTTAAATGGAAAAAAGTTATGAACATTTGTACAACGGAGTGCCCAAGCGCTGGTGAAACAGATCGGTCGATCAGCGCGGCTTGCGCGCACCATATTTTTTAGAAAGTCGTATCCGGCTGCGCAGAGGCAGCTAGGTGGGCCGCTTCCGTACGTAGTACGTACCTTATGCCCGGATGTAGCTCCCGCCGAGACCTACTAACTCACCTAAACTATCAATAGAACTTTCCAAAACAGTTGAAATTAGTGTCGTTATTTATATTTATGCGACTTGAAAAGTCAACAGTGTAATGATGGTTTCTCTAGATGGCATTGGCGTTTCTTCAATCCGTCATTCTTTTCCGTATTATCTTTTAAATAAAAAACATTTTTCCAAGTTTTAAAACGAACTTTGCGCTATTTAGTTAACTTGAATAAATAAGGATTTTTACAAAAAGGAATTTATTTTAGGGGTTCATTTTTATCTTTGGTAGTGACCCTACCCTATGCGCCAAGAGTTGTGGGTTTGATTCCCACCCAGAACAAACATTCGTGTGATGAATACTTGTGTTTGTTCTGTGTCTGGTTGTTAATATTGAATTATATATTTGTAATACCAGTAATACCACTGTTGTTCTGATATCTGTAACACAAGTGCTTAAGCTACTTACCTCGGAGTCAGATCAATGTATGTGATGTAGTCTGATATTTATTATTATTATTATTCTTATTATCAATTTGTTACGCTGTTTTTTTTAGATATCATTAATGTAGTTATGAGAAAAAATAAATTGTTTACTATCCATTTCGATTGATTTTTTAATTTTTAATAGATATAGATAGCCCATTGTTATGATAACATTATCGAACCCTAAACATTTATAAATATGAAGAAGATACTATTATTACTCTACTAATACTTTGAAATAGTTATCGAGGACATCATGAATGCCCCTATGCCACCTGCCATGCTACATGATATATGATGCCCTCTGGATGTAATTTATTACTGATAATATAAATTGTTTGCTCATTCTAAAGCACCATTTCAAATGCTATCAAATTAAATGCATTATCGCACCTTGCAATATGCCCGCACTTCGCCAGTTATCTGAACTTTAGTTTCAGATTCTCAGCCAACTAGGTCTCTACGCGGATGTTTGCTATGACTAAGCAGTATTTTTGTTCGACAACTATGCCAGAGAATGTTAGATCAATATCGTAGATTAAGTTACTACGTAAACAAGACAGTCTTGTCTCTATGGATTTTTGTGAAATAATGAATTACAACCGGTACTGTCGAGCGCACATGCTAAAGGTCAATGATCATCCGTAGATCCGCTTCGCCGCCCTGATGACCCTGCGCCGGCGTCGATATGTGTACAAAATTTGATTATAGATAAACGATCGCACATAATTTTAAATGAATTAACTTAACGAAATCCGGCGAAGAACAAGAAATTAAACGCGATGTCACTATAATTATAAACTTAATGAATAAAAATCTTCGAAAGTCTTCGTTAAGAAGTTGTTAAGTTGCATATTAAGGGCCGTCACGCGTATTGTTTTCCTCAATCTATCGATGTCATATATCAAGTTAAAACATAAGATTCAAGGTTGAGTGTTTGAATGGAGTGATAAAAGCTCTGTAGACAACGAATGATTTGTCATAGTTTTTGACTTGCTCTAATACGGTATAGTAATACAATAATATTACTTTCGACTACGCAGCAGGGGAGATCGCGGGGACAGCGGCCGCCACTAAGACAAATGTAGGTATATAAAATATGTTTCTCAGTCTCGCTTATATAATACATGCATATCATCAGCCCGTAATCTCCGATAGGGGTTGTCAGAGTAATTAAGTCGAGTTCGGTGCGATGGAAAATTGTAAAAAAGTAGTAACAAGTGTTTAACTCGTCGCCTAATTAATCACAAACCCAATACACGATTAGTCGCCTTTTACCACAAGCTAGGCAAGGAACAGTTGGCAATCCCAGACTAATATGGGTTACACACGGACTAGTAAAAAAAGACGGACTCCGCGTCACTAACTAGACGTTGAAGCTCCGCAGGTGCTCCAACTTGACAAGTAACTTACGTCACACATTGACATAAGCGCTCCAAATGACAGATTTCCGATATTTGGTATCCATAAGAATCTTACTCACACATGCATAAACGTGGCTGCACGTTGTACATGACCGCGCGGAGTCCTTTTTTTTACTGGTCCGAGGGGCTACAATACGACTAAAACTATATTAACGTTGTTGCTTTCTATCTTTACAGAAATATGTGGAGTCATCGCTGGGATGGGCGGGCGAACGAGGCGAGGACTCGAGCTATGACTCGGAGTGCGAAGACGAGGGCGCGCACCGCGCCGCCTCGCGCACGCCCTCCGACACACTCGCGGCGGAGTTCGCGGAGTACGTCACCCTCGCTGCACCACAGCCTAATCAGGTATGTTTATTGAACGACCTATATCTGCAATTGAATGAAATTTGACTATGTATCAAACGTGTGTATGGGTTTCTTTTTATATTTAACTTATTATGGACAAATTTAGCGAATTTTTGCTAACATACATTAAGGCACCAATAGACCGGGGCCCTTCATCATTAGTACTGCTGATACGACGGTAGCTACACCAGGCGGTAACTACACCTGTTTCCAGTTACCGTTCCCAGCCTAATTAGCATGGCTTACGAGATGCTAGGTCGCGCACCGTTATCAACAGAAGAAATAAATCCTATAAAATTTCAGGCTAAAATCGAGTTCGCGGTGAAGCTGGGCTACTCGGAGCGTCTGGCGCGCACGGCGCTGCAGCGGCTGGGGCCGGACCC